>JAYDZK010000056.1:51630391-51655135 GCA_034509185.1 Euphonia xanthogaster | reverse complement strand
TTCTATTCTATTCTATTCTATTCTATTCTATTCTATTCTATTCTATTCTATTCTATTCTATTCTATTCTATTCCCTTATATTACAGTTACAGTGAGGGTGGCAGGGACAAATGAATCTCTCCACCAGGCTGTCATGACAACGATGCTGCTGGCATCCTCCTTGCCATGATCATTCCACTGCTTACTAATGCAGACCACTGCTGAAGCCAGGCAAAAACCCATGAAAAGTCCTGCCCTGTTCCACTGTTTCCTCCCTCAGCTCCCCAACCCCAGCAGTTTGCCCCCAACACACCTGGGTGATGCTGCAGCCCTGGTTCACAGGGGCAATGCCCCATTGCAAGCGGTGGTGCAGATCCTGAGGGTCCTGTTAGGACAGATCAAAGCTGTCAGCATGACAAGCAGTACAAACACAAGGAATTTGCCTCTGTTTATGTGCAGTGTGCTCCATAGCTTTGCATTTTGCAGCACCATGAAAGCTTTAAAATTTCCATTTACATTAACAAGCCCATAAAGCATAAGGCTATTAAGTGGTGTTTATATTATCCTGAGAAGCTCATTCAGTTACCAGCTGGTTCAATTTTTACTAAAAGCAAGTTTCATGAGGGTGCTGAGTTGGAGAGGCATGCGTTGGGGGAGTTTGCTTTGAAAATACAGAACAGCAGCAATGCCACCACCATGAAACAGCTGAATTGCTCTGTAGTACGAGTGGTCAGTGCCTTCAGAGGTGAATGAAATTAGTTGGCTCTGTGATTGAAAAACATGTTGCATTTAAACATTTTAAAATTTACTTCTGACAAAACTCTTTGAGCATTGGTTAGTTTCTTCAAACTTTACTGGAATTTCACTGAGGTTACTGCTTAAGGAGCACTTTTACGGTCTCAGGATTTTTTTTTTCCCAAGAACAAAGTCTAGTGGGGTCTCTGGCCAGACTTTCAAAGGCTGAAGCAGGGGGTAAGAAGAGCACCCCTGAGAAAGCCACTGGTGAGTTTCCCACACGGTTCTTGATTGCAAGAGAAAAAGAGTGTAGCGATGAAGCCTGGCATGCAGATGTAGGCACAGACACCTGTGGGGCAAACACCATAGAGCACCTGCAGGAGCAGGCACCAGGGTCTGGAAAGCAGGGGCCTGGAGCATGGGCAGGTGTCATCTGGTATAACCTGTGACTCAGGTGTGACAATGGCAGCAGCAACCCCTGTCCAGGAATGGTGTGTTTTACTTTATACCTGAAGTTTTACAGATAAGAAAAATTTTATTCTGTCAATCTGTAAATGAGGGCATTTTCAGTTTAGAAGAATATAATGGGAAATAATGTAAAAATATATTTGTATTGAGCCATTCCCACAAAACAGAGGCAGTTTGGGGTTTATCTTTGTTTTCTGCAAGCATTCCCTTCTTTCAGCTAGCCCTAACTTTTAATACTGAGAACAAAGTTCACAAGTGTATGCTCAAATATTGACAGTGACTTCACTACAACAATTAGGAAAGTGACTTGGCAGATCTGAGGGCTTCAGGCTTCCACACCATGAAATGTGTGAATGAAAATTCATTAGACTTACTTAAAATTTACTTGGAGAGGTTTAAGAAAAGGCAGTTTGTAGGGCAGAGTAAAAAAAGTTCAACAAGATTGAAGAGCTGTTGAGATTTCTGGAAGATCACGTGCTAATTTTTAATGAGACTCATTGGGATGGAGCTCTTTGGAGAATAGGTTTTATAGTGAAATTTCCAGTGCCTCTTCATTTAGCCAGGTTTTAGATAAAAATATTACAAAACAAAGGCTCCAAAGGAAAAGGGGGTATAAACCAGGCTGCCAGATAGAACTAGGAGTATATTTCACCTGGTTCATTATGGACGTAAGACAACACTTGCATGGTTAAATTATATCCCTCTTTCCTGATTTTTTTTTTTATCCTAAATTTAGTGGGACAAACTTACCTCCTCATGAAAGACCTGGCAGCTCCCTCGGTGTCCTGAACCCTATCCAACTGATAATTAGACTTGTTTGAAATCGGGGAGCTGAGAAGTAGCCTCCAGCAACTCAACAAAGGCTCTTCCAGTGCTCTGAGGAGGCGGTGCCAATACTTCCCTTCTCCTTGTCTGCCTCCTGCTGAAACGCATTTGCAGAGTCTCCTGAAGCCTCTAAGGCTTTTCCAGAGATCTGGTGGAACCAGACCTGGTATCTCATGGTGTATCATCACATGCAGAGACAAAGAAACATCCCCACAGGCATAGTTAATGCAGTCAAACCTTAATGGCTTTTTTTTCCCTTCCCCCTCCAGTTGCAAATATATAATTAATCTCAGTTCAAATTTACATGTTTGATCTATTTCCTTTAGGGTTCAGATGTCTTTGAAGGAAAGGGAAGACCCTGTGATTTGATCTGAAGTGCCTGGGATAGGCTGAGTGTTTACATGGACAGACCCCCATGCCCAGAGCTGGTCAGGTGTGGAGAGCTCCCAGCTTGCAGCAGGGCAGCGGCTGAGGTGCTTCCCAAGCTGGGCTGCAGGAGCCCCTTCACCCCAAAACACCATTTCCCCAGGGCTCCCATGAACAGTGAGGACACCCACAGCCAGGAGACAAGAACCTCCTATGGACAAGAGCCAAAGCAGGAGCCATCTCTCCCATGAACAGACCCTCTGAGCCCTCATTCCCACAGTGTGACAGAAATGAAAGGTGTAGGGATGAAGGATGTATCCACTTCAAACAGGAAAATTTCCATTTGAAGTGCTGTCATGAGTCAAATCCTCCCCAGCAACATTTTGTTCCCCTCACTTGTGTGTATCAATTTCTTCTGAAGTTTCGTGGCTTTGGGATAAAAAAGCCCAAATCCACTGGTATTATATTTTACACCTACAGACAGACCACAGAGATTAAAATTCTTTGGCTGAGTCACCAAAGATGGGAGGAGGGGTGGTGGGTCCACCAGGCACTGTGAAAGGTGGGTTGAACACAAACCACAGTGATTCCAGCTCTTCATCCCTCGTGGTGCCATGGAAGCTGGGGAGGATGGTAGATGCAGGTGGCAAAGGCAGAGCTGAGGGGATGCTGTCAGGAGAGGTCCTGCATGCCGGGGAAATGGACTCTGGCACTGACTCAGGGCTCCTCAGTTGTTATGGCACAACACTAAGGGCTAGTTCCCATGGCAAACACGGGTAGCTGAAGAACAGAATAATTTCTGGTTGATCCATAAAGGTTTTGTTTGAAACCAAAGGCCTCCCTTAAATGTTTTCTTCCCTGACATGCAGCATTTTAATTTGATCTTTAGATTTGCAAGGTTCTTTAGGTAGGACTGTGAAGTAAAGGAAAATGAAACCCCATGTGCTGACATCCATTGCTGAATGTTTCCTGACTGAAAGCATCCATCTAACACCGCCCCTTTCCTTGGTCCACCCTGAGAGAGCAACCCGCTGCTCTCTCAGCTTCTGTCCCTTAGCAGACAAAGATGGCAAAGGGGCACATTCAGCATTTCACATAAGCACAGAGGAATTTAGGCACTCACTAACACTGAATTCAAGATGAGGGTCTGGCTCAGCGGCTCTGTGTTCTAGCCAGAAGACTAGGAAAAAGTTATTCTAAATTTTGCCGTGCCTTGAAACTCAGAACAGCTTACTTTCTCTCCTACTTGCAGTTTAGATTGTGAGAAGAATGAACCAATCCCTCCTGCAGCACTGAAGCCTCAGGAGAAGACAGGACACTCTGAGCATGGGACAGCTGAGGCCATGCTTCACAGAGAGGTACCACTGTGATCAGCAGCACTCATAGGTGCAGAAAGATATGGTTCCTGAATCACAGACTCTTATTTAAATAGGAAAGACCAATAAAGTGAGATTAAAGGAAGTGATTTTTATTCCCATTTGCAAATAGAGCACCAAGATATGGGAAGATGGAGTGACTTGGTACAGGCTGGAAAAGTCCATGATGGACTCGAATGTCTGAGCCTTAAGCTGAACTTTTCTTTCCAGGACCAGTCTGTAATGGAGGATTCACTTTCTGCCACAGAAGCAGGGGGAAAGGAGACAGCAATGGTGCTCTTGCTTGCTATTGATAATCATCAAATTGTTGGAATTTCTGCCTGAGAGACAAGGAAAGGAATATTGGCACAAGCACGTTTTTTTGTTTCTCTATCAAGATAAAACTTCTGCCTCATCCACTGACCATTAATAGAAGAGCTCAAGGGGTCTGTCAGAAGAGCAGCCAGCTCTTGGACTTCCTAATGGGACTTGTGAAGGCTAGGTCACCACACAGCCCTGGGACTGAGGTGGGGGACAGGAGCAGTGCTTAGCTCCTGGCACACCATTTCTGCAAGCACAGTGCTCCCTCCCTCTGAGGGCTGACAGCTGCCCCATGGGCACTGCAGTCCTCCTGAGATCCCTTCCCTGGGGAGAGATCCATGGAGGGGCCCATGGGGGCTGCTGGGGTAGGAGAGCACTCAGCACTGCCTGCACCCACAGGCACCCTCCTGCCAGCACAGCTTGTGCTGGGCAAAGAGGGCTCCCTGGATGGAGAGTTTCCTCCTCCTCTGCAGGGCTCAGTTCTTCCACCATGAAAAGGCTCCAGCCCTGCAGACATGCACAACTTGTGTCAGAGGATGGACAAATACCTTTCTGGGAAGATTCAAAATACACAGATACTCAGAATACTCAAAATGGAGGAGAAAGGGCTTGTCATGGCTCTTTGTGTATCTGCATGACTAAAACACTCCAGTGAAAGGTGGAGAAAATCCCTTTAGCAACAGCTACAGTATAAATACCTTCAAAGGAAAGAATAATTTACAATGATAACTTTTCAGTCCTCATCCAAGAAGTGGTTAAACATTTGGCAGGAAAACAGTGGAGGAACTCATCAGCCTACCTATGGTTTTAAACATTTTCTGTGAATTACACAAATTTAATGCACCACAATAACAAGCATTAGTCAAAAATAAAACAACCAGGGTTTTGGTTTGTTTAAGATTAAAAGCACAAACAGGTTACAATTCTTAAGAGCTGAGTAACCAGGTGGTTTCTTGGAATAGGCTCCAATACAAGGCTGACTCAAACACCTCAGCATGTGAGGGCAGCCTAGCCCCTGCATGTCTTTTGCTAAGCTAGTAAATGTTAAATTAAGTGCTGGCAGATGATTCAATTTCCCTTTCCTGCTCATAATCTCTGCAATTAAGACTAGTGATTATTTTGGTTTCTGAATTTATATATACAACTCAACCCAAAGCAGTCTCCTGGGGTTTGGCAACAAGGGTGCACCAAGATGGGGATGTGCTGAGCACTATGAAAGCCAGCAGCAGCTCCTCAGGCAGGGGATGGTTGGTTGCCTGAGGAGACCAAGCTGCACATATGCCATGGGAGATCAGAGGAATTTCTGTGCCCTCTGCTCTCCCACCTCAGGGGCTCCTGCATCCCACCTCACACATCGCTCAGCACAACCCCCACCCTCCTGCTACATATTGCAAACAAAAACCCCACCAGAAATGACATAATTATTGGTGTTTGTGAGTGGTAGGAAGTTATCCTCTTCTTCCTTCCATGGTGCAGAGGACAAAGCACCTGTACCAAATATTTCTGTCTCTGGATCGCAGAGCTCCTCCTTTTCCACTGTACACCTCCCACTCCACCTTTCCAGACAGAAAAACAAATCTAAAACAAATTTGTGGTGATCAAAACCATTTGGGCTAGGACAGGGCTCAAGAGAGCAAAGTGAATGCCAGGTACAGGCAGGGCCTGCTGCTTCACTGAAGCTTTCCGCTGCAGGAGGGATATTGCTCTGCCTGATCACTTTGAAGACTGGGGTGGTGGAGGGAGAAGAGGCCAGTTAAGTGTGTTTATGTTTGAGAGGAACAAAGGAGAGTGGGGGAGAGTGGGGGTGCCTGTGCCAGAGATGTGTCAGAGATCACTTGTTCCTCCTGGGCCAGAACACCAGCCTGGGACCACCAGCGTAGGAGGAAGTGGTGTGTGCAGAGCTGCATTTAAAGCGAGCAGAGCAAAGTCAGAGCAGAGGGAAGAGAAATCCCAGACGCCTTAGGATGGTGACAAATGTGACACCAGGTGACAAACATCAGACACCAGGCTCCCAACCCGTGAGGTGTGCAGTATGGTGCAAATACATCACAGCAGCTTACCTGGCTGGGGTCAGGTTTCCCTTGGGAGAGGCTGAATTAAGGAATTTAGGCACCTGGGGAACACAAAGTCCAACCAAGTCAAGGGAGGCCAACAGCTGCACCCCAGCGGTGAGTGCTGCCCCTTCCACCTGGCACTGTACCCCACAAACAGCACCCCCAGTTTGGGGTGCAGTCCCAGGGCTTTCTGAGGGTCACCCAAAGGCAACCAAACCCTGAAGTGCAGACTTAGTGCAGATGCCCTGTGCAAGCCAACAAACCTTCAGCTGCAGACCTCAGATGAGTGAATCAGCTGAACTTAGGCAGGCAACAGCTGAGTGTCTGTGGTTGGACAGAAGTGTGCAGCAGTTCCAAGGATAGATGTAGACTGGATCTCCTAACTGTGGTATCCCAAGGAAAAAAGGCCCTAACCCTCATTCACCAAGGCTTTTTCAGTCTTTTGGGGAGGAAAGTGCGTCATCAACAGGTATGTCAGAGTTCTCAGTAATTCTACATGGAAGCAGAGATAGTTCAATAATCACCTGGTTCTTTGGTGTTGCCAAAATGCTCCTGCAGATCCACCTGTATTTCAGCACATGAAATTTAATACTGACCTAACACCTTCTCTACCTAACACCTCTTATAATTTATTTTTTTTTAATGCAGAATAAAAAAAAGTTGGTGGACAACCCTATTTGCAGAAAAAAAGACAGACTTGAACCAGAAAAAAAATTCCTGTTCAAAGAACTGGGAGACATCTTACATTTGTACTTTCTTTTTTAGGTGGTAAGGAAACCAGCACTTGACTTCATACATCAAAACATATAACCAAAACTAATACCAGCTTTGTAACAGGAAACCAGAATTGACAGCTCTTCTTGCAGTCTTGACTGCTAATGCATAAACACTGATGATCAGAAGTTGTAAGGCATACATCCTATGCATATGATAGCACCTCCATGGTACTTAGAATTTCTGCTTGTAAAAAACTTAAATTTGTCCCTTAATGGTAACTGTAAGTAGAAGCTGGAAGGAGAACTGTGTTTGTGAAATGCTCATTTTTAAAAAAATTTCACTGGTTCCCTTACATTCCACATCAAATAAGCTGAAGTATTTATAGACAGAAATCTCTGCAAGGAACATAGACTTTTGCAGAAAATTTGAGACCAATTTTTCTTTCAGTCACTGGAGGGTAATTCACATTTCTAGGTGAAATGATTTTTGTTCTAAACTCAGCAAGTATGTCTCAGACCACTGAAATGTCAATATGGAACTGTTCCACAGTTCCATATTGACATTTCAGTGGTCTGAGACATACTTCAGTTCCACTGAAGTCCTGCCTGAGCACGGAAATGGAGGAAGGACTGCATATAAAAACCAAGCCTTACGAATTTCTTTACCCTGTCCTCACAAGAAAGGAGGGGGAAACAAGAAGCTGTGAGTTCAGACTCACAAGAACTCACAGCAGTGCCTTTAAGTACACGTGCTGCTTCTGAACCTGCACAAACACGGTATTTGAACCTAAAAAAACCCTTAAGAACAAAGTGATTGCGATAGCGAAATACCATTATGCCTTCGAAGATCCTGCACTTAAAGGGATGTTTCATCAAAAGGTACTGCACTCCATCAATCACTATCTGCTCCCCTTACACGAGTCCTTGGCAGGGCTCCACTCTTGCTTTGGGGTGTTTCCCTCCAGCCGCCCTCTTGTGCCGGCATCCAGCCTTGCAGGCAGGTGCCATCCCCTGTCCGCCGAGGTGGGCTCAACAGGGCCGGCAAGGACAGGTAACAGCCAACACACTCCTGTCAAAACCGAGCTGGGAAAACAGCACTGCACTTCCCTTCCTTGTATCCTGCAAAAATCCTGCCATCTGCACATTCTCTGCAAGATCCATCATCTGAAGTCACAAAAGGCAGTGCATTTCAAGCTTGTGTGTGACTAAAATGTCTGTTGTCTGCTTTCAAGTACACAGAATAAACACGACACAGATACACTGCCACATCCATCTTCCCATTTTATTGTAATCCTCCAAAATGATCCAGTGAGGATGGTCAACTTCCCCTCCAGCCTTGGTTAATGAACGTGAAAGAAACACTCTAAGTCCCATTGCATTTGGCCTGACCATGAAATTGGGCTCCATTAAATCAGAGGGGTGGGACACAGTGAGCAGCATTACCCAACCCAACGTTCACATGCTCAGAGCTTCTTAAAATGTTGGATTAGCACATCTCTAAATTAAGTTACAACTTCTACTAGGCAAACAAAACCTCTCAAGGCAACATGCTCAGTTCTACTCAGATTTTCCAAAAGACTGTGGAATGCCTACTTGTCCTGAGCCAAGTTCACCAGGTGCTGTGTTAAATGGGAGAGGCTGGGGTAAGACTGTGTCTCCAGCTTAGCTAGCTCCTCTCAACCTGAGCAGGAGACTGCTCCCAACTGCAGATTTCTTACCCAATTACCAGAAAACATGCAGCGGTACAGACTATGCATAAGGGTACCTGCGAACAGGACAGCCTCTCCCTGCCCACAAGTGCAACACCTCGTCTATCAGAGTACTTCCACATGCAGAAAGAGCTCCAGGCACTCAGGTGTAGTGACAGCAGCTCTGGTTCATACACCACCTTCGCTGATGGAGGTGGTCTTGCAGCACAGCACTTGGTGACAACTCTGGCAAGTCTGAAGTCCTGCCTGAGCACGGAAATGGAGGAAGGACTGCATATAAAAACCAAGCCTTACGAATTTCTTTACCCTGTCCTCACAAGAAAAGAATGCCATATAACAAGGAGGAGGGGCATTAATTATGGCTAGGAGTGGTAAAAATAGGTGTATCCTCAGCTGTTGTGTTTCCAGAACAGGAATGTGATATTTGAGCATCGTACAGAGCCCAAGAGAAGATGATAATTCTAGTCAGTTTTGTGTAAGGCCTGGAGACATGGGTGCCTTGTTGGCTCCTAGCCTTTTATAACAGCAATAGGTCTCAGTTTAATGGCTTTCTTGCTGATGCCAGCTTCGTGGCAGGTGTTAACCACATCAGTCACGTTCTTGTAAGACTCTGGTGCCTGGAGAGGGGGGGGGGGGGGTGAAGAAAATACAAAACTATAAACAACTGATAGTCACAGGAAATCAGGTGTAGGCTTTTGAAAGCCACTCTTCACAAAAATAACCATATCAATGGAGGGTGTAGAAGTAGGTGAACATATTGAGAATCCCTTCACCTTATGTATCTAAGAAATCTGTAAGACACTTAGCTTTCCAAAATAAGCTATCATCATATTTCAGATAAAATATTAGCTGTTTTAATCCAGTTTTTCAGATAATGACTGTCCCAGCAGCTTAGAATGGCAAACCTCATTATCTAGTAGGAAGTGACTCCAACTTCTTCTTTACAGGTAGCCTTCAAGTTTTATCTTCACTGCTCCTAAGTGACAGCAGTCAAGGTTTAACTCTAGAGTTTCCCTCTCTGGTCCCTATTCTGACAAGGAAGCTGCTCTTAAATAGGGACTTTAATGTGATCAACATGTTCATACAACACCAACACCCAGAAAAGCATAGTGCCAAATGATTAACACTTTTACGAGTGAGGTTGTGAACAGAAAAGACATGCTCATGTTAATGCAGAGGAACTGAAGTCATAATACTCAAAGTTCTCTGACCATTCAGAGCTCTCTTCCTGAGCAAATACAGGAGTTCATCTTAAAAGAGGATCTTTCAAGATGCTACTAATCTACATGAAAGCTGCAGTGTAAGGTAAATTTAAAGCAGGAAGAACATAATTCAAGAAGAAAATCCATAAAACACAGCTACTTTTGTAGATGCTCACACAAAGACAGAAATTATCCCTATCACCAGGCAGAAGAGGAAAAAACATACCCCCAAAACCTGTCAATCAGGCATCTCCCCTTTCAGCTTGCTTTTAGGATAGAGAACACTTCATGTCAGTTTCCAAAAAATTTGACAGCTCTATCAGCAATCATATAAGCTGCATATGTAGAGTATTGGCAATTGCTTAGCACTGCAAAAAATGAGGTCAGGGAGGGTCATTCAGCCAGGGAGCAAGACCCCCCCTTTTCCTTCTAAGACAATGAAGTACTAAACTCACTTCTTCCATGACCAGTTTGGGAGAAGCAACACGGATGGCAATACCCATGTCAGCCAGCTTGTCCAGTACATCCTGGAAGTCCAAGTTACGTCGAGATTTGGCTCGAGACAGTGCACGACCCTAGGCCAACAGTTGTGTTAGTTCTTCTTTTTGTAGCAGTTTGGAAAAACAAAACTCTTTCTTATAAAAAATACCCATTATTGCATTATAAGCAAACACAGAATGACTGAGAGCACAGAAAAACCTAATACAGGAAATTAATTTGCCCTTCAAGTCACAGGCTCCTGCAAAATCACACCTCTGGTATGATGAGTAGGAAAGTTTCATTTGTATAACACACTTGTCTGCAAGTGTCATTTTACCCAAACCAAACAGTATTCAGGACTTGGAATTTACTGGAAGATGCTTCTCTTCCTCAATCATTGTCTCACACTATGAATAACAGGGGAGGAAATACCTTCTAACTACTGTGGAGTTTTACATATAGACAGCCTCAGCCCAGTTAACCCCCCTCATTAGCTCAGAGGTATCAGAATTTCATAAAATGAGCTTATTTTCCACATCTTCATCCTAACATCTGCCTTATAAAAAGCAGTATCCCCTAGGTTTTCTGCAGAAGTAGTCACAACTACTCAGTAAGGGACAAAGACTTCTACCTTGCAGTTCTCCTGGGCAAGGACTACTGGCAAGGCTAATGTCTGCTTGTATGACCAACAGAGGAATCACACATTGGATGACCCTTCAACAACTTTGTTCTCTGAGTGACAGTCTCATCCCAACCCCTCCCTGAAATAACTTCTTGACTTACAGCTCCATGGCAAGTAGTTCCAAAGGTCTCAGTCATGCCTTGCTCTGTGCCAGTGAGGACATAGCTGCAGGTGCCCATTGTGCCACCGATCAAAACAGGTTGTCCAGTCAGCTGTGGATGTAAAGCTTTCACTCATAAGAAAAAGCTGAAAAATCTCATTCTTAATACAAGTCTGAGAGGAACTGTGTCTCCAGAAAAGGAAGTCAGATTAACATTCCTTGAGAGCATCCCTGGTTGTTTCAGGTGCCTGGAATCAAGGATTCTAGAAAACTAACTGCTCTGAAAGATGCAGACCAGTCAAAAGCCTTGTGTCCAACAGACAGACAAAGCAAACCATTGAATCCTGAAGTCCATAAAAGACTTCTTTCCTTTCATGTTCTTCCAACCATTTTGGGTATGGAGCAGAAAGAGGAGCTCAGTGTCCCAAAGATCCAAGACACACAGAACCTGAATACTGCCATCCCACCAAGGTTCCAGTGCTGTTACCTTAAAAAATTAACTCACAGCATTTAGGTACCTGTTAGGGACCCCAAAATTGTCTGATTAATCCAGAATTCTCTAGTTCCTTCTCCCAAAGCTAAACTTACTTGATAATCAACAGCAATAAGAGGATGGTGAGGGGGGAAGGCCCTGGTTGATCCTTTTCTGTGCACCAGCAGAGTCCGCTCCTTTCCATCCACTACATGCTGTTCCACTTTGGCAATGTTGTGAGACACATCATAGATAACATGCATGTCAAGGTCATCTGGGGTTGTGTTGAAGACTTTGGCAAAGGCCTAAAAAGAGAGCAAATCAGGATGTGAGATACAAGATAATCATAATTCAGCCACAGTGGAACTGAATACAACAGGGCTGAGAATGACAGAATTAGACTGCATAGATTGTTTCTCTGCCTACTGGCAGCTTCCTGTTGTAATTCAGTAAGATATCAATTAGGCAAATTTGTGCAACTCTGAAAAGTTGGCTTTAGCAACAAAACTCCCAGTTTTCTTAGATCTTCTTTTTCCAGCTCAAGGTGTTTTCAAAAATACTGCTTAAGCAGCTTCTGCCAAGTGCAATTCAGTGATGTTGAGAGGTTTTAGACAGATTGTCAGGACTGCAACTTTGTGAAAGACTCTCCAGAAAAAAAGCTTAAGAAACACACAAATGAAATAAAGTTAAATAGTGCAACTGCTCTCTGTTCTCTATGTCTGGGATAAAGCAGGAAAAATATCTGCATCAGAGACAACTCTGCTCCTACCTGTCGTGTTAGGAAAGTCATGGAAGAGCGGTTAACCCAGGCATAGTTGCCAGCAGCTGCCATTCCCTTCAGGTAATCCTGTCCCTCTGCAGAGGCAATCCTGGCACACGCCAGCTGGCGATCATTCACTATGATTTTGTCCCGTTTCATAGCTTTTTCCATAGCCACCAGTGCATCTGGAAAATAAACACAGTAAGTCTAAGTGACTTCTTATTTTGCTGCAATCTTTGAGATTAACATGGGTGTCTGTAATTTATATCCTAAAACTGAACTCACCTGTCAACGGTCAAGCCCAAGGCTATTTCTCAAATGCAAAAAAGCAAATCTGTGGCAGAACATTCTCAACTGTTTGCAAACAGAAACACCTGACCAGGCAATTCAGGATGCTCTCAACAATTCACTGTAGGAAATGCTCTTGGTGCTGGAGTTTGCTGTCAGTGACAAGACCACACTGAAGAGTTTGCCTCACCCCAGGTAGCTATACCAATCAGATCATACCTGTGGCAACCTGGTGGCCCAGCCCTCTGCTTCCACTGTGGATCATCACGCACACCTGCCCTTTGTGGTCAATGCCCATTTTCTTGGCAGCATATTCGTTGTAAATCTCATCCACCACCTGTATCTCGGCGTAATGATTTCCAGCTCCCAGGGTCCCCAGCTGCCAATCACAACACACTGATCAGACAGGGAGCCTTTGGGAGCACAGGGGAGAGCTACAGCAAGAGGTGATAGGCCAAATTGCTACAGCAAGGTTTTGGGTTTAGAAAAGGTTAAAAGGTTTTCTGGGGGAAAAATATTCCCATGTAAACTGCAAGGAAGTAGAACTCAGTAGCATCACCACTTTCATTTTTGCTCAAATTTGTAACTACCTGTGGTGTTGGAACAAGACTGATTAAACAAGAGGAGCAGGATCTACATACAGACTGTGCTGCCACTTTTTTCCAACTTACTTTGGCCTGGATGGGAAGAGTATAGAGTATTGAGACTTCATCTTCAGTTTGTACAGACAAAGCAGACAGGCTTATACTTGGTTTTAATTCCACAAAGAAGTTAAAACATCTTGTTAATTAGGTACTTAGGTATTTCAAGGTTAAAATGCTGTAATTTTGCACCACCCCAATTAATAAAGAATAATATCAATTAATACCAAGAATATACAAGAAAGCTTTACAAATATGCCGTTAGTATAGCCATCTCAAATTGTTCCACACAGAACAGTGAGACACTATGTATAGAAATTAAATCCAACTCAAACTGTGATTCAGTTATGAGCTAGTTCCATTTATTATTGTATCTTTTCTTGCCCTGCTATTAACTTGCTGAGCAAACATGGACAAAAGTTGAACACTAAGTCACCTATCTTAAAAAAAAATAAAAATAAATGCATCTGGATGCGGAAACACCACCCAATATAACTTCCAGTACCAGATGTTAACAGATGAAAACCTGATGGCCCCAGAGACCTTGGGTAAGCCCAGCATTATTCTCCTCTATGCAGCTTTGTCAAGAATTATTCAGAACTGACTCACCATCTCACCTTTCCCCCTGCCCAGAAATGCTAGACAGAGTTTCAAGAAAAGACACATAATTAGAGAACTGCTCTCTAATATTTATATTTGAACCCTGGGAGCATGCACAGCCCCCCTGAAAGATAACATTACCTGAGGCAGGCCCCTTTTCTTTGCCCTTGAAGAGACTTTGTTGGGGTCAGCCTGTAGCATTCTTCCATATTCCTCACAATGCTCCTTGTCCTCTGCCCAGGCATAGCCTTCTCGGAGAGACCAGTCCACACCCATCTCCAGTGCCTCTTCCAAATCCCTGCAATTATCAAACACCTACACGTAAGATCATTATCCCTGGATATACTCAAAACTCCGCTGGATATGGCCTTGAGCAACATGATGCCATTTTTTTGTCAGACCTAACTTTAGATTTAGATCCTTCCTGCAAGGAGGTGGGCGAGATGACCTCAAAAGATCCCATCCAACCTAAATTATTATGTTATGGTCAGACCCCAACTCTCCAAACAGTAAGTCCAGCTTCTTAATACTTCATGAAAATCAAGCACTACAAATATATTAACTTTTGGTACATCATCACTTTTTCCTCTTTGCTGGGTGGGAAAGATCCTATTTTCTATCTATAATCCTCTCTTTCAAAAAAGACCTTTATGTTCATGGAAATTTTCAGAAGAAATGACACCCCAGCAAGAACCTTTAAGGGGTTTAAATGAGGGAAGAGAGCTGACTGTGCATTGATGATTATGTCAGTCCTGATAAGGCACATATGCAGAAAGAACAGAAAGATTTGAGAATTACTTTTCCTTTCTTAAGTCTCTCACTGATGAATCTTGCATCAAAACAAACAACAGATGTCCCTTCTAGTGATGTGTGCACAAAGTCACTTACTTGGCATTCATGGGGATGACACCTTTGGAGCCAACACCAACAGGAATGTGGTCAAACATAGCCTGGGCGAGCTGTTCTTTCACAGGCTGCACATCACTTTCATCCAAATTTGTCCGCAGCAAGCGGACACCACAGTTGATGTCAAAGCCAACACCACCTACAAGTGGAGAAAAAGCCATGTCAGGGAGCACATACTGAAGGCTGCAATCTCACTCCTTTTCCTGCAACACAATAGTGGGGGGAAAAAAGCAGAACTGTATTAAGCTTCACTTTAACAGATTTACATGAAGCCTCAGACTTCAAGACATAGCTGTATGATTGCCTACAGAGCTCTCCATTTACAAAGTTACTTCAGCAAGCTGACAAAGAGAAGAGGACACAATTATAAAACACACTGCCCATAGAAAGCAGAGAGAATGTTCCTGTTCCACTGGCTAAGGTCAGAAGAAAAGTGACAGAGCACGTGGAGCTCTTCTTTGTAAACAATTACTTTTGGGTATTGCTTTCAAGAACATTTCTCTGACGTAAAATGTTCTTGAAAGCAATACCCAAAAGTAAGCTCTTTTTTGAATCTTCACTGGAATAAATAAGAAATAGTTATAAGAAGTAATAAATACTTATAAGGAATACCAAACTTCAGTTCTTGGTGTTTTGCTTAACTCTTACTATTTATAATAATAAATTCTATAAGCCGATGCCAAATGTGAAAGATAATCATGCCACCTTTATTATGAAGGTTCTGCTATTACTAATGTTAGAGGGGAGATACCAAATTAAAAGACTTTGGGTCTCAATCAGGAACACTTGAACTGATCAAAGCAAAACTAAAACATGAGTATCATGTTTCATGACAACCACACAAATTTCAGATTGTCAGTAACCAAAGATCTGGGTGTTTACTAAAAAGACAGACATACTGTAAAGTCATGTTTTAACTGGAGAAATATCCTCAAAAGATGTTTTCAAACTACTCAAAGAAACTAGTCAGTTCTTTATCCATCTGGTGAAACCCCAAAGTCAAAGACTTCAGAATGGACGGATATCACAAGTCCAAGCTGCAAACACGAGGGCAATTCTCCCTGTACTGTTCAGCTGTTCTCACTGAAATGGCCTGCTCCATAAAGAATAAAGACTTTAAGTGCAAGAATTAAGCACCCCTTAACTCCCTGCAATGCTCATGTTTTTTGCTTTGTTTCTGAACGTAAAGTACTGTAAAGCCCTGCCATTTTGAAAAGTATTTTTATGCCATCCCAGATATTTCTCAAAGCAGTTTCAGTCAGTTATCCTTACCTGGTGAAACCACTGCTTCAGGATCACTCATATCAAAGGCAGCCATGTTGCCAATAGCAAATCCATAGCCAGAATGGACATCTGGGAGGCCTATTGATCTCTGAAAGGCAATTTTAAAGCTTTATGAAACTCAATGCATGCAGAGTTGCCTTGGTTATATTATGCCTTGTAGCAGTGGTTGTCACATTTGCAAACAAATATACCAAAAAGAGAATGGATGTTCATATGTAGGTGGAGTGAATACATCAACTCAGGTAAGGATCTAATCTCCTGCACTTACAGAACAGTCAAAAAAAGCAGAGAGCAGATCTCTGAAGCAAACACCCTGTGACACCCAGAAAGCTACCAGAAATTGGAACTTTTCAGTATCTATAAAAGTGCTACCACACACTGAAGTGAACAGTAGTTTTGAATGGGATTCTTTGCTTCTTCTGCCTCTCCTTGACATCACCAAGAAATCCTTGTTTTGGAGATAAAAAGTTAAGATCTGAATATGTAGATGATTGTAGCATCTCTTCTACAAACTACCAGCCAAAATTCCCATTTTAGAAGGTTGTTACTATTCTACCTTACTCCATTTTGGTCTGACCCCTAAGGCATTTAATAGCATGATAGTCTGCCTTTTACTGCATCCATAAATTCAAAACTTCTACCAAAAGAGACAATTAAAAAAAAATCTGTTATTTGTTACTTATTAATATATGCAACATTGAATGTGAAAAGGATAATTTCCACATTGTACTTTGCACTTCTTGAAAAGAGTCACAGGTAAGCATTTTCCTCCTGCATCATTATATGTGATGCTTTGCTTCCAAAAAGGCACAGAATGAGGGAAGTCAGTGTTCAGTGCATGTGAAAGCTCACTACACACATGAGGCCAGACAATAGTACCACCTCCTGCTCTCTCCACACTTCTCCATGTATTCCAGGGCAGAGGCAATTCAAATCAACAAGGAGTTAGTATGAACAGTGGGGAAAGGTGGCTCAAGAAGCTGAAACAGCATGAAAAGCTCTATGTCAAAAGACAAGCAATGAAGTAAGTGGCTACTTCTCTCTCTGACAAGTTAGTTTTGCAGCCTGTCCTTGCAAGCACTCCTTACTCAGACACAGGTTCCTAACACAAAAACTGCCTCAAGAAGAACTTTAGTCCATACCTCTTCTCATGAGAGAGTTTCCATTTAGAATGCAATAATCTTAGGCAAATGGGAACAGAAAAAGAGCAGATTTTTCAAAGCAGATACTCACATGAACAATGCCAGGCAATGCAGCCACATTCCCAATCTGTTTCATAGCAGGCAGGAAGCCACCCGCACCTGAAAAAGATTTTTTAAAAAAAAGAATCTGATAATTTACCATGATAATCACAACAAAACGCTTTCTAAAGAGGCTGTTTAAAACACTGGCAAAAAAGAAGTTAGCCACCAGCAAGACTTCTTATCTGGTATAAAGAGCCTGGCATTGTGTACAATCTGCAGTTCCATTAAACGCAGTGTTTATTTCACTGAAGACCAACTTCTGCTGTTTGTACCCATAGTGTGGGGTCTGTGCTAACAACAGCAGCGTGCTCCACCCAGCTCAGCTGGCAGTTGGGCTCTAGCCCTGCACTCTAGCCCCAGAAAGAACAGGCCCAGGCAGTGCCCCCCACACTAAACTCTGAGAGCGGCATTCAGGGAACACTCCCGAGCGCAGAGCGCAGCCGGCAGTGCTGGGCACAGGCCATGCACCCCGGGCCGCAGCGGCGCGCACGGCCGGAGAACGCGCTCCCGTCTGCCGCCTCTCCAGACCCAGCCGCCGGGCCTGCCCCGCTGCCTGCTGCACTCTGGGGCTCGGAGAGGGACGTGCGGGGAGACAGGGCAAGAGGACAGCTTTAAGTTGTACCGGGAGAGGTTTAGGTTGGACATTAGGAGGAATTTTTCGCGGAAAGCGTGGTTATACGCTGGAATAGGCTGCCTAGGGAGGCAGCGGAGGCACCGTCCCTGGAAGCGTTCAAGACAAGGATGGACGGAGCACTCAGTGCCATGGTCTAGTTGGCATGGTGGTGTTCGGTCACAGGCTGGACTCGATGGTCTTAGAGATCTTTTCCAAACCGCCTGATTCTGTGTCACCCCTGGGGTCAGGGGGTCCGCTCCCCGCCGGACCCACCTCCGCCGCGGCAGGCATTGCGCAGCTCCTCGAACATCAGTTTCTCCAGCGAGTCGTTCACGTAGAAAACGCCCTCCACCTGCGGGGAGAGCCGTCAGCCGCCCGGGCCGCCCCGACCCCGACTCCGCGCCCCTTCCCCGACCCCTACCCCGGGCAACCAGGCCCCCTCCCACGCACACGCATGTTCGGCACGAAGCCTTTCTTGATCCGCCAGCAGTTCTTGTCGATCTTGTTCAGGTACTGCAACTCATCGTTGTAGCTGCGGCTCATGGCGGCGGCGCTCCCGGTCGGCGGATCCCGATGGCAGCGACGGCCGGCGGCAGGAACTGACGCGAGCCCGCGTGAGAAGCGGACAGGAGCCGCCGAGGCTCAAACCTCCTCCCTCAGCCCTGCCGCCTCCGTCCGTCCGTCCCTTCCTCGTGCCGAGGGCTGGCCCCCCACCAGCGAAGCCCATGCCAGGCCCGTCCCCCACGGTGCTGGGGCAGCGCGCTGCTGGCAGCGCGTACCCGCGGGTCGGGGTGTGAGAGGGTGCGCAGGGGGCTGCGTTGTACCTGGCTGCCTCCTCCCTCACACCTCGTACGGCTTCTGGGCTAGTTTGTGTGGAAAAACCCCACTTGCAAGTATTTTTTTCAAGTGCCCGTGCGTGCTGAGCCCCGGGGCAGAGTACCTTTGGGGTATTTAGGTACCGCCCTGCAGCAGGTGGGATGAGCTCGCTCAGCTCCGGACAGGCAAAAGCTGCCTGCAGCCCATCGCTGATTGTTTCCCAGCGTGAGGGAAACAGGTGTTTGGGAGGCCAGAGCCGGCTTCCCGTCCAGGTTTGGCCAAAGCACAAGCACCTATGCATTCCAGGGTAGGCATGGCCCTCTGCAGAACTGTGTTCACATTTGCACGCTAATCAAGTACTGTAAAAAAAAGGAGGAGAAAGAAAGGGGGTAAGATACCATACACAAACAAAGTAAGAAAAGGATCTAATCTTCAATTCAGACAAAGATGTCAGAGAATCAGATTTAGAGGACTTACCCAGAAACACTGAAGGAGTTAAATGTGTCTAACCTGGCTGAACAACACTAAAGACGGCGCATGACAGGCACACAGATTTGAAGAGTCACCTGGAGAGATGAAGAGTAGTAGTGCCACTGGCTCAGGTCCTGTTCTGCATATTAAGATTTATGTTAAGACGCAAAGATTTTAGTTCCCATTGTAACTGGGACAGTTCCCAGTCTGACTGTTCCACAGTTCTGGAGAGGGCTCACTCCCTACTTCATGCAGAAGGGAAGTGTTTAAGGTTGTTAGAGTAGAAACATATTAGCAGCTGTATCTATCCCTAGCAGCATTTTGACAATGTACTTTTCCTAGTTTTAAGAGATTGCAGCATCCTTCTGGAAGTGTATGGGCAAAAGTGTATTTCAAAAGAGTCATTAATCTTAAAAACATTTTTGCATCAATTAAACTATAAAATAAATAAATGTCAAGCATAAATTACATGTTTTCCCTTGGGTCTGCTTGTTACCACCATTACACCAGCTAACCATTCGATCAGCTTTTTTTGATTCCCATCACCCCCTCTTGCCCCCAGCCAGGATGGAGGTTGTTAGAGCTCAAGTTAAACATTTCAGCAGAACTGGACAGTGTTTAGTCTTCAGAGTCAAATTATTGACTTGATTTGAAGTTCATGCTTAACGCATGGTCTCTCTTCTCCTTCAGTGTTGGTAGTGGACATCAGTCGAAATCCACACATATCCCTGCAGGGAGAAGAACAGTCATGGACATACTATGAAGTAAAATGAACATGTTATTTTGGGGTTTCTTAATTTCAAATTGATCCTGGTAATTAAGGTCCAAAAATCTACTAAGAAGAGATGAGCCTTGGAAGTAACAAGTTTTATTCAACTCTATCCTTTGAACTTTGCAAAAGGGCTCCATCTTTCCCTGGATGCAATCCCTTTTCACCATGTTAGTGACAGAAGGGAATCTAAAGATCATACAGCCTACTCAGGAAGGTTCATCTGAGCCTTGAGGCAATTAGGCAAGCGTCACAAGGGATTACCTAATTTGCACCACTCAAGAATTAGCCATTTAATCTAAACTTGTCCTTAAAGCTTCCCCCACTGTCAGCACATACAGAGCAATGAGCCTGCAGAGAGCAGTTCATCCCAGTCCCAGAATCACAGAATGGGTGAGGCGGGAAGTGACCTTAAAGACCACCCAGTTCCAACCCCCCTGCCATGGGCAGGGACACCTTCCACTAGATCAGGTAGCTCAAAGCACCATCCAGCCTGTCTATGAAAAGTAAGAATTATTTTTCTTCCTGTTGACCATAGCCATCAGACTGGAAGTGGAAACCCTAGAACTAGAGCCTAAACTCTAGCCTGTAAATGGGAATCTCATTCACTTTGGTAGGGCATAGCAATTCTATGTTTTCTCTAATTCCTTGTTACTGATGAGGAGACTGGTTAGAGAATGTGAGGGGGGAATGGGCACCACAGAATCACTAAAATCCTTCATTCACAATTAGTCTATAAGACTGTTGGCGGTGACTGCCACTGAAAGCGGTCTCTGAGCAATTCTATTTTGTAGGGAACCAGGTATGTGGGAGGCAAAGAACAATTAAAAACAACCTTTGCATTTCCTTTCCTGAGCTGTGTTTTGTGCTTAACCATTAACAAAGATTTAGAAGTCTCTGCAAAGAAAAACTTAAAAACCCCTGAAAATAACATTGAGAAGTTGTTAAACAAGTGGAGAAATGCAGAAGGCTTACTCTTTTCTGGGCATTTATTTGTCAGCAATGCCCTTGTACTGACTGGTTACCTAGCAACATTTTGTATGCTCAAACTAAGGACTAGTTTTGGAGAAGAATAACCAGAAGGCAAAAAATATTTTCTGAGAGCTCACTAACTATTTTTGGCTACTAGCCTCAGTCATTATCACCAATTATTAACAAAATCTGGGCATTCTAGGTACACAAAATTGAATTCTCCTCCCTCTCATATTCCAAGTATTCAACAAGACTGTGAGATAGCAATAACTCTAATCTGATGTGATTGGCCAAACTTGAACAATATGTCAAGCCTGTTTTTACATTGAATTCCAACTCACAAGGCTGAAAAAGTTGTACATTTGATCACTTCATAGTTTTATAATCAGTTCTAACTTTTCCTCTAAAAGAAAAATACATTTGTTTCTAATAGAATTTTACCATTATTAGAGACCTCATTTTAGACCCATTTTTACTAGTTAAGTAGCTCTAACACAGTAAATTTTAGGTGCTATAGAAAGTGAATAAATGCCTAGGGGAAAAAAAAGTAAAAAGAGACATAACCTTTTATAAAGGAAAATCTTTCATAAGAATCAAAATCTTGCCTGTACAATTGTAATGTGAGGTCTTGTCAAGGTAACATTGGCCAGATTGGGAAGAGGGAATCCTTCTGACAGTTTAGCTTAAAAAAAGAGACAAACGATGATTTAGGTATGCATTAGTAAGATAATAAACACCTGCCCTTCAACAAGACTATTTATCCAGAGACTTGTAGGTCATTTATAACAATTAGCCTCTTAGTCTTCACAAGCAAGTCTGGGAGGTTGCTAAGATGCTCATTTAGCAATGGGAAAAAAGAATTACAAGTGCTTCTCTCTTGGCAGAGTGTTGCAGCCAAACCAAGGATTTCATGTTCAGCACATTACATACAGAGTGATTTGTCCCTAATGATCCCTGAGGGATTATTAATACAGCTCTACCATCATTAGGACCTGTTCCCATTTGTATCCATTAGCTAAAGAAGGTCATGTTCATCCCAGTATAGAGGGCTGACACAAAGCTGTATCTCCCTCCTGGGCCTTAAATAAGATTTATGAGAGGCAAAAGCTCTGTTCTGGTCTAATGAAAAGGAATACATTTCACATATAGTGGCCTCAGGCAGGTGTGCAGATGAGAGAGATTTTGCTTTTCTCCCTGATGCATCAGGACCACCTAGACTGAGATGAAGGCAGATGAATTTTTACTTTCCTAGTAATTTTTGCCTTTTTGCAGAACAGTGAGAGGGAGCACTTAAACCCCTACAATCTTTGCCTTCCACTGCTTACTGGCTGATGGTCATTTTCTGCTCCAAGTTAATGGGAGCTGACTATTTCATCAGAAAGTCAGTAGAAGTTCCTAGAATAACCCATTCAGACGGAAGCTTTTTAGTTGATGCTTTGAAATACAGCCTTACCATTAGCTGATGGAATTACTTCAGTCTGTAAAATGTAAGATAGGATGTTCTCCAGAAGCAATACCTGCCACAGACAAAAAAACTGAGTTAACCATCATTTCCTGATAGTGCTAGAGCTGTCGTGTCATAATCCCAGGTGGAGTTAGTAGGCTCTTAGTCAACTTCCAGTTCTGTTTTGTCTTTAAAGAGTCATAAGCTCAAGTGAACTTCGGATCTTAAAGTTTTGGAATGATGCAAAGGAAGTGAGATGCAAAATGCAAATATATTTATTATTCTTGGCCAACATTTTAATTTAAAAGAGTCATTTGCTTTATTTGTGAGATAGTTTATCACCAATAGCAAAGCAGGACCAGAACAGTTTTAATCCTTTCTCCTCAGCTACTCAGAACTGATTGATTATACTGAGAATGAAATTACTCTCTGGAAGCAGGGTTTTCCCCTGCAAGGCTACAACTGCTCTATTTCAGGCATCTGAGGGAAATATCTTGACTCCCCGTCCTTGCCAGAATTCTGAGCACCTTGATGAGCACCCACGGAGTCCTTGTGCCTCAGCCATCCCTGTGACCATTGGATGGCGCTCTGCTCTGCTGCGACAGGTCAGCTCTGCTCTGTTTCACCCTGATGATTCGAGAGATCTCTTCCTATTGCAGCCAGGGCAACTACAGAATGTCTCATTTGCACAGCACTAGCTTGCCCCAAAGAGTTTACTTTTAAGTCCAGAACAGAGATGTGGCTGCCAGAAGACAGGAAGAGAGCCACTTGGGAATGAAGCCAAATGATTTAGAAATACTGATAAAATTTAGCTGATTACTCTTTAGCCTTGATATCAGTGATATTCTTAGTTTGCATTTCCTATATGCTTCAACTACCCACTTGTTATGAACAAAAAAGCTGCTCATTTTTTTAGAGAAAAAAGGTTGCAGAGTTACAAGTTAAGTTGTGAGCAGATTGCTGGCCAAGGAAGGCTATTTGTTAGTTGAATGTTGTAATCGCCTGTTAAGTATCAGTCGTTAACCATCTATTGTAGAGAATTCTTCTCTTTGTATCAGTACCATCCCACCTGGAGCCAAGCTGAGCCCTTTTCAAGGACAGAGCGGGCAAGGAGGAGACAGCGGAGTCCATGCAAATGATCTCAACCCAAGGTGCAACGGGAGTGGACCCCCATCACCCATACTGAGAAAAACCCCAAAAGCGACGAGCCAATACAGAATTACGAGATCAAAGTAGTGCTTGGACATCAGGGGTGTGATAAACGACAAATGCGTTTATAAGAATAATTGAGATTTTATTAATTAATGGGTTAGAAGCAAACAGCGCTGGGCGGCAGGGGAGTCTCCGCTCCGCCAACTGCCGCACCCCAACTCCCAATTTGTCCCTTTTTATGTGGTTCTTCTTCCGCATTTGTGTACTTCCACATCCCATCCTTTCTGCGCAGCCGTATCTTGTTGCTAGGTGGTCGTACTCTGCCTTCTGGTGGTCGCTTGATGAAGATCATTCGTCTTCCTCTTTGTTATCTTCTAACCTATGGATTGCTCAATCACATAGCAACAGTTTAACCTATTACATTCCATTGTGGTTAACATCTTTGCTTAAGCAGTCACATGTGGTTAAATATTTAGCTATGTAAGCAGGATATTTACCGAACAGAAAGGTCGTTGGTTTTTCACACTGTTCAGCAGAATTCCTCCATCACACCGATGGTTCAGTGTAGTGGATCTCAAAGATGCCTTTTAGTCCTGTCCCCTCACAGAGGAAAGCAGAGATATATTTGCTTTCGAATAGGAAGATCCCGATACAGGGAGAAAGCAACAGTTCATATGAACTATATTGCCCCAAGGATTTACTGAATCCCCTGATTTATTTGGACAAGCCGTAGAAGAAGTACTGCAACGTTTCCCCATAACACCAGAGGTAAAACTTATCCGATATGTTGATGACTTACTTCTCTCAGGGGAGGATGAAGAAAAGGTCCGAGAATCCACCATATCATTACTAAACTTTTTAGGGAACCAGGGGCTTTGGGTATCAAAAGAAAAGCTCCAATTTATAGAGTGAAGTAAAATACTTAGGTCATATAATAAGCCAGGGGAGCTGGAGATTAAATCCTGAAAGGATTGCAAGAATAACCTCACTCCCCCAACCAAAAACTAAAAAGGAAATCAGAAAACTATTGAGGTTGTTAGGATATTGTAGAATATGGATTGAAGAATACACTCAAGCTGTTAAATTCCTTTATGAAAAACTGGTAAAGGAAGAGATTACATGGGAAAAAGAAGATGAGCAGAGATTTGAAAGTTCAAAACAGAAGTTAATTAGGGCCCCTGCTTTAAGTCTTCCTGCATTAGATAAGCCTTTTTACCTATTTGTAGATGTGGAAAATGGGGTAGCCCATGGAGTCCTAGCCCAAGAATGCGGGGGGTCCAAGAGACCAGTGGCTTATCTGTCAAAGTTGTTAGACCCTGT
>JAYDZK010000056.1:51614512-51630291 GCA_034509185.1 Euphonia xanthogaster | reverse complement strand
CGGGCCTCCCAACCTTGAGCTGATCACTTTTAATAAAGGCATTGAAAGGAGAAAGATCTCCTGCCCCGTTTATTTCACCACTTACCTCAAAAGAGCCAAAATTGGAGTGGGCTAGGGAGAACTGGATCCTGAGGGAAAGAAGTGAAAGAAAATGAGTCACTGAGAAAGGATAAACAGTTATTATAATCATGTGCAGTCATGCTGTAGAGCTCCAGGCCTTAAGAAGCATGTGTACAGAGAATTTTTTTTAAGCACTTTCACACACTGCATACTGCTGCATAGAGAAAGACGTGGTTTTCTTGGAGCATTGCTGAGCAACCATGCAAGAGTGTGCTAGAAGGGCTGCAGCCAGCAATTTGAGTGTGCTTCTTCCTCTGCTGTTCTGGAAATCCTACTGACAATTGATTTTTACTAAGGACTTGTAGGGTGTCAGGTATTTTCCAAAGATTTTGGTACATCTGCATAATGCTTTCATGTGAGTCTTACCAGGAAGGATGTGTTCATTGTATGGTGCTGCTGCTGCCTTTGTTGCTACTGCCTCTGTTTCCAAATTGAAATACTTTTTCCCTAAGTTACTCTTGTATCCAACAAAAGACTTCTGAGTTTCCTCAGCACGAGTATCTGAGCTCTCAAGGACAGCTTCCAGCATGCTCCTGATTTTCCTCTTTGAAAATTACTGCAGAAAATGCTAACAGCACTATCCTTCTTAAATTCCTAACATCCCTTTGCCCTGATGAACTCTGCATGTTCTTAACCCTGTGTCTTTCTTAGGGACTTTTATGAAATTGGAGTCCAAATTCCCAGTTGTGAGGTCCTGATATACAGAGCTTCTTCTCCATGAAATGGACATGTTAGATGTGTAAATGGCCTAGCCTCTGGTTTCCGGCTTTCTGAACCTTCAAAGTTGCAGGACTTCAGTTGGTGAATGTCTGCTGTAAGAATATGTGCATAGGGGACTTGCAGGGGCCCAGGTTCTTTACTGTGCCCTGGACTGCTCTGACATTCTTTAGTGGCACAGGTTGTCTAGAAAGCCATGACATCTTGCCAGCCAGAAAGTGATGAGGGAAACTCTCAGATGATTTATGGTCATCAAAACTGCCCTGCATGCTTAGTTTATCTAGCTCAGAGGGGACAGTAGATGTAAAAAGAAGGGAAGTCTAGTGAGACCACTTCCCTGAAGCAGTCTACTGGTGGGAAGGCCCTTGGGGCCATTGCACTTCTCAGAGAGAAGCTTCCTGCCTCCTCTAAATTGTATAAGTGCTGCCAGATTAAGAGAATCTAATGCAGGTGAATTTACCAGCAACATATATTTACAGTTATCTGATCATATGTCTAAACTACTAATTTTGGGATTGCTAACATTGTTTTCCAAAGGAAATATTTTTCATCCCAGGTTGGATTACCTGTTCAAACATAGCGAGCCCATCAATTTCTGATCAAAAATATTCAGTGAAATACTGGTGTTGGCTGCCTGCAGAATAAAGAAACCATGGATTACCAGACATAAAAAACCCCAGGACCCTTCATGTGAATTAGTCACAAGTACATAAATACCATCTTTTCAGTTATGCATGGAAGCTGTTTTAGGTAAATGCAGCTTTCTCATTGCAAGGCTGTACACAGTAAATGTCTGTTTATTTGAATGGCACTGAAAAGAGCTGAAATAGGGGTAGTGAGATGTCATCAATCAAAGCTATGAACAAGATGCCAAGAGGCATGACTCACACTTGCAGAATTGTCATTCCAGAGAACAAAAGCTTGCTTAATCAGAGACACTAGATGTTGGGATTTTTGTCCATCTGTAGGACATAAATGTCCTATAGGTTAGTTGAGGTCGTGCCTACACCTGTGACTAAGGGGAATCTGCATGTTTAAGTACTAGAAATTTGACATTTTCTTTGTTTCTTGTACAGAGTTTTAAAAGAAGGAAGGAACAAACATATTTAACCCTGAGTTAAATGTCGCCTTGTTTGTTGTACTTACTATGTTCAGTGTGAACAGAGACTGGGTGGTTGAGTCTGGCAGAATGGCCAAGACCTCCACAGAGCCCTGAATCTCTGCTGTGAAGGAATTCTGCTGTAAGCTGATGATAGGGATTTCAGTAGACATTAGCTTCAACATCACTGGGTAGGATGTAACTGAATATTTAGCTACCTGTAAGATTCAAATTAAAAAAAAAAAAAAAAAAAAAAAGAAAGAAAAAACCACATTTTTCTCATTGAATGGAGCAGAATACTGCATTTTCTCACTTTTGAAGCAATAATTTTTAAGTATTTCTTTATGATGAGGTTAAGGACAGCTGTTAACATAAGATTCTTTCAGGTAAGCAGGAAGTAAAGGTTTTCTGTGGTGCTAAATTAAACAATATTGGCCACTCAGGAATGGAGTGAAAAGTTCCTTCCACTTGAGGAATACAAATTTTTCCATATTATTTCAAGAGAAATTGAATACTTGCTTGTGAACAGAGGAGATAAATGGACCCTGAATGTGGTATTTAGTCACACAATGAAAGAAGTCAGGAGTCATTCACTTTGAAATTCACCCATCTCAAGAGATGGGTTCCTCCTCTGGACTGTCCTCAGAGGAGTCTCACTCTGTTCATTGCCTAAAGAGTGAATAGGCTCACAAAGTTCAATATTCAAAACAGAGGAAGTGGAATATTTGCATCAATGCTTGTGGCATTTTATGGAGAACATCATACATGCCTACGCTTGGAGAATTCATATATTTCTGAGGAAGGAACTTAACATCTGGGAAGCAAACAAGAATGTGAAGTACTTTGAACTATTAGTCTGATTTCACCCATCCTCTGCATTTATAGCCTAGGGGTTCTTCTGCTCATTTTTGGTTTCTCATCCTGTCTCAGAAGCCTGGTGGAAACCATGCATACTCATATTCTCTATCCTGTTATATTCATCTCCTTCACCTAAAATAAATGGAAATCCCGTGCATCTGCCTTGTCTCTTCCATAGGATGTAATGTTTCCTGTCCATCTGTTAGCTTATTTTCCTGCACATGGTCCCTTCCCAGGTTTTCTGCTCATCAGTCACAAGCCGGCAGCAAAGTAAAGAGAATTATGCAGGTTTGGGGAGGAGAAAGGTGATTTTTCTGAGCTGAGACCGCTCTTGGATGTCTCTCAAAGTAGGACTCATGACTGGAAGCTTTTTCCTGCATGGAGCTGGTTTTAGGTAGGAACAGCTGTGGCTTGGGCACGGTGCCCAGAGAAAAGATTGATGTGCAAGGTTATGGGCCAAGATTATGTTTGGTAACAGTGCAAGTCATTCAACTCATCATGGGGTGGGAAGTGACAAGGCCCATCTGCTCTGCTGGTACAAGGCGCAGTGTGCCTGCTTCTCCAGTGCAGGAGCCCTGCTGGCCCTATAAGCCTTTGGGATACACCAGTAGTGAGGTGTCCTGACACCCACACTGGGTAGCTTCCCTGAGATTTTTTGAAAGTAATGATACTCACCTCAGGGATGATACTGCTAAATATCTCTGTGTTTCTATTAAAATAGCTGCAGGTCTGAAGGAAAAAATAAAAGAGAGAAAACAAATGAGTTACCAGATTTGACCTTCATGGTCAGCTTTTTTCTAAATGCATTATTACAGTCATTTCAATTAATCTTTGATTTGTTCCTCTCAGAAATATCCCTAAGAGAGTTGGTATACTTAAAGCAGCTTCCCAATAATACATGCCAAAATAATCCCTCAGAAAGCAAATTCTTAACGTTATTATAGTTTGGGCTGCAGTCTATAGGTTTTGGGACTTACTGAACCTCCTGCCGGGTTAGCCAAGTCAGGCAGCCTTCAAGCCACAGATGCTGTGCTTTGACATATGTTTGCTTACAAGGCCCTTGTAGTACTTTCATTCTAAGAATATCCCTTAGAAAGCAGCCACTGAGGCTGCAAAATTCTCTAGAGCTGATCCCTTGTCCCTATTAGAGAATTCTGTACCTCAGGTCTACAAACCCCTTATTTTTTGTAGCAACGTTGGCAGTATTTGGTTCTTGGCTCAGTGGAACTTGGCATGCCTGGCTGTGGCCTGAGGCATCTATATAGAGCGTAAGTAGAAGAGAATAACAATACCCTAGTATTTATAATCTACTGTCTCAGGACTCTACAGACCAACTGAGAGCTTTATGCAGCCACATACTGACATCTGGCAGGTCAAAGCCCTAACTGAGCCACTCTGACCCCATTCCTTTGTGTCCTGCTCAATGGTCATGTTGAAGGCCCCTGCAGTGTAGTAAGCAAATTAGGAGGTCTGAAAGAAATACTCAGAGAAGGCAAGGTACAGCATGGAGTCACTTTGGTCTGGGATTGTGAAGGAGGCTGCCATGTAGGGAGAGTCCGTGTAGTTTTCAGCTGGGAAGACTATGCCCTAAAAGTTATTGTGTCAGAGATAAAAAAAGCAGAGTCAAAATATAACTTTACCATGACTGCAGACAATGAATGCTACTTTCCTTGACTTTTCTTAGGCTATTCATTTGGCATATAAATGAGTAAAAAGTAAATCAGTAAACTGATTGAAAGCGATGAAGACAGTTTAAAGTTTTTTATGTCCATTTTATTAGTTCTGTTTCATCTCAAATGTATTTTGTCTGTCTTTATTTTGTCATCTAGCTCTAAAGTTCCTGTTGTCTTTTAAGGACTATCAAAATGCTTATAAGGTGCTGAATCACAGTAGGTGACCTCTCCATTCATTCCTCACTTGCTGGAATTACAGTCTTTGTATATTTCTCCACTTATGTGGAAGAGTAGCTCTTGGAACAGCCATGTTTTTACATCTTTAGTCTAACTCAAGTCCCTGCTTAAAATCCAGCTGCTGCAATATTCAGAAGAGTTTGACAGCAGCTGCAGAGACCAGTGTCTACCACACAAGCAGACACTAACTTTTTTTCCTTTTTGTTTCCTCCTCTCTTATTTCCCTGTTGTCCTTTTTTTAATACTTAATTTGTAGGATCTTTGTGACAAGACTGTCTTTTCATTTAGCCTTTGTAGAGCACCAAGCACAAGGCAGCTTAAACTTAATTAAGGATCACAGATACTATAATAATAACTACCCTCAATCAAATCACCTTATACAGAATGACAATGAAGTCATTTTAGAATCAGGAACTAGTCAGATTTTAGTTTCAGTACATAAGGAGACTTTTTCTGTAATTTGAAATAAACTTTCAAGTCTACAGATTCAGCAACATTCCTTGGGCTCCCATGCTTTTGAAAGGGTCTTCTGCCTTCCCATTTAAGAAGATAGGGGCTTAATTTTTGCTCTGATAGTCTTGCTCTTTCTTCTCCTCTCTCATCTGACAGCAGACACACCGAGTTAGTCCCATGTATAGAAATATTACCCTGACTGACTGAACAATGAAGTCCCAGCTATTAATCAACAGTGAGAGAAAGATGAGGTTTAATAACTTTTTTCTTTCCTTTCCCTTTCTCTTTTCTTCTATCTTGATTATTCTTTAACTGCACTCTATTTTTTACAACCAGCTCAACTGCAGGTTAAAGAAAAGGATGTGGCTTTTAAAAAACTCCTTGTACAACAGGTTTGTTACAAATTATTACTGTAACAAACACAATAATGCTTTGAAATGTATGTCTTCTCAGGTGGTCAGCCTTTATGTTCAGAACAACAATCATGGTCATCTTAGAAAGTGTCTCATAGAATAATGGAACCCACAGCAATATAGGCAAACAGCACTACAGGCAGCTACCTTTAAGTCCAGGTCAATGAATGGTTGGAATACTGCTGGCAAGCCACTTAAGGAGTAGTCTACTTCAGCCAAATCATCAATCTGCATTTACAGCTGTAAGAGTAGTAGATAAGACACAGAATATTACAAAAAACATAGAAATAATTTTATGTCTGCATAATTACAATTACATAATTCTATGTGTACTTTAAGTCAGTTTCTGAAAGAGAATGACACAAATTGTTCCAGAGAGCAGGAAAAAACCCAGCCAGGGACCTCCCAGTATGCATTCTGACCTAAGATTTGATGTTTCTACTGAGACTTTTTGTAAAGCGCCTTCTCTAGTTTGTCTATTGTTTTCTCATTGTGGAAAGTAAGTTTGGTCTAACCCAAAAAAGGAGATGGCCATATCAGTGCCTCAGGGCATAAGGAAATGTTGGGATTTCTTGTCAAGCAGTTTTAAGAGCATCCCAAGCACTTGTAACTTGCAAGTACTTTCCCAGAAGGAGGGTGTCTGATCTGCTTAGATGCATGTGTTTTGCACATGGTAACTGGCCAACACTTTGGGTGTCTTAAATGCCTGCAAATCTAACCCAAAGTGGTTCAAGTCAGAAGGTTTTTGCAAAGGAGCTTTTCCATTTTGTCTCTGGCAAGTCTGATAAATAGACAAGTAAAACTTAATTTCCAGTCAGGCTAGGAGAACAGGCTTCAGCTTGTAAAGTGCTGTGTGTGCAGGAGGACTAGTAAGGGAAAACTGCCTTAGCAATACTGTGTGGCCTCTAAGTGGCATGTCTCACAACAGAAGTGCACGCTGCCACACTTGCAAGTTGAGAATTGCTACCAAGTCCTTGGCTCTTAGAAACACATATTTCTTGCTCAAGTAGCCCAGCCTTTAGTTAACTGTGGTTCCGTATGCAAGGGAGCAGATGGAGCAGAGGGACTGATACCACTCCTGGAGGCATTGCTAAGCAGCTGCTGTTAAGGAAGGGGCAGATTTTCACTGATCAGAAGAAGGAAAAGGTATCACTGATGACTCACCATTCAGTGATTGGAGGTCTCCATCTATCAACTGGACCCCAGCTCTGATATTGGGACACAACTACAATAAAAGCACACTCAAGTTATGGCCTGATTAGCATGGATGTATAAGCACCTCTTACATGTGTGCTAGAACATCTTTCTGCTGCATGACACACATTGCAGCATTTGTTTATCAAAACACCTAATCTGGCTTCTCTTCACCTAACTGGATCCCCAAGGTTACTGCTTGGTGCAGTGCAGGTGTGTTGTATGTCAGACCTACAAAAAAGAGGGACGTTTCCAGAGGTAGCCTGGTGGGGGTGACAAAACCACAGCCTTAAATAGTGCGAGGACAGATCTCATACGGGTGTCACAAGAGAGATCTCAGAATTGTGGAATCGTTTAGATTGGAAAAGACCCTTAAGATCAGTAAATCCAACTGTAAATCCCTGGACAAAAGACAGCCATCTTAAGCTCTGTTTCCTCTCAGTGGCTCTGGACAGGCTGCCACCAGAACTACTCACCCCTTTCCTACAATGAAGTTGAAATGTCATACAATCAGTTGATATACTATTATTTCTCCATGCATTGCCCAGTATACGTTTTGTCTGCCAAGCATAAAAATGACCCAATTTTTATGTATTTTTCCATTCCAATGCAGACTAAGTCCCTGCCTGTGTAGGTACACAGGCAGGGACTTAGTCTGCATTGGAATGGAAAAATAACTACATTTTCCATCCCTATTGCTACCGTGGTTGAACATAGCTGTGTCAGTATCTTGACTATGAACCTGTCACTTTATCTGGAATAATTTCTGGCTGGCAAAATGATGACTGTGCTGATCAGACCAGAATAGGACTATTACAGGATTATTTTTCTAATTCTTCCTTTGCCAAGTTCATAGCACTGACTTGTGAATGCTATCCTCCTTACACCCCTCCCCTACACAATGAGAAAGGCTTACATTAGTGACCAAGCTCCTGTGAATGGGTTTCTTCAGATACTTGATAAAGAAGTTATGCAGGAAGCTAGAGGGAAGGAAGAAGGCAATTAATGGGTCAAGCACTATGATCACTAAGAGGAAATCAGGTATATCTGCAAAACATGAATTTAATGGCCTCTTAGTGTGATATTCTAGTAGAAATGAGAGCTTTTAGAAATGTAAAAGCTCTCAGAGAGCTGCCATCTAAAAGAGGATAATTTCAGCACTATGCATCTCAGCCTGGGTTAATTAATATTTATAAAAAATAGATTTCTTCAGAAGATCACCATCTTATATGTACAAAATAGTCTCTGCACTAGGAACTTCCAAAACAAGTAAAAATAAACAAACAAAAACAGCCCCTCGAACAGGTGACAAGAGTGGTATTCAGACAGTGAGAGAAATACAAGAAAATAATGAGATTCTCTTTTATGGGGCTGTATCCAGAAGGTTAATAGACAGTCTGGTTCTGTTCAATTTTTATAGTACTGTGAGTAGGAGGAGTGAAGCACAGTACAACCTCATAACTTCTACCTAGAGTTGAAGATTAGAGCAGAAGTTTGAAAGTGCTGAAGAAGAACAAGGGATTGTTTGATTCCATCTTTATCTTCTACTGTGTGTAAATACAAGGACAAATATCAATGTTGGCCATTTTAATGCTGTATTGGGGCCCCAGTTCTCACCTGTGGTGCCTTATGATGCCTAAAAGCAGTTCTGTGTGCCCTACTTTGTAAAGTTGTCTCTGTGCCATTCACTGACAGTTATTTTGTGAGAGTGTTTATACAGATCTCTTCCACTTACCCAGTTTTCCCATTCAGCTTGATATCTACATCACCAGGAGTTGTCCGGCAGCTGGTGAGGGCTATTGACGTAGGGCCTTCATTATCCAGGGGTGTTGAAAATATTGCAGTAACAAACACTTTTGAAATGTGCACTGTGCCTCTTCCACTGTCTTTGCTGCATCAAGTGAAAATAAATAAAAACTGAAAAAAACCCCACCTCTTCAGTATGGAATTGCATGGTGACGTGGACCCATGTCTGGTCCTGGTCACTGCCACTACTCTGCTCTGCTTCCCTGTGTTGGGCACTTGCCAGTGAGGGCACTGTGACTCCTGCTGTGTCACTCCCCTCAGCTCCCAGGTCCCTTCCCCCTGCATGCAGCCCTGCTGTCCCTGGCAGAAGTGCAGATCAGAGGCTCCTGTAATTCAGTCAGTTTAGCAATGCAGGTAATGTGAGGAAGAGGGATTTCTTTCCTCTGAAACAGACTGGGACTAGGAAGGTGTGGAGACTGCTCTAAGGATATTGCCATTTGCTTATCCATTTTCCACCAGCTTTTGAACTGTATCTCTTGGTGGCATAACAGAGGGTTTCTAATCATGTGACTGCACTATGAGGGTTTATTATACTGGACTGTGATCCACCACACTGCAGTTGTGTCATTAGCTGGTAAGCTGGACAATGACAGCATTCAGCTAGAGCAGCAGTCCTTTGCTATTTGCTGCAGTGCTTCTCAGCCATGGCTCTATATCAGTGCTGATGTCTGAGGGCACAAGGGCTGTCTCCCACCAGCAGACCTGTCAGAAGCACCAGTCTGCTCCTGGGTTACAGCTGCCAGCTAATAAAGAGCCCCTTTACAATGAAGGGGTCACAAGAATAAACTAAAATTTGCATTTTTGTATTATCCATCAAGAAAAAAAACCCATAACATGCAAAGCTGTACATACAACATCCAGGTCCTTATGTTCCAGTTCATATCAAACATTAGAGAAGCATTTCCAATCACCAGTTTTATCCCAGACCCTGGTAGGAGGGAGATAGAAGCACTGGGTAATTCAACAGCAGTAACATGTATCCTAGAGCATGAGAGAGAAAAGGGAGAGAAAAGATTTTTAAAAAATGGATTTAATAAGTCAAAATGAACACAAAACAAGATGCAAATTTCAGTCAAACACAATTTGCTCCCTGAGAGAATACTTACCTTGAGATGTTGTATTTGACATTACCAAGCCCAAATTTCTCATGGCCAGTCAAATCAGGGAAATGCTTCTTCTCCATATTCTGCTTCAGGATTTCCAGCCCAACCTCCTTGGCTACAGGAAAATAATGATCAGTTGAGTTGCCTTTGATAGTGGCTGGGACTTTAGAGGTATGTGTTTCTGGTTTAGGAAATGTGACGGACACAGAATCAGCAAGAAGGTGGTATCTCACTTGAGACATGGCAGTGCTATTTCCGGTCTCACTCCTAGTCATGGCAAGAGCTGAACTAACTGGTTCAATATATCTGAGGTTAGATGAACCTTGATATGATGTACAATGCTGTCAAGCAGCTTACTAACTTTGCTCTATTGTGCTCTTAAACTTTCCTTTATAGCCTGCCACGGGGTCATTTACTCCCACTGCCCGCTTTCCTTAGTCATATCAGTGTTCAAGGCAATGCCACTAGCAGCTCTTGATGAGAACATCGCACATACCATACTGCAGCCCCTTCTGGGTGATCCTCACTTTGAGTTGAGGATTGGCACTCAGTTGCCCACTGAGCAAACTTAAGAGGAGGAGAGAACAGCAAATCTTCAGCATCTTCCTCATTTTTTACAGGACCTGGTAATGAATATTTATAATGATAGCAGAAATTCATGCTGTATCGCTTGGTGGTTGTATTCTCTTCTCCCCTACCCTGGACACCAGCTTTCCCTCCAGAATGAAGAAAGTGGAAAGCCCAGCAACCCTGGCAGAGAAGACTCACTCTCCACAGACTTACCAAAAGTGAGCTCCATGGGGTAGAGGAGAAAAGTCAGCCTATTCACTGCCATAGAGACTGGGGAAAGTGCTTGGGATACATCCATCTGGACAAACGTTGAACTTTTAGGCTGTAATTTGGTGGCTCTACAGGATTCACCACAGGGCTGGTGAACGAGTGAAGCCAATGCCCATCCCAGGGGCTTCTGTGACAAAATTTAAACCAAGATAGAGCTATCTGTATAAATCACAGACGGCATGTAGTATGAAATTCAGAAGGTCTTGCTTTCAGCAAGGTTTCCCAGGGAGAGTGAGAGAAGCCACCCTGAAGGAGAATGTTTAAACAAAACTGGACGAAATCAGAGAATGTTTTTGTTTTCCCCCCCCAGAGCTGGGAACAGCCTTCTATGGAGTTGTCATCTGGGACTGACCTGGCAAACAGGTCTCGTTATTATGGTTTTCCTCATTTCCAGCTACTGCACTGGATTATAAACAGCTGAGAATAGAGGAGAGTGTCTTTTCTGGCATTACTTTTATAGATAAAATTTCTTTAGTTACCACAGAACTATTGAAGAGCTGGAATTAAACCATCTATAAGCAGGCAATTGCCTCTTCTCTAATACCTGAAAAATTATTTTGAAATTGCTGCATCTTTCACTAGCTGCTTCATTACTGGAGTAAAAATATACTTCAAACGACTAGAATATTTTCAGTCATGATCATGATGTAAACAATCTCCAAAATTATGAGAGAATATGGGCTTAATTTTTAACAATTTCAAACAATCCTGCAGAATACCTTTGCCTTTTAGTGTAACTATTTTTTATTTTTGAATTTTAAATGACAGATATTGAGAGATGAAAGAAACACACTTCACATGTAGAACAAAAACAAAGGACTGGAAGGAAATGTGTTTTTGGCATATGCATAGTTCTCAAACTTTAAAATCTCAAAATTTAACCAGATTTAGCTACATCTATCACTTCCCAACAAAGCCACTCCTTGACAAAGAGTAGTCACCATGTATTTGTTTCCGTACCTGAAGGCTGAAGACAAGACCTTTGCTGTAGCAGACCACAGGGCTGAGGCTGTTGCAGGGAAAACCTTCTGCAGGCATGAGCCCATCATTTAAAGGAAAGAGCTGTGGGCTTGAAGAGAGCCAACTGCTATCACCTTCAGCGGTATCACCCGGGGAGTGGCGTCTGATAACCACATCCCAAGCTGTTTTGGGCCTCCCAGGTAATCTGGTAAAATCTCCCAGGTAAAATCTATTAAATTTCATTTAGGGATAAGCAGAGGACAATGCAAACTGTTGGCTGGGGGTGCTCAGGTGCCAGAATGCAGAGTTTGGGGTGGCATGCTGCCTTTGTGGCAAATGGTTTCAGCACTGGTTTTTCGAATGAGGAGGAAACCCCAGTGAGAATTCCAGTATTTCCACAGGACAGATATTCATGGCCATGTTTGTACTGTAAAATAAGTAAATTAATGTGCCATTGGTATGAAAAACAGATGGAAAACAAGTACCATCTGTCTGAAATTGGTCAGGATACAGGAAGCTATAAACAATGTAGTATTTATATTATAACACATACATATATATAAATGCACACAGACACTACAGTGTATATATCTGGTACAAATATATAGTATCAAGTCCTTGCAGTCAATATTTTCTATTTCTTCTGTTTTCTTATCCAGTTAACCAGTATTTCAGCTGACCAGTACTACTTGGCTTGTCAAGGAGGTGATTTAATCAATTAGCTTGCAAGTACCAAGCAAATGCCTCTGCTGGACAATCTGAGTCACTTCATTGTGCAATCCATGAATAGAAAAGGTAGAGACACTTGTCAGTCAGTCAACAAATGCTCATACTTCACACAGATTTAACATCCACTGCAGGGAGTCACATGCATAATAATTTCATTATTCATATCTCTGGCAATTGATGATGAACATAACTCACACCCTCAGTTACATAAACCTCTATACATTTTCTGATATCAGTGAGGGACACCAATCTAATTAAAACTCTCCATTTCTTTGGAGTTCTTCCATTCTTTTTCTAGTCACTCGTCACCTACCAAAGAACACAAAGAATTGGAAGTCCTGCTATGAGTTACTGCTATTTGGTTTCAGGATGCCTTTTTTTGGTATTCTATCAGACAGCTGGATAAATAAACTGATTCAGCTCAAACTACGCAAGCCACATTTCTATCCTGAACTGAACTTTCTGTAGTGTGAATTTTGTAGAGCAGCTTTCCTTTCCAAACACTTTTAATGTCTTCTGGTTGAATGTCTCTGTTGACACTGATAAAAGAAAAAAAACAGCTTCCATTTTACAAATATTAGAGGTATGGAATTATTTGAATATTGATACCCTTGAAGAGCTGCAGCTACTTACAATCAAAGAACAACTTCTGTAAGATACAGAGGCCAAGGACAGCCTTGGCTGCAGGGAGCATGAGACTGTCAGGTTTCAGATCCTGGGAGAAACAAGAAGACAAAGAACAGAATTACAACCATAGACTTCAGATGAGACCTGCTTGGCAGGATCTGCTGGAAGTTGCCCTGGAGAGCAGAGGCCCTGAAGAGCTGGTTTGTCTTCAAGGGCACCTGCCTCAGAGCATAAGAACTTCTATTAGAATGTTCAGACAGTTCAGCAGCTATGGCAGAAAGCCAACATGGAGAACATGGAGTTCCTGAGTGAACCTAAACACAAAAAAGAAGCATGCAGAAGATGGAAACTGAGACCAGCTACTTGGAAAGAACACAAACATTTTGTTTGCACACATAGGAATGAAATCAGGAAAGCCATAGTTCAGTTGGAGCTGAAGGACAACAGGAAAGGTTTCTGTAAGAACATTGACAGCAGAAGATGAATGTGGGTTTATTGCTCAGTAGGATGGGAGACCAGTAACAAAAGACATAGGAAAGGCCACTTTTACTAGTAAGGCTTGTCCTCTGGCCTGCACCAGCAGGCGTGACCAAGGGGGCTGGAGAACATGAACTACAAGGACAGTCTGAGAGATTAGGTTGTTCACCTTGGAGAAGACAGGGCTTGAAAGGCCATTTTGTTTGCAAATTTTGCAAAGAGACTACAGAGAAAATGGAGCCAGACTCTTCTGGGAAGTGTGTAGTGAAAGAACAAAAGGCCACAGAACATACTGGAACATGGGAAATACTGATTAGATACTACGAAAAATATTTACTCTAAAGGTAGTTAAATAATGAAACTGATTGTCCTGAGAGATTATGGAATCTTCATCCTTGGAGGGGCTCAAGATTTGACTGGACACCATGCTCAATAACCTCATCTAATTAGTCCTGTTTTGAGCCAATGTCTGAACTAGATGATATTCTATAATTGCATGGCAATTCACTGAGATTTGTAGATCTGTTCCCACTCTCAGTGTCAGTTACAAAGGGACAAATTGTGAAATTCTTACAAAGGATAAGGTCTCTCTCCATACACAAAGTTTTGCTAACACTAATGGAGATAAATTGAATTATGCAAGAACTGGCTTTTAATATTAAGAAAATGTATTGTCTACCACTCTAGTGAAAAGAACCAGTCACTTCTCATCAGGCTGCAGCAAGTTTTCCAAAGCATCAATAATAATTAGCTACACTCACTGTACTTAAAAACAACATATTTTCTTTGTGAAAAGTGCTCAAGAAGTTTTTAGTAAGACATTAAAAATAGCGATGAAAAGCCATGCTTCTAATGTTACAGCATCTACTCCATATAAGACAACAGAAGGAAGATTACGTTTTTCTCTTATTGTCCTTTAAAAGTAAAGGACATCAGCAGTGGCTGTGAATGTCCTCCTCACCCACCAGTTGATAGCGAACATCAGTGCAAATAACCAGATGATGCTAATGAAAGAAAAACATATAAAATGTATTTTACCAGGTGGGTATATTCAGGTACAGCACTCTGGGACTTGTTCCCATGGTAAGCCCCTCAGTGGGGCAGGAGGCAAGAGTGGCTTTGTGCCTCCTGAACTTTAGTTAACTTTAGGGTAGGAATGGGCTCTGATGTAGGTTAATACAGCCCTCCAAAAGACTGAGCAACACTTACCACAGAGACACTCTGCCCATGAGCCTTCTTAGAGAATGGTCAGAGAAATGAGGACTCAGGCACTCAATGCTCCTCAGCCCTGCTGGGGATAGTAGTGCTGACCTCGTCATGCCCCCATGATGGCACCCCAAAAAGCTGGTGGGCCCTTTACAGCCTACAACTGCTAGGGGTGAGGGGCTCATTTTGGTTCAGAGATTGCATGTTGTATCCAATGTATAGTGAAAGCTTTACTATTGACAACATTTAGATCTAGCCACTACTGGAAAATGTACCAATTCACAGGCCTGAAACAGAAGCAATATTCTGTAAGAGGAAATTTGCCTTCTCACCTGATTCATTTTTATTACAGATCCAGTCAGGCTAGTGTGGGCGAAATTAAGAAGAGGAAATCCTTTCCCTAGTTTATCTTCAAAAGGGACAAATATAAATACATTTGAAAGTAATAATAAAATGCACTTCAGAAGCATCTTTCTCAAGGAACTCAATTTGTTTGCAATTTCCCTTTAATTAGCTGTCATGCCTCTCAAGAGAGCTATTATTCATATGTATTAAAAGGCAAAAAAGTTGCATATAAACCTCTTACAATTTCTCAGCTGTCTGACACTGGGATCTGCCTGCTTTTGTTCCTCATCTGGTATCTCCCCCTCACAATCTGGTTTCTGCTGTTTTCCATTCTGACTTACTGTCCATCTTTATTTTCTTCTCTACTTGATCCTCTTAGCCTGTGGGTTCCTCTTATTCTCATTTATTCCTATTTTCCTGGATCAAACCCCAGCTTTTTTTTATTTGCTTTTCTAAATATCTGACTTTTGATTCCCACACTTTCATTCTCTTTCTTTTCTTCTCATTGATAGCTCAGCTTTTTCCTCAGCAGTCTTCTCACCTCTGTTCACCTCAGAGGCACCTTCTGTACCCTCCCACCTGCTTCTCTCTGCCATCTTGTTCCTTGTTCCTTACTATCTGCATCCTACAGGTAGCAAGGTACAAAACTGCTTTTCTACTCTGTCCTGCCTGTGGCAGCAGGGGAAGCACAAAGGCAGAGGGAGGTGATAAAGTTAGAGATTACTAGAAAGTTATATTTCGGTTACCCTGAAGCCCAAAGATGCAAGTGTGCTCTGCACTTCCTCAGTTTGGGCCATTCTCTGGTCATGGCTTGACTCTGTCAGGACAAGACTCAAGCCAGTCTCAGCTCTGCTGCCGCACTGCATTCAGTGAAAATGGAACCCTAGCCCAGTGTTGGAAAGGGAGCACACACTCTGTGCCA
>JAYDZK010000056.1:51577891-51601821 GCA_034509185.1 Euphonia xanthogaster | reverse complement strand
CCGTGGGTGGGCCCCCCCCCCCCCCCCCCCCGTCTGGTTAGGCCTGGTGTGTTTGTTGGCAGCCCAAGTTGCCATTTGGGTTACTTGCCATGCATATTGGCTAAGTTCAAATAAATGGTGATACTGTAGTGATTAAATTATTCCTGTGTATGTTGCAAAAATTCTGATGAAGGTTTAATACATTATGATCACTTTGCCTTCAGTTAGTATATGCAAGAAAATGACAGACACTTTCATGAAGGGTTTGCATTATAAAGATTAAAAAACATAAAGGCTACATATGTGATCCCAGTCTCCATGTGGAATGCTAGAAAATTGAGGTATAATGAATCCATACAACTTGTATGGGGAATCAGGCTGGAATAAGCAGCTTTATAATGTTGATGTATATAGAGATGTAATATTCTGAACAAATGTATGCTTTGCTTTCTCCTGAAGGCAGGATCCAGCCAAGAATTTCCTTCTGGATTAGTCCCAGAAGATCCTGACCTGGAAGGTACAGGTTCCTATCCCTCCGAACCAATGCTGTGCAGTGAAGCTGCTGATGGTGAAACACCCCATTCCTTAGAGATGCTCTACCTTTCTGCTGAGTGTACCAGTGCCACTGATGCCTTGGTCGTTCTGGTTCATCTTCTCATGATGGAGACAGGCTATGTACCTCAGGTAGGTAGGTGCAGCACCAAACAGAAGTTTCTGGGTCAGTGTGGGGAAGCTGTGGAATATACAAGCTACATCTGAGGATCTGCTTCTCCCTTTCTATATGTCAGATGGCTGTAGGGGCAGCTGAAGGATCAGCTTCTCAAAATTCCCAGAAAGTCTTCAGGCTGAAGACTGGAGCAGCTTTTAGGTGTGGAAGAAGAGGCCTGTCCTTGTGTTTCTTTTGGTCCTCAGCCTCACTAGGACCCAGCTGAACTTCCTGCTTCTGCCTTTTACTATAGAGCATGTGAAAATGTGCTTGGATTGTGGCACTTCCCCAAAATACTGCCTGAAGTGTCAGTATCATCTCAATGATATCCTGTCAAATGGTGCTTAATGAGGTCTAGGTCTGCCAAAAAAAGTGTCTCTAATTCCATATTCAACTTAGTATCAAGGTTGGCTTTGGTTTTACTAATCTGTAGAGGTATCATGCTCAGGTACCTATGGCAGTACATCTGTACAATGTATGGATTCACTTTTCCCCTTTACATTTGCATTTTATGTTTACTAATACATGGCTGAACATGGAGAAAAAGATTTGGTCTCAGTAAGGTGTTTAAATTCTCATCTTTTTTCTTGCAGTGAGGCTGACTAAGAACATGTGGGTGTCTGGTTGATCAATACCAATTTAATAAATCTGCTAAGTTCATTGAATCGCCATAATTTGAAATACTATGTAAAGAATACATTTGCCGCTGTGAATAAAGTTTATGGCAGTGAGCCAGTTTGGAGGTAGGGAAGATGAATGCTGTGCAGATTTAAGAAGAAACAAAGAACCTACTTCTGGCTGTGGTTATATTGTATCCCATTCTGATAATACATATGAACTGTTTCATACTGAAATTGAAAGCAAACCTGTTAGTTGAGTCAGGTTTTCTAATTAACCTCAAACTATCATTCTTAAAGCCCTGTCAAATACTGTAAGTTCACAGAAAAGGTGCAATAGGTTTTTTTTTTTGAGCAGCAAATTAATTATGTACGGGAGTTGTCAAAATGCTGGAATGGATGACAGAATGAAGTATGTGTCTAAAGAAAGAGGTGTGAGTGCTCACTGAATGTTCCTATCAGGACAAGAATTACTGAACTTCACTTAGATTTGCTGTAAGTTTTGGGGAAAATGTGTATAATCATACATACCCATAATCTCTGTCATTAGGACTGATCTAAGAGTTGAATTACAAGCATCATTTTGCCATTTCCTAACTTCTGATCCTTTTCTCACCCCTCAGCATTGGTACGTTGCAAAAGTATGACAGTGTGTTTGTAATCCCTTTACATTTGTAGGGGATAGAAGCCAAGACAGTCTCCATGCCAGAGAAATGGAAAGGGAATGGTGTTTATAAGCTACAGTACACACATCCACTTTGTGGAGAAGGTTCTGCTGGTTTGACTTGTGTGCCTTTGGGAGATCTTATTGCTATTAATGGTAAGTCAGTCAAATCTTCATTCTGGATGCACATTCCTAAGTATCACCATTGTTTAGGATGAGAAAACTTAAATGTGCTTTTGTGTCTTTTGAACTGTGCCTTTATTACTTGGGTTGCTGAGGTGCAGAAGATGCCACTTCCTGATACTGAATACTCTTCTCCAGTCTCTGTGTTGACTGTTTTTTCCCTCTTGTTGTAAGAGATTAATCCTTAGGAGTTTCAGCTGGCCTTTTCATTGCAATATTGTAGAAATATGTTTGTTGTCTCATTTCATAGGAACTTTGGTACGCATTGCCAGACATGAAGGGAGTAGATTTGCTTCAGCTACAATGTTTTATCTTATTTTATGTTTTTTGCAAGACTTAAAACTTCCAGACTATGTAGTACTTAAGTAATGAAGTAGTCTTTGTTGTCTCTCTCTGTTTTAAATTTTGAAATGTCTTTCTTTCTTTTATTTGTAGCAACATTAAAAATCAATGAAGAGATTAGAAGTGTTAAGAGAATCCAGCTATTGCCATCGTCCTTTGTTTGCTTTCAGGACCCAGGTATGCCTGAGCATAGTAGTAAACTGAAAAGTAAAGAAGGGACACAGTGGGTAAGAATATGCTTTAGTAGAGCACCAAATAATACAGAATAGCAAAAAGGAATAAAAGTGTGGTTACCATTTAGGTTAGTCATAACTTCATAGTAAAAGGATTTCAGAGTGTAGCCATTTACTCACACTTTTTTGTTAGAACAAATTGTATTTCTTGGATTAACAATGTAAGGAAAGAACCTTGCAGAGCTCAGTTTATCCTTTGGCCCATATGCCTGTTATTTATGAGGTCCTAGGCATATGTATGAATCTTCTGGGATGGCAGTGCTGATATCCCCTTTCTACCTGGCAGCTCAGGCCTTCAGAGGCTGGTACCTACACTCTCGTTGTGGTACTGTAGTTGTTAAATTCTTTTTGTCAGAAAACATGTGCTGACCACATAGGTTTCTTCAGAGTGCCAAAATTAGAGTGAAAACTAAGTTGAGGGAGGAGAGAAGGGCAGATCCATATGGATCCTTGTGACCACAGACCTGACCATCCTTATATTCTCTGGAGGATATGAGTTGCTTTGCTGGCAGTCCAGGCTGACTCAATTTCCTATGTTCTGTGTAGTCCCCAATATACAAGTCTAATTGAAAAGTTGTAGAAGAACTAACTGAGTGCTGAAATGTGTCCAGTATACCACTAAAGTCTTCTTGCTCCTCTTTCTTCAGAGAACAGAATGGAAGAATAATTCTCTCAGAGAAATGAAGGTTGCAGGCTCTTAGAACATAGATCTGTGTTAGGCAGGAGCTTTGAATTCTGACAGAGGAAGTTCTGACAGCTTGAGAGTCAATTTGTTTCCAGAGAACTCAAGTCTTTCCCTTAACTGTGCCTTCTAAGGCTGAAGGGAAAGCTTAGCCCAATCATGGTTTCTAGTTTTTCAATGACTGACTTGTTGCACTGACTCTAGCTGCACAGCTGCTCCTATCAAGATCACAAGCAGAATAAAGTTGTGCTAATAAGAAAACTGTAATTCTTATATAATTGTTGCATTATAACCTCTTGAAGTTAAGCTTTTTCCCTCTCTTCTTTGATAGAGAAGGTTGCAGGTGTTTACAAAGACCTTCAGAAATTGTCCCGTCTCTTTAAAGACCAGTTGGTTTACTCTCTCCTAGCTGCTGCCCGACAAGGTGAGAGAAAACATTTACAATTAAAGATGGTACTTAATTTTTGAGGATGGAAGGAAGGGAGTCAATCTGTAGCCTCGAAGGAAGAGTGTTAGAAACAGCTGTTCAGTGATAGGCATATAAACAGTAAGCATAAAGTAAAATATACATGCTAAAGAAATCATATTAATTTTTGTAACTCAGAAAATGTTAATATAATTCTGGTTTTAATTTTTGATTGCTCTAGTCTCACTTCAAAGATGGAAATGGAGTGGCTGTGTTCCATGCATAATGATGAGGAAATCCTACCACAATAATTTTGTAGCAGTAGTTCTGTATTTTGTTCTATTTCTTTGTCAAAACGGAAACATTTATTTAGCATCATGTTTGGAAGTCTGGCCTCAGGAATGATCTTACTAGGAACTGGTCATTGAGGGCTTGGAAAGGGTGGTAGGAAGTAACCCAGGCTGGTGTTTCTGAAGCAGTAGGAAGCCAGGCTTTCTCTGCATAATTACTGCCATAAACAGTCTCAGCTTTGTATTCTGAAGACAGTGGAATTCCCTCTAGACTTCAGTGCATGAAGATTTTATGTGAAGCATGTGCTCTAGATTTGTGTTTTTTGCAGGGTCATGAAATTGGGCAAGTCTTTTTTTCCTTTACTTATTCCTTAGCTCTGTAGCCTATAAGCATAATTTGGTGTGGAATGTTTCTTAGGCGTCGTGCTCAGTATAAAGTGTCATTTGCCCTATTTTGTGCACCTCTTAAATGTAGGTAGAGTTGTAAGAGATCTGTTTTGCAAGGAGTCACATCACAGTAGTTGCTCAGAAAAGTGGTGTAACTCAGGCATCAAAAGGAGAGGATGTAAGGGAAAGATTATAATGTTCTTTCTTTCTTTTAGGGTCTTTGGAAATAGAAGCACTACCTAAATGATGTTGACTTTACTGTATTTTTTCTGAATTTTCTTTCTCCTTTCTGTAGCTTTGAACTTGCCAGATGTGTTTGGGTTAGTGGTCCTTCCTCTGGAGCTCAAGCTTCGGATTTTCAGACTTCTGGATGTCCGTTCCCTCATTTCTCTCTCCGCTGTTTGCCGTGATCTCTACACAGCTTCCAATGACCAGCTTCTCTGGAGGTTTATGTATCTGCGGGATTTCCAAGGTAATGATAAGCACATCTTCTCATTACATTCTCATTTTAACAGAGAGGTTAGTTCTGACAGCTTTTGACAAGAGGCTGCTCAGGCAACCAATAATGACATTGAAACACTGTGAGTAAATGCAGTTGTTTGTGATACTAATCAGTACAGCTGGTCAGGTGTGATTCAGGGGGATGCAGAATTTTCTGCCAAGGAAAATGGTTGGCAATCTTCTGAGCCATTACTGATGCTCCACATGGTTCATCCCATTGTGTGGTGCAGGCTTTCCTTGTTTTCATCTGTTTCCTTTGCTACCTTGGTATATTGGCTACTGCAGATATTAGGAAGTGGAGGGAAGATTATATTCCTGCTTCAGTTTTTCACAAGAGGCTTAAGAAACAAAGGTAATCAAGGGAAGTGCTGTCAGAAGGCGAAGGCAGGGAGGATGTTTCTGGGATTTCTGTATTTAATAACATTTGGAGAGCATGCTTTACATGGAATGGGTGTGCAAGTAGATTACCTATCAAATGGACCTGGAGCTTTATATTTTTCAAGATATATTGTCTTTAGAAAAAGATGTATTGACCAAAAGTGTTTTTCATATCTTGATTATTCTTTGAATTCTGACAAATTGCAGGTATCTGTGGCACAAGATCTGTTGCTTTTCTTAATGCGTTGCTTCTCTTTGTAGATCCCATTGCAAGGCCTCGTGACACAGATTGGAAAGAAGTAGGTGGCTTTTTTATATAATCTCTCTGAGATCAATCTTAGTTTGAGAATTAAATATAGACTTTAGGAGGCAGTAACTGAGTTAAAGTTTAGCTTAGAAGTGTGGTGTTCTGTGTGTGCATGTTGGTCAGACTAGCAGAAAGGAACATCAACAAGTTACGTGGTGCATGCTCCATGGGGGTTAGAGATCTTCCAGGGATGCTGTGCCTGGTCTTTGCTGGGCAGGGGAATTGCTGCTATGAGTTTTCAGAATGGTGAGGAGCACTGTTTTGAGAAGTGCTGTAAAACTGAATGCAGTTGCTGAAGCTGGAACACTTAGAGAGCTTTAAAATGCTTTTTTTTCTGTCTGCAGCTATACAAGAAAAAGTTGAAACAGAAGAAGGAAGCCCTGAGATGGAGGCACATGATGCTTCTGCCCCCTATACCTCATCCAATCCCCTTTCATCCCAACCCATTCTATCCTAATCCCTTTCCACCCAACCCATTCCCATCAAATCCAATCTATCCCCCAATGATCATTGGGGGAGAATATGATGAGAGACCAACACTTCCATATGTTGGAGACCCAATTAACTCACTCATTCCTGGCCAGGGAGAAGCACCAGGTCAGTTTCCTCCATTCAGACCACATTTTGACCCCATTGGCTCTCTGCCTGGAGCAAGCCCTACGCTTCCAGGACGAGTTGGTCCCAGTGACAGGTTTCCACCTCGACCCAGCCGGGGCCGCCCCATGGACATTCGCCGTGCATTCATTTGATTGCTGCTTTTTCCTGCAGGGAGTTTTGTAGTCACTGAGCTTGCTTTCTAACTGTAGGAGATTGCAAATCCCAGGCACTAACATCTGCCTTCAGATTGTGTCAAGAACATGTGTGCATGGTGATGTCCCAGCCACAGAAGCTGGGTTTGTTTTGTGCTCTGGTAGTGCTGTATCACCTGGCACTTAAGGTCTGTTCCTCAAAGAGTTACAACTTAGAGCAGTTTGTTCTGCTGCCCCCTCTCCTTGCCCTTAATCTCTGTGAAGTGCTACTTAGAGACCAGGATAACAGCCAAATCCTTACTGCATCAGATAAAGAGCACTTTAAATACAAACCCTCTACTTGTCTGTCTTATTTGAAGAGTTTTACTGCATTGCCAGGGTGTAAGGTTTTGTTTGAAATCTGCCCAGCTAATTAATAATCTTTATTAACAAAAAAGCTACCACATATAACAGGATACTGCCGCTGTTATGGTGGATGTGTGTTCATGGAAATTTTTAAAGGTGTTGTTTCCTTTTTCCTGTAATATTTTATTAGGTAAAAAGCGTTTTTGTATTGTTACTTAATGCACAAAGAATACAGCAAAGGGATTTTCTTTACAATGGAAATATTAGAACACAAATTAATTCATTTTACAAACAATTGAGTAAAGTCATGCCACAGTGCAACTCAGAAGTCTAAGCAGATGCAGAGCAATTTCACAAAGAATCAGCAGTAAAACTTTTGACTTTGTCCTTGACTTTACAGATAAGGATCTGTAGTACATGACTGCATTTACTGTGTTTGAACTAAAAGTGGTGTGAAAATGCATCTCTTCTCCCCATCTGACATACTTAAAGAATTAAATAGGCTGACCTGGTTACAGTGGGAATGGGATCACAACAACATGAGAAGCAGAATGTATTCTGACTTCAGTAAATTCCATTTAGTTCCATTACTTAAGTATCAGATGATATCTTGCCAAAAAGAAATGGATTGTAGCATGTTATGAGCATCTTTCAAGTGTTGTCTTATTAACTAATGAGCAGCTAACAAGACCACTGTTAAAGTTTCCTGATGAGACCTGCAAACTGATGCTGGAGCTCAATTAAAGGAAGACTGGAATGACTGAACTTTGCTAGAACTTTTAATTTCTTATGTATTTTTTAAGATGATTGATCTCAGTGTTTCTATAAATGTGAATGGTACTAATGACTGTTGTGACAACTGATATTATTTTCTAAAACTTTATTGAAATTCCAGCTGTGGAAATGGAATGACATTTCCTGTTAAATACAAGCTATTTGATCAATAATTCTTATGTGCTTTTTCAGATGAGATTTCAGTGGTTCATCTTCTTGTTTTGTATAAAATCAGCTGACATAAGTAAGGTCAGGGAGTTTTGCCAGTGGAAGTAAAATATAATACTTTATTTTGCTGTCAAAAGTTGTATTGCTTCTTTCTTCCTTTTCTTCTTCACAGAGATTGTTTTCCTTCCCTACCAAGATTAGCCTTAGCTTTTAACTTTGGCCTTCAGTGGTTGAATTGCCTTGTTCCAAAACCATTTTCACCAGTGAAACGTATAGTCAGATCTCTTAGAGTTTGCAGCAATTCTTTATATTCCACTGACTATAAAAAGGAAAAGATAAATCTACACTCTATTGGTCTTGTACCATTTTGTCCTTGTGATGCTTCAGCAATGCATAAATAATACTCAGATAAGGTTACCAAGCTTTAACTGATAAAATAATTCGTAACTTATGTTTTTCCTTTTTGTCCAAGCTATTTCTGGGAACACATGATGCGTGATTCAATGATCACATAATGCATGTGAGAAGTTAATTTTGTGGTGCCAGTGATGCTCACATTGCCAATGCCTTGATGACAGTCACATGGTTTGCCCTGCTGGCAAGCCGTGTGCTGCTCTGGAATTGGCCCTTTTTGCTGAAGACAACCATGAAGTCATACTTCTGCCAGGCTGATGACAGAGGTTCAGTTTATCCTGGATTTTGTCATTGAAATGTTTGGTTTTGAAGTAATGAACTCAGCCCTTTTACACATACACCATTAAGTGACCTGAAGATACTCCTTCCCTTTTTTTGTTGTCCCTCACATTAATAGTTCACATTGTTGTGAACCAAAGATTAAGGAACCTAACTTAACTGGAACTGTGAAGTTCCTTAAAGAGGAGTTCCTGTTATTCATAAAACAGGGTATAAAGTGAGTATCTCAGGACACAACAGCATAAAGTTAGAAGACAAAAGAGAAGAAATACTTGAAAACTAGCTGCTTGCTTTTTTTATTTGCCAGCTCCTCTGTGTGTATCATTGCTGTTGCAAATGAGAAAAGAGAAATCACAAAAGATGAAATGCCTGAAGATGAGCATTCCTTACCTGTACTATTCATCAGTATCTAGCACTGTAAAGGTTGCTACTGAGTCACTTGGAAATAAGGAACTATTATCCTTGGCTTTTCTATGTATTGTTTTACTTTAATCATGAAACTTCAGGCCAACCAGATGAAGCAACTGAGCAATACACAAGGTGTAAGGTCTTACGTACCTGCTTGTGATTAGTGGAAGACTGTAAATTACCACTACATTTACAAGTGGTATTTTGTAAGCAGGACTGCTGTTCTGCTGGACCATTGCTTGCCTAGGAATGTGTATTCCATTCCTCTTGAAATACCACACCTAGTTATGACAAGAAAGTCAAGGTGTTCTTCAGTTTGTAGCTAAACAGCAAAATGTAATCTAATTTTCCGGGTGGTGGATATGGTTGGGTATCGTAGCTGTGTCCCAGCTACTTCTTGGGCTGGACCCAAATACACAAACCTGCTCATGTTTCCTAGCTTCTTTGTGAAGAAACTTAAAGCAAATAGGACAAAATAAGCTTTGACCAGGTGCTCAGTGTTCACATCTGTGTGAGAAAGACCCCAAGGTGTGCTGTGGGACTTGTGTGCCTTGTGATTTAAATGTAGCTTCTCTTTACCAGTTTTTCTGTTGTTTTCTTACTGCCCCTGCTGTTATATTTAGGTACCTAAATGCCTCTTGGGTGTACTGTTGTTTCCCATTCATATAAAAGAAGAATACCCCTTGTATTCCCTCTTTTTTTTTTTTTTTTTCTAGACGGTAGGGATTTTGGAGTAGAAAGCCAGCGTCAAAGGTGATAACTTGAAGATGGGATGATGCATTTGTTAATCTCCTGCTAGCACATCTAGTATTGTGAGCATCATAGCTGTAGATGGGAAGTGTACTGTTGGGACAGTTACAGGACACAACAAATTTTCATCATTCTAACTTTAGAAATCAACTCAGTGTTTTAAAGCACTTCTGTGAATAGAACTGAAGGTGCTTTTTCAGGAACTATGGACTAACTAAAGCTGAGAATGCCTGTTGCTTGTACTTGATGTTGCAACTTAAAGCCAGGTGGTGAGATGCAATTCTGTTTGCTTGTCCCTTTGAAGGTGACAGCTGGGAGCTGTAGGCAAATGAAGAGATTGAGTCACTGCTGAGTATGAAAGCTGACAGTGCTGTCCTGTTCCTGTGGTCTGTCAGAGAACAGCCCTGCTGTGTTCAAATGCAGCCTCAGCAAATGACCCAGCTGTTGCACTTTCAGTGATGAACTGCTGTCGATTTACGGGCCATGTCGTACTAGTCACCATTCCTTTTTTGTATATGTTCTATTGGTGAGGGAATCATGGAATTTCAGGGGATAAAGCAATTGAGGATTCTTGCAGTAAACTTTCATTTCTGTCTCTGCATCTCTGGTGACCATTCAGAATGGAAAGGCATAAACCATGCTGAGGGAAGTGTTACAGAAGGAAATCCTCTTCTCCATATAGTGAAGCCTGTTAATCTGCTTCTCTTGCCAGTGGGACACTGCTTGCTCAAGGCCATTTCTCACTCTTATTGCTCCTGGAGATAACACAGCAGGGACTGAGGTGTTTTTTTTTCTCAGATGATGACATGTATTTATGATGCTACATGGTAAACTGCTTATCAAACCCTGAAAGACAGCACAGAGCTGAGGAAAACAAAACAGAAGACAAACCTTCAGAGAATAAGGTGGTTCTGTAATACTGAACTTGAGGTATAAATCATTGATCCAGATGAGTCTCTTGAGGGACTTCCAATCTGGAAAAGCTATGCTGTTACTTGCCATTATATGTGCCAAGGCCTGCTCAGGGGTAGGTCATACAAGGTCCAGATGACTTCATTGGATTTAGATGTTCATTACAGGTGCTATGAAGGAAGGATTTCCTTGTTTGGCTTTATTCCCATCAGCGAATCATAAGATCCAAGATGACTAATGCAGCTGTTGCTTTTGCTGCTTTGGGGATGTCCTTTATTAAGTGACAGCAAAGATCTGGGCCATTGGCTCAAATATTTTTTTTACTTACTGACATCCCTGGGCATTCCTAAGTACGATCCCGGTGAAGTTGCCAAGGGAAGCACAAAGCCAAGTCTGGCCTCAAAGCTGCATGTCAAGGAGGTGGGATGAGGACTGGCACCTGCATTAGGTGTGTTCCAAACAGACATCTCAGGGTGAAAGGGGTAGGATCTCAGTTGGTATAAATAGCTATAAATACATGGATTTACCTAGGATGAGATTTTTCAATCATGAACACAGCTTTGTGTGGGGTTTGTCAGGTCCCAGTTCCAGTATATGTGCACAGACACAGCTTCTTTCAGTGTTGCAGGATTAGAAGAAAAGCACATCAGCAAAGATCCATCTCTGTCTTCTCTGGAAGAATAATTCTTGGGAATGGTCAGGGAGAACTAATACTGATTGTTACTGCTTGGGACAATTCCATACATGCCCTCCTGTGGCTTGGTGTCTTCAGTAAGGACCCAGGTCATCTTTTTTTGTGAAATATAATTTTCCAGTTCTGTTGCAAGTTTGTCACCTTGCATTCATTTTGCATTCACCCCAGCAAAGTCAGTGGGAATTCAAGGCAGGAGACAGGATTTCACTCCATCTCTCTGTCCATTCAGTGTTATGGAACACTCAGCACACAATTATGTGCACTTCATCAGATCTGCTATTAATTAAGCATGTTCCCAAGGGACACACAGCCAGATGTGACCATGTCACCAAAGTGCTTGGAGTTTAGCTGGGTTTTGTCTGGAATTTGTGTGAACTGTGAGTGTGAACTCTGGTGTTTTCAGGGGCAGGGAAAGAAGGGGTTTTTTTGTGTGGAAGACCCATTTCTTAGGTTATTTTTGAACTAAGGGTACAGGGTTAGAACATGACATTTTTCTCTCAGACCTTGGGAATCACACACAGAGGACATAAATGCAAGGCATGAAACAGAGATGTTTTATCTGCTATGAGCAGAATGATCTGGAATAAAGCAGCAGACCATCTGGCTGACCTGCTTGTGTGATCTTTGGTGTTTACTGATGCCTGGTACCGTATTTATCTTGAATGTAGTTTTGCTCTGAAAAGTGACCTTTTATGAAGTTTCTATGATGAAATTCCACAGTTCACTGGATGCTCAAGCATGCTCACTTTGTTGGTCAATGGACACTTATTCTTGACTCTGTCTTTGCATGTGTGTTTCTGAAAGAAGCCTAATTTTTTTTTTAGCTTCATCTTACAAGATCAAGCTTGATCTTACAATTCTTACAAGAATTCAGTAATTGGAAGTTAACAATTGTATTGACTATATACAAATTAAAATAAAACCTAGTTTTCACTGTCATAACTGTGTTGACTCCACAGGGGTTAGCAAGAGTAAAATTTGCTTTACAGCTCAGTCATTTGAACAGATATGATTCTGATTATGCACAAAACCCAATGAAATAGTGACACTTTTATACAGTCACTTTTCAGATCATTATTTGAATATTTTCTTTGTATTAAAACAACAATAGTTCTCTAAATTCCCTTTACCCAGGTGTTAGTTGTAAATCGCTGGGTTCACTGAGTGTATTTCAGGATGACATCAGGTATGACGTAATGTAGAGTGAGGGCTGACAAAAGCACAGATCCAGCTGCAGGACTGTTAATCAGAAAACAGGCTAGCAAATGATTTCCTCAGGTTGCGGATGGTCTCAGCTTTTGCTTCATCTTCAGTGGCATTTCCTCGCTGAGATGACTCAGATATGCTGAAGTTGTTTGTCAGGGACTGCGATTTGCTGAAAGGGAAAACAGAGTTCAGTCTCAGCAGGAGAAGGCGGGAATTCAAAGCTGGTTACTCATGCTTTGTGTTTCATCACAAAAACAAATGCTAGGATAAAATGATAGGTTGGCATGGAAAATATCCATGTGCTAAGACATCCAGCAATGGGGGAGGTGAGACAGAATGAGGCATGGGCAAGTGGCTCAGTCCAAACTGGTAAGTGTTGATGAAAACATCTGACTAAAAGTATGCAGTTGCCATTTGGTGAGGCTGTTGTGAGACACCTGAAGTAATTTCACTACTAATACAGAAGAACAGATTAATATTAGGGGTTGCCTGTCTTTCATCAGCCTTACCAGGAATGATGGTCTTGGCCTTTCAGCTGTGAGAACCCAAGAGGCTGGGTAAGTTGGTATCCAGATCCCCTGCAATGTGTGCTGTTTCCTGCTCTCCCCAGCCTGTCTGCTCTGACTGTCAACTTTTTAATGCAGGTCTTTGGGTTGACCACACTGCTTCTGCTGGCTGTGTATCTGCTAGTGGTCAAGTTCAGATCAGGATGTGCTTTTGAAGTAAATGTCCCAATTTTCCCTGCTACCATGCTTAGTTTCTTCTGATCAGTAATAGGTATCCAGCACAAAACTAGACTGGAAAAAGTATCTGAAATATGTATAGTGTGGTGACTGCATCCTTAGCACCAACATCTTGATCCTTAAGTACACCTCTTTTAGTTTGCCTTGCTTGTGTAAACATGATCACTGAAAGCCTGTTCTAGAACATTGCTCCTCTGCTTCTCAGAAATTGTCTTATTCTTAGCCTATGTTTTATTCTGGCCTGTTCATACCAATTTGCTTCTGTTAACTTCTTGTCAGCATCAGACCTTTTTGTGGTCAGTTTTCCTGCCATGGTGCCAGCTAGATATTGTCCACAAAGGGTGACAGCAAAAGCTGCTTCCGAAGATCCACAACAGTTCAGCAGTGTGCTCTGCTCCAGAAGACTGCTTCCACATAGTCACTGTCTGGAATTTTAAATACATGAATAGGGCCACTTCTCCCTGTCTCCCCTGCCTTTTTGTTACTAAATGCAAAAAGAACCTTTGTGGCTCCTGCACTTAGGAAATAGTGAAGGAATAACCCCTGGTGAGTTTTCTTGCCAATGTGCTGTTTGCAGCCTGCGAGGATTATACCACCCTGCTGGGAAGGTAGTGGCTGTGTTGATATGGCTGGGGTAGAGCACACGATGAACACTGAGCACATGAACAAGAGGAAAAATGTGAAATCTTGGTGATGTCAAAAACAACCTGTTCTTCCTGACAACAGGTCACTTGTGCGCTGTTATGCCAAGGGATACACATTTACCTCTGAAGTTACTCACAGTTTTGCAGGCCTTTCTCCCTGGGGACTGCTGCTTGACAACAGGTGATATATTCTCCATGTCATCTCATTTTTGGACAGTCTTATTCTAACATCTACATATTCTAGGAATTTGTTAGAGACTTACTTCAGGTGTGGGTGTGGGGTGGTTTGCTGCTTGGACATTTCCGTGGGGCTTGGCTGGCTGGGACCCCGGCCTTGGGCAGGAGGCCGAGGCTGCTGTGGAGGGAACGTGCCTGCCTTGGAGGCCTGGACTGGAGAGGAGCCAGTTGCTGATCGGACTTGCTGTGGAGATCCAGGTGACCTTTGCTGCTGAGGGGAAGTGGACTGGGGACTCTGGGGCTGCTGTCCTTGAGGAGACAGCCGCTGCTGTGGGGGTGCGTTTGTTCGGGGAGGCTGAGATCCTTGTGGCTGGCGTGGTCCACCTGAAAGAGACATGTAGACATAAACGTGAGGAAGTGCATGTGGTGGGCAACAAGCATGGAACATCTCTATGGAAGGATGGGTTTTGCTAAGAGGAGAGACTCTTTGGAGTAGCTTCATGAAGAAGAACATGGCAAATCCACTCTTACAGGCCTAAAATTGCTGTGATTCCCTTCTCTCTAGATTTGTCCATTTCTCTACCTTCTTCAGCACTAAAGAAGTTCCTCTACTCTCCCCAAAGAGAGTCACTTCAACCTGCCTTACTCTTCATGTATCTGGTGTTTCTTATCCTTGGTGAGCACTTCCTGCTTGGGTAAGGAAGAGTCACTGGAGAAGCAACTGTGTAGGAAATGTAAGCTGGCCCTGCTGGTTTGGGTCAGCAGTCCCTTCATGGGCCCAGCAGTTTGATGTGAGACATTCCATACTATCTCTATCTATACCTCTGCTCCAGAACCATCACCAGGTGCCTTCAGTCGTTTTGGTAGCAGTTTCTTAGAACTGAAGAGGATGTGGAAAACAATTGGACTTAACATGGGAAATTGCTGGACATGACAGATAATACTGTGAGGACCTGAAAAAAGTTGCAGATAGTGTTGTGAGGTCTGGCTGGATTTCACAGGTGGTCAGGGAAGTTATGTGAGAAAAAGTTTTACAGAGAATTGAAGGGGAGTACTGGAGACAGGTGGAGAGTAGTATCCTGCAAGGCCAACAGCTCATATAGTAATAGTATGGAATGCCAAGATTACATAGAAATGCTCAATTTTAGATGCAGCAAAATTGTGACCAATGAAGAAAAGATAATTAGAGGAGGGTGTTAGTTTGGTAGAAGATTGAAATGGAGAAAGGAAGGGAAGGTGGCAAAAATTAGGGTCTAATGAGTTATGTGAATTGAGTGGTTGGTGTGATCTGGCTACCCATGACGCAGCCCTGTGCTTCATCACCTCAGTGTACATCAGGACAATAAGCCAAACCTCTTGTTCTGACCAAGCCACATGAGGCAAAACTGCTTCTGCTGCCAGGAGGAGGTGGAGGTGTGCTCTTGTGACATGGGAGCTCCTGGACAGATGGATCAGGGATCCTGGCATTGCAACATTGATGCCTGTTCCAAGCCTGACAACACTAGCATCTTCTTATCAATTCTTAACACTTGTAAGTGCACAGCTTTGTGCAAACGCAATATACTCTGTGCCCAGAATCCTGCTCCAGTGCCTGTCCAAGTGGCCTTGTTTTGCTGAGCCAAGTCCTACCAGTGGTATCAACTGGATCTATATCAAATTTTCATCCCACTTTCTGAGCTTCTGTGGAGTATGACAGTATCTGCTTTAACAGTACACTGAATTTACTGCCTGCTTGGCAGTGAATTGAAAAATTAGCAGAACCTTTTTCTTGATACTTCTTATTTAGAGGGCAAACTGATAGGTCTCAAAGTCACCACTGACTTTGAGAATCAGAGAACTGTACCTTGTGGAGGAGGCCGTGGTTGTGACAGTTGTCCAAGTGGAGGTCCAGTCTGAGATTTCATTGACACAGGCTGAGCTTGAGGAGGCTAGAGGGAAAAAAGCCAGTCCAGTTAATACAGAGTCCCTGAAGAGAAGCCCTGAGGTAATACAGGAACTGTAGAGTCATTAAGTGTTCCTTAAATACACACTCACACACATGCAGCATCTGGTTGGTAAAATCTCATGGGACTTAAATGGAGAGGTGAGCTAAAAAGAGCATAGAAGTTGTTTGTTCACAAGGAATAACAATGAAAGTAAAATTTAGAATGTTTTTAGGTAATCAGGAATTACCAAATGTATCTGGCCCAAGGGATTCTGTTAGTCCCATCTCCTATTTAGGACAGTTGCCAGCACCAGATGTTCTTAAGGAAGGAGGCATGAACCATGGAAATGTCTATGGAGTAATCATCTCTGTACCCTAAGGGATCTCCTCTTGATTACTAATAAGCATGGGTCAGCTTCAGCCCTGAAACATGAAGCTTATTATCTGCTCCACAAAATCTTTGCAAGTTTCAGATATTTTGTTTTGATATTTACATCCAAAACCTTTGAGTCATGCTCACCTTTCAGCCTCATTGTCTTTCCTATGTCGCTTTGTTCTGAGTTTTGAGACTAGTTCTCACAGCCCGCCCATGCTAGGCCATTCATTATTTTGCAAACCTTCACTGCCCTCTCTCTCATTTACCTCCTTTCTGAAGCCAAGAGACTTTAGAATTCCTCCAGTCCCTCCATGGGAATATTTCCAAGCCCCTAATTGTTTTCATCACCAACTTCTCTTTCCCAGCTTTGTAATTTCTCCTGCAGATGCCAGAGATGGGTCTGCTTGCATTTTTCCAGATGAAGCAATATCTGGGTTCTCTGTATACATTGCCAGTTCATTTTTCCTGCATCCTAATTTCCTGCTTTTCCCTTGTCAACACAACCATAGGCTGAGCAATGGTTTTCATTAGCCTGTATGCGACAAAGTATTTCACAAGGGAATGGCTGGTGCCACTTGAGAGTTCTGCACATTGTTTATGCTCTCCCTCTCTCTACCCCCAGCTTAGCTTACCCTTCAGTCTTCCATATGAGTTTCATTTGCTGTTGTGGTGACTGAACATAGATTAATTTGCTGTTGTGGTGACTGAACATACATCTGAACTCTGTCAGATGTTCTTCACTGCCATCCCTGGTCCTAACGCAAATGATTTGGTGCCATCTGCTCATTCTTCTCTCTCACTGTTTAGTCTTTTTGACGGATATTTTAATAAACAGATTAAGCAATGCAGAGCTGCTGCACAAAGGGCTGGTCCAAAGTTAACAAAAGTCTGAGTAAGCCTATTGCACAAAATTGTTTATGAAAACCAGGAAAGCTGGAGACAGATAGGCTGGTACGTGCTGGATTATTTACATGCATAACATCATGATAAAAGGGTCTTCAAGGCTCCTGGAAGGTCAGGAGAATGAGCTAAGTGATTCTGGAAATGTGAAGAAATGTTTCATAGTTGGAAACATTGAAATTAATTTCAATTGACTAACATAAATGTGATGAAGTTGCCAGTCCATCTTTTACGCTATTTATCTGGGACTTGCAAATGGACGGGGAAAGAAAATCTGGGAATTTTCCATTTATGGCTTCTAGCCCTACATAGCTTGGGAACTAAACCTTGCCTTGGTGTTGATGGAAATTACCCGTTCTGATGCTGTGAGAAGTCTTGCTTAGACTAGGCAAAGAAAAGGAATTTGATCTCCTATTCATCTCTACAGCCTCTCCCTACAGTCAACCAAGGCATCTCAGAAATAAAGGGAAAACAGGTTTTTGCGGCTGAAAGATGAAGGGGTGAGGGCCAGACCAAGGTCTTCTGGTGGTGGGTCAGAGAGGCAAGGACAGAACCACATTGTAGCATGGCACCAGGTTTCATGTTGAAGGCACAAAAGCAAACTTGTCATTAACATCTTATCCTGTCCTGGGCTCAACCAACACATTTATCAACATGGCCAGGTGCAGTATCCTTGAAGTATCCCCTCTGCTAACTGTTTGCAAGAATTAAAATCTCTATATCTGAGGCCAGCTTGTGCTACACAATAAAACTTTACCTTTTAGCCCCTCCATGCTTTCTTTTATAGCTTGTCTGTTACCTTGCCTAAGGCTTTTTGACTAGCTACATCATTCTGACTGATTGCCTGTTATCTACCACTTCATGAAACGATTCCCAAAGAAATGAAAGGAAAATAATCAAAAGGAAATTAGTGGGACATTTTTTCTTCTTCTCTGAAAAAAAATCATGTGGCAAATGCCCTGAGCTGTAGTTTCTGCTGATTTATTTATTCTTCTGTATTATTCTTTAAATTATCATTTGAGATAATTCATAAAGTCTATGACTTACTTTTCTAAATGTTTCTACATTACTCTTACAGCTTTCAAACCATATATTTTGTATTTGTTGTATACCAGTTGTCTGGAACAGTAACTATTTCTAATGATATTGCGCGTTTTTTTTGGCAGCTTAGTCACTTCCCAAATTCAGTTCATTGGATGTGGCCATCTGGAATTGGGGGCTTAATAATTTTTTTAAAATATCAGTCATCACTGATTTAATAACTGGTTTTGTTCTTTTCTGTGTCATTTTGATCAGGAAAAACTATAACGAGGTAAAGAAATCCCCACTTTCAGCAATTACATTTACTAGAGTCACAAGGCTGTCTCTGTTGTCTTCTTTTCCTCCCTAAACTTTGGGTGATCCATAGAGCCCACCAATTGTTTGGTAGGGTTCAATTTTCCGATGAACTCAAAGAACTTTTTTCATTCCTTCCTCTATCTGCTCCTCAAAATTAATTTCTATACTTTTGACATTTCCTTTTATTACTTGTAGGATGCCACATAAAGGTCTTCTTAAATATCAGATTTCCAAATTTGAAAGACTTTTCTCCCCATTTGTCTTAAACGTCCTTTCCGTCATTTAATTCTACAAGTTTATTTCTCACACTCTTTGTTCAGGAGCAGATCAGAAACGTATATATACATTCTGGAAAACAGTGGTCTCTCAAATAGCATCTATAGAGTTTTAATGCTAGGGAGTTGATTAATTTTCTTTTCTCATGCTTGTGTCATACCCTTACTTTTTGATATCACATTTGTCTCTAGGACATTTAATCTAATCATACACACTCACTCTCTGACTTCGTACCTGGATGTTTCTTGTGGCAAAGTCAAGGTGTTTTTAATTCCCTCTGAATTGCTGTTGGCCTGTGATATTTGACTTGCTTCTTGATAGCTGAAGTCTCACATGGTTGTGACTCGTTACTTTTCCATCTCTGTCAATTCTGTGCATTCAGTTTCATAATTTCTCAGTTTTTCTCCATCCAGAGACTAGTATAGAGGGGTCCAATAATAAGCATAGGTATTCTATTCATACCCATGGGATATCCAAGGATTCGCTTCTCTATGTATTCAGTACTGCTGCCTTTATATTCAGAATCGCTCTTTGTATTCCTTCTGTGGAAGTCTTCATCAATAGTTCTAGTTCTGCACCTCACCAGCCTCACATTTAATTCTTTCTCTCTGGACACTTCTAACTGTTATAACATTAGGTTAGTAATGCAGCATGTACAATTTTTGTGGAACCAAGCCCTTTCTCTATTAGTAAAACACTCTAGTTAACATGTTTGTGGGTTTAGTTTTCTTGATTATATAAACAGGTAATTCTAGGTTTTATTCCCAATGAAGACCCTTTTCTTATTTGACTCTACTATTTGACACCCTATCCCTTCAAGATTTGTTTTTCTCTTGTTTTTGCCTAATTTAGGTCTGCTGTAATCCAATCCAGTCCTGTACCAGTATATTACAGACACGGAAAACAGATGCATCTGTCCATGTTCTCAGTTTCTGTTGGCTTGCCCTTTTCTCTTAGTTCATGCTCTCTCTATCTTGGCTATTTCAAACGGTAGTTCTTGATTCCACTTTGTAAATGCTATCTCTTCTGCACCACTTTCCCTGCCTCAAAGCATTTTCAGTGTCTATTAAATGTTTACTCCTTCACTCTAGCTAAGACTTGGAATTACCCCGAACACCCTTCATGCTGGGTCCTGGTTTAGCAGGAGTGGACTGTCATATGACAAAGGCAGAGCACCATAAAGTGCTTTCTCCAATTTTTTTGTCTCAAGTGGAAATGAAAATTGTACCAGTGTGTTGCAATCAGTTTTGTGCCTCAACTTTCTACTCTCTTGTCTTTTCTGCTGTGCAGATTTGCTCTCCTCAAACCTTCACACTTGGCTCTCTGTTAGATACTGAAAGAGGTGAAGCAAGTGCACCTGGATACTCAGGTTCTGTTCTGGGGTGTTTCATTTATATTTAACTGCCTCTGGGAAATGTGGTAGTAAAATTAGATGCATTTGATACTCAAAATGGATGTACACAAGAAGAACTAAGGTGCCAGTTTAAATGCAAAAGTATCAGGTTCTTATATGAGTTCAGCTTTAGTAAAGCCTCCCCCTGATGAAGGTGGCAAAGGACATCTCTGAAGAAGAAACTGCAGGAATGGAACAAGTCTTGCTGGAGATTTCTACTTTCTGTTCTTGAAAGCAGAACAGGCATGCAAAAACTGGAATGAAACCTATCCTGAGGGATGGTGCTAGACAGAAATGAAACTGGGTTGTGGGAAATAGATTTGTAGAAAATTCTGGGTATTAGAAGTACCTGTAAAAATGCCTGTCTTCAGTGTCAATCAGTGAATTTAGGAGGTCAGAATGTCTAGATGCATGGACATGCTACTGGTGTGATGTCATATTTATCTGGAAGGAAGGTAAGGGAGAGAGATGTGTTCCTTAGGGGCAACCAATTCAAAGAGCCTGTGAGAATCTCCTTTGGAAGAGCAGGAGTCAGTCTGTCCAATACACTCCCACATGGGACTGTTCAACTCTCTGAGATGTCTGATTGCCTGATACACTCAGCAAGGAGAGAGAAAGAAAGAAGGTCAGGGAAATAACTTGCTCACAAGGTTCACTCATACCCAAGGCCTCAGTGGTGATGGTGTAGATCCAGCAGTGATGACAAGCTGAGTCATTTTGGAAACAACCAGATCAGCTATAAGTTGTCTGTCCTCTTCTATGTGCTCTCCAATCAGGGGCATTGAGCTGTCCATCACCTGCCACAGGAGGCAAAAACAACAGTTAGTAAGGTGGTTTCCTGCTGGCAGATGCCTGTTTCAACTCACCTCTTACATTAACCTGTTTTGCGTCTGCACATCCTTGTCAGTATCTACAGTCACCACTCCCCTCATGCTGAAACATGCTTGACTTTTCCAGGTGTGGGATTTTGCTTAGGGTTTTTTGGAAATGTCCTTCCCCGAACTCTCCATCTTCCTTTCACAACTTGGGAGCCAAGCCACGACTTATGGTGGCTGGAAGCCTTCTCAATCGACTTAATACAAATTGTCTCCTTTGCATGTCCCCAGGAGATGCCTCTGATGGATAAGGTCTGGCATTGTCCCACAGTACTTGGGGGTGACATTGCAATTTAAATGGCCATAGGAGAAGAGAAACAACACATACTGAAGCCTGAGGAGATGAGAGCAACAGGGACTGGAGGAAACCAGGAAACATTTGGGATTAATGAACACAAAGCACTGCACCCTGAGAGGGAAAATAAACACCACAGATGTGTGATGAATAGGATGTCACCAAACCGGCACTAAATACAGGAAAATAAACTTGGTCTCCGCTTGTCTTCTTGATAATGTTGTGATACAACTGCTTCCCAAGCATCTTCTAAAAATCTGCTGGGGAAAACTGGGGAGCAAGATTGTGGGGACGGGGGAAGGAAAACTGTCAAAGGGTCTTTGAGGTAAGAAATGGCCTCCCAACAATAATACTGAAAGCACAGCAGACCCTCAGCTGTATAGCAGCCCTGAACATGATTTTCAACAGTGCATCATAAATCAAGTGTTTTGCAAACATTAGCTAAATCCCACAGGAAGAACTGTACTCTGATGAAATTAAGATTCAGCTGGAGTAAATACAATAGTACCAAAATATCAGGGTTGGAAGAATATATTTTATTTTGCTTTTATTTTTAAAGCAGACATTAAAATCCCTGGAAATGCAAAGTTGAAGGTTGAATTGCTCAAGAAAGGCACTGACTCACGCTCAGATAACAATCGGAAGTGCACTTCACCCTGCAAGGCTGCGTGAGTACACTCTTGGAAGGAAATGGAAAATTTTGCACCCTCTTTTTTTAGATTTAAAGTAGAGGAAATCAGTGAGGTGAGTTCACTGATTTTGTATTCTGCTCTTTTCTTGCAGCTTAATGGTTTTGTTTAATTTCTACAGGTGCCTTCTCTGAACACTAGAAAAGATACCTAGAAAGTTTTAACTAAGGTACACAGGGAAAGGGGGTTGATGTTTATATCCATGGCCTACTTGGCCCAGGGGGCAAAAGGGGAAGGTTAGAAAATTATATGTCAGTGTTTGGCTAAATACACAAGGTGGCTTTTCCTTCCACTATCCACTTAGCTGTTCTTCCATTGAGAAATAAGGTGAGGAATGTGATCCTTCCTAACAGTGTCAGGGGATGGCCAATTCCCACCTGGGTCTCACTAGCCAGGGGCTTCTGGGGGCCCTCCAGCAGGTCCCTGCGCAGGTTTCCCTTCTTTCCGCTCCTACCTTAAAAGGCGATGTGGCAATTAGAGTTCCCGAGAGAGAAGTGGTCTCCCGTGTCCCCGCACGGCGCGGTGCGAGGGCCCGTGAGACCGCTAGATGATGCCGTGTGGCCACTGGATGATGCCCTTACCCTGCCTAGAACCAGGCTAGCCGCGCTCCCGGCTCCCGCCTCCCTGGGAGTCACCGAGACACGGCTCTGCTCAAAACACCCCCAACACCGCTTTTCATAGACTCATAGAATGGTTTGGGCTGGAAGAAAACTTTAAAGGACATCCAGTCCAATACCCCTGCTATGAGCTAAGACATCTTCAACTAGATCAGATTCCTCTCGAGCCCCATCCAGCCTGACCTTGAGAATCTCCACAGACGGGGCATCCACCACTATCTGCACAGTAAAAGTTTTCTTCTTTATATATAGTCTGAATGTATCCTCTTTTAGTTTAAAATCATTATCATCTGTCCTGTTGCAGCAGACCCTGCTAAAAGGTTTGTCCCTTTCTTATGGGCCCTCTTTACATACTGGAAGGTGCTATAAGATCTGCCCTGATCCTTCTCTTCTCCAGGCTGAACAACCACAGCTGTTTTGGGAGCTGTCTTCATAGGAGACGTGCTCCAGCACTTTAATATCTTCATGACCCTCCTCTGAATCTGCTCCAACAGGTCCATCCTTTTTCCTGTGCTGAGAAGCCCAGAGCTGATTTCCCCATCTCAAGGATTCCTTTTTCCCAGTTCTGTGGCTACAGTGGCAGAAGAGGAAGATGGTGCTTTATAAACCAAAGGCTCTCCGGGAGTGAGCCCTAGAGCAGGTTCCACCCGAACCAGTGAAGATGCACCAGGGATGAGGCTATCTGCTTCCCTGATGTGTAGTATCTGGCCGGGGAGTGTGAGATGTCGGAAACAGCAAATACAGGAGTGAACAACCACATGCACAAGGGGAAGGCCTTTGAAAATGGCAGTGATTTCTGACATCAGCTGGTTGCCACTGAACTGAAAAGGATCGTGAGATGTCACCTTGCCTGTCCTTCAGGAAGGGTGAATTGGTCTGGAACTGGGCAGATACAAATGCTAATACTGAATAAATCAGCTGGCTGAAAGGAATATATGAATTACAGACAGATTGCACCATCCCTTCCTGGGCGATCACAGAACAGCTGGGCAGGGCAAGAAGATGTCAGCCTTATGGACCCAGCATTTGTAGCTGCCCAAGGTCAGAGGCTGCTATTGGTGCAGCTGCTGCTGCCTGATAAGGTGAATGAGGGGTGAAGAAAAAGTGACCAGGCAAAGAGACTCAGGGAAAGATCATCCTGTTTCTCCCTCTGTGCCTGTCTGATGCTGAAGCCTGGGCTTGTGTTTTTACACTCTGATGGGCAAGAGTGGAGTGTTTGGTGATAGATGGATGGAAGGAAGTGGCGGAAGGAAGGAAGTGGCGGAAGGAAGGAAGTGGCGGAAGGAAGTGGCGGAAGGAAGTGGCGGAA
>JAYDZK010000056.1:51542973-51577874 GCA_034509185.1 Euphonia xanthogaster | reverse complement strand
GGAAGGAAGGAAGGAAGGAAGGAAGGAAGGAAGGAAGGAAGGAAGGAAGGAAGGAAGGAAGGAAGGAAGGAAAATGATGATTTGACATATCAAAACAATGATAGGCACTGCTGAAGGGATGAGCAGGGCTCTTTGCAGGGCAGCAAGGAGCATGTCTAGTAAAATAGCTTAGCTGTATGGCAGTCAGGGCTTATCTTATTTTTCCAGGAGGAAGTATAAATCACATGGACCATTGTGCTTGCCCTCTGCTTGCTTCATATTTTTTATCTTAGCAGACATGTAGAAATGGGCTAGATTACCAAAAAAAAAAAAAAAAAAAAGAAAGAAAGAAAGGAGAGGGAAGATTACTAAACCATACATGTTGATGATAAAGTTCTTTAAAGCAGAGGAAAAAAGAATTACGAGCATTTACTGCTAAATTCACAATCTCATTCAATATGAGCCATGAAAATGGTACATAAGTGTGCTAATGCTCTGAAGGCAGAAATGTAATAGATTCTGCTGTTTGTCATGGGAAAAGAAAAGAAGGTGAAGTTCAAGTAAGAGCAAATACCATGTGTGCAAGATTACTCTTGTGCTGTTGATAACTCATCTGTCTTAATCTATTTTGCAACAAACCACTGTGATAAATCTCAGTTCAGAGAACCGCCCATCACTACTTCTTTGAATCTTTCCTGAAGAACTATTATGTGAAAATTAATTACTGCCTGCAACTGCATTGTGCAAATTCCTTGTTTGTTCAGCCCATTTAGGCATGCTTTCTCGTAAAGTGTCACAGCATACTGTTCCTTCTTACCAAGAAAATACAACTGTCACTCTGTCAAATAACTTTTTTCTCCCACTATCAAAAGAAAAAAGCAAAACAAGGGATCAGTTTCAGACCAATAAAAGTACCCCAAAAAGCTGGCTGGAGGCAATTAATTACTTGTCAACATCTCCCTCAGATCTGCATTAAAAGGTTCCTGTTTGGCTTTGCTCTGCTCCTTATATTGAACTACTCTACTCCTTACCCAACAACATCCATCCACCTGGCATTTGAATGCCTGCTAGATATTGGTATATCAGGCCTGCTCAATCTGGTTCTCCACTGTGATAATTCAGCATGACCCATCTGAAACTATATTTTGTTTCTTCTGATTTGTGTTGTATTAGATGCGTTGCTGCTTACTTTGGTCACAGAGTGAGCATGTATTTCTCTGTGTGTGAGCTGATGATGGCTGTTAGGGAATGGATGTGCTTTTCACCAGTCAGTCACACACAGTGGCAGATGTGAAAACCCAGAGGCATACCCAGACAGAGCCATATAATCTTTAAGCCCAGAACTAGCAGTGTGTGCACGTACATAGGCTTATGTGCAAGAATATATGTAGGGTTATGAAAACCACATATCACGTCTAACCATGTGTGGACACAATCCAAATGTCCTTACAGTTGTCTCTAGCAAGACTGCTTTCTTGCTCTTTCTTTCCCAGCTGCAGGGGTATAGAGATTTAAAAGTGCACAGCAGGGAAACAGTCTGCTCTAGGGGATGCTCCTCTAGGTGCTGATGAATTGCATATGGGAGCAGACCCATTAGCCCTGGCCCCATCAATTCAGGAAAAGACAGAGGCTTGCCAGGATTTGGTTGCTGGCAGCACACTTCTATCATGTGGCCTTTGACAGGTCACTGCTCCCCTCCCAGGGGAGAGCAGATACATAATGTAGAAATGTGCAGTCACTGGAGGGCTCATATGGTTCTCATTAGTATCCCAGCCCTCAGCGGGTGGGACTGCTCTCCCACACATAGCTTTTCAGTGTGTCAGCACCCCTGCATGAAGCCAATAGGCTGGCTCTGCTCATCTTCCTCAGCTTGCCTGTGTTGGTGGAGTTTACAGCAGATCAGATATTGGGTCTCCTCAAGTCACGTACTGACAGAGGCACTTGCTTACTTGCTGGATTCTCTCTCCTCCAGGGTATCTCTTCAGTTTCCCACTTTGATTTTCTGGCCAGCTTTTCCTTCTCTGACCTGTTAGGATGATATGAGTGTGCTATTTACCCCAGCTCCATATCTGCTTCCTGGCCTGGGAAGGAGCGCATTGAGCTTTAGCTCTCAGAGCCACAGTCTGTCCAGCCCTGAATACAAAAAGTTGTAGTACACATTACTCAGAGTAACTTTGTGGTGTTTGTCTTGATGGCCTCTTACTGCAGTGAAAGCTGTCTGTGAAAAAGATTTTAGAAAATACACCTTTCTTTTCTTGTTCTATCGAGATGCTCCTGTTGCTTGTGAACCTTTTGCTACACTCTCACCATTCATTTTCCTCTATTAAATAAGGTGCAACTTGGATTTTTGTTTGGAAGTCCCCTTAAAAGTGATCAAAGAAAGGTTCATTCAGAGAAAAATTGAGATTTTTAATGAACTGACTCATCTGCTGGAAAGCTGAAGAGGCCAAGCACTCTATGGCTCTCCATTTCCTTTCACGGTCCACACTGAGAAAGGAAGGCACTTCAACCCTGACACTTTGCTGTGTATCTGCTAGTTTGGCTGGGGCTCTGAATCAGTTCCCAACATATCAGTGGGCCATGGCCTGAGGATGGATGCAGGTGGGCACAGAGGAGCAGAGACTACACAGGGTTGGTGCAGGTTGGTGCATGTGAACTCCAAGGCAGAGCGCTTGCAGATATATTTCCCAAAGGAGACTCACATTCAGGTTGCCCATGCTCTCACCTCGATGATATAGTCTTTTCCATCTTTGCTGTGGACAGCTTTGACAGCACAGATATCCAGACCTCCAAACATTTCTGCGCAGGCATCTGCCCAGAGTCGGTACCTGCAGAAACCACAAGAGCATGGCCCAGGATTAGCTGTCCTTGGGTAGTCCACCAAAACCAGGCACCCACTCTCCTGCCCTTAGGAACACAAAGTGATTTGGGAGCCCTTATTACAAGGTGTCCTTCATCTGTTTTGCTGGGTCCTTGACTCCCTCTCTTGACTCCCACTCGCAGGAGATGGAGTAAAAAAAAGAACCGTGCCTAAAGTTTCTCTTCATTTCAGTTTGATTCAATCCTGCCCTCAAAGCCACCTTAAAATGTTTCTTTCCCTCCTTGGTATTTAAATCAGATCTCCAGTTGGTTGTCATTCAGCCAAGCTATAAATATTTAGCTCATTTAACCTCCCAATACCGTTGGCCTCTCAGCGTTTGTATTGGCTTTGCCTGAAAGCCCTCTATTATGCAAGCAGCTTTCTCCTGATAAGATGTCCTGGACATTAGGACTGGAATAGGATCAGAAAGTGAGTGTTGAATTTAGCAACACTCAATCAGGAGTAGCCATCCCCTCTCTGATCTGTAATGCAGTATCTCCTGCATTCTACAATTTACTTTTAATTTTATCCTTTTACAGTCTCCCGCTTCCTTCTATCCCTTGGGTGTTGTTCCTAGTCAGGCAGTGTCATCACATGGACCAGGCACTATTTGTTGGAGGGAGACCTTCAGGCTGCAGCACTTTTCCCTATTCATCCCAGGATGGCAATGTGAGCTGGTGACCCCTTAGCTATCCTGGAGTCAGAGGAGGAGAGAGAATGACAAGAGGCATATTATGGGGGCAACACATCCCCCCACTGTGCAAATGAAGAGTTTATTTCCTGTACAGCTGTGCCATGGTCCCAGCCATTTGAATAAAAATAATAATCTCAGAACAGCAGATCTGTAAGCAGAACTATGACATGATGCAGAGAGGGGAGGGAAGGCCACAGCCTCATGAAAACACTGATATTTTGCAGACCCTACAGGGACTGGGGAAAGCTGTTCTGGCTAAAGAACAAATTTATGTCCTTGAAGCCAGCCAGAGTCCCCATATCTTGACAATAATGATGAACTTGTGTGAACACAGTGTCTCTGGGAAGAAGAAAAGTTATGACTTATATGACTACTGGTGCTCTTTTATCCCTAATGAGGAGACCAAATGTGTTCACCCTGGACCCCCAAGGAAGACAGTGTATGAGGAGGCATTAGTAGCTTAAGGAGGAGGAGAATTATGGACTGCATGAATTAGGCAGAAGGCACAGAGAGCACCCCTCATGCACTGCTGTGGCCCAGTATCCAGGGGCACCAGGGTGGGAACCACCTCTCTTCCTGAGGAACCGCCTCTCTTCCTGAGGAACATCTCTTGGTATCTGGGCTCAGCAGCCAGGGAGTTGTTGGGCACGCCAGAGACTCTGATGGCTGCACATCTTCAATGTTTGTTGGCCACAGGTGAGCACTGGGAGCATCAGGGCCGCTGGGGTGTAATAGGAGTATTATAAGCAAGAAGAGCATATTTATGCATATGCACCAGGTATTGCATTTTCAGAGGATTTACTGTAATTTCTGCATTACCTGAACATTTAAATCCTTTGTACTTATGTTCAGTACAGTAGGTACTGCAGGTTGCTCCTACTCATCAGAGCATTTGAGCACATTCTCGCCTTGTTTAATGCACTGGCAATTCACAGATTTCAACAGGGTTTGTTGCATTTATGGCTGAATAAGGCTGGAGTGGTTAATTGTGGTACAATTAACTAAACAAACATTCAAAATGCAGTGTTGTAGGCTGGCAGGAATCTGGGTTTTAGTCCTACAACACTGCAATAAGGTGATGTCTACCCTTCATGTGTCTAGCTTCAGCCAGGAAGCATCATCATGTCCACTTCCCACAGTACTATTAGGGTCTTGCAGAGTGACCTTCAGCATCTCATTTGGGGTTTGGCTTCCCAGTTTCACAGAACTAAAGGTGCGGAAGGGACCTTAGATGATTGCCTGCACAACTCTTGTGTTCCCAAGAGGAGACATTTCTTTAATCTGGTCTGAAAGAGGACAGAGATTTGCCATCCTCTTCAGAGCATCAGTTTCTGTGCTATGCTATCTGTACTTTAAGAAAATATAGGAAATATTCAAAGGAACCTTTTAAGCTATAATTTATTTCTTGTAGTATTATACTTGTAATGTAAGTAGTGAGAAATGCCTATTAACAGGCTTTTATATATTTAAAGACCCTATGCTCTTTCATTTTTTTCATCTTTAGGATGAAGAGGTGTTTAGCTTGTGAGCAGCTTCTTCCAGGCTTGTAACAGTTAATGAAGGAGAGTGAACATCTGCACAGCAGGCAGGATAGTCTACTACTCTACTGTAGAAATATCAGTGGTCTGCTAACTGAAAAAGGTGGAAAACTACATGGAACTTCATAGAATTGTTGTGTGTTTTTGTCAACAGCTTATTTGGTATTCTCGGAATATTCCTTTTATTGTCCTTTGGACTTTCTCCAGCTCCTTGCTATTTCTCTTCAATTGTGGTATCCAAAACTGGACAGAGTCAGAATTAATCATGAACCTGAAAAACTGAAGGTATAATCTGAAAAAGTCTTAAATTCACTAAGGATGAATGCCTATGTGTAATGTATGGATTCTAGAAATCTATGAATAAGCTACTTAGATGAGATGGAGAAAAGTGATGAGAACAGTGTTAGTTCTGCATGATAGGAGTTACAGCAAAGCATGTTACCATGAGTCCACAGTGTCAGGCAGTTGCAGTATTAGCAAATATCACAGTGATTTGAATGCATGGAAGTAGCATTTGCAAATCTTAGGCTGTAAGATGCACGAGGGAATTCTTTCTGCTCCATTCAACAATGAGAAGACCTTAACTTAGACAATGACCACGAGCCTAAAGCAAAAAAGTGCTTTCAGCACTTCAGCTGAGAGTTTTTTTCCTCTCTTAAGCAGAAGAAAAACTATTTTTCTGCCTCTCGTTAGTAATATACTTAGAATAACCTCATGTTACTTTGTGTTTCGTGCTTTGACCTTTCTGATTTTATCCCTACATGTTTGTACTGGTGTGCTTGACTTAGCATGCTGGTCTTGTTTCCTGTGGTTGCATTCACTAAAGATCTAATGATTTAGCAATGTTGGTTTCTAGCTGTACTTTCAGTCTGTTCTTCAAAATAGGACAGTTTGCCTTTGTGTTCTTAGTATTTTTTTAAGAAAACACTTGGTCTTTTAAAGTCTTTATCCAGCCTCCCAGGAGACCTCACTTACCAATTCTATCAATTAACCAAAGGCAGAAAAACAATTCTTCCCTTCTAACCCAAGAATAGCTAATACTGTCTTGAAACACTCTTCCTTACCTCTCTGTCATTGCAATCTGTTCTAGCATCGCAGAACCTGTGTTTGCCTTCCAGTTTCCAGAGATGGAAGTCCTCCTAGGAAAACAAACCAAAAACACAACCTGAACATGAAAATAGACTCCTGACCCATCCTCCTGCATACTGTAGTGCTCATTCTTGACTCTGTGCTTGTACAGGAGGGAATGAGGTGAGGTTTTTCCTCCCAGAAGCCTTTCCAAATTCTTCCTGAACAACACTCCATACAGGATATGTTGTTCATACTCATGAAAAACTGACTGAGGATTTTAGGCAGAGAAACCTCCAAGGAATCTTGAGCACACATCAGGCTCTGTGAGTACTTTCTTTCTTTATACATTAGACCTAGGCAACCTGAAATGTGTGTAAAAGATCTCTAGGATAATCACCCTTATGTTCTGCAGTGGGTACCATCCTCCATCCATGGAACAGAAGCTCTCCAGGCAAATATTTACTGAGGAGCTTCACAAAATATCAGTTCTGACATTCTGGGTCTACCTAAATTTGATTTCAATTATACTTCTGTGTCCACTTCAATTTGATTTCAGTGGTACTGATGTCATAGAATATATTATCATGCTATGTTTTCACTGGCTTTTCATTGACTTTTCATGGTGGTACACTGTGTTCGGACTTGGAGAATTCCTTATTTAAAAATCTTTGGAGTTGCATTAGCTGCAACTGATAGTTATTTTCCAAAAAAGGTACTGTTGCTAGAAAATTCTGGGTTACACCATTACTGTCAGGGGTGAAAATTTTCCTTTTCTTGATCTTAGGCCTAAGGCAGACATGGGACAGCCTGCTCTGCCAACACTCCAGATAACCCTTCCATAGTGCACAAGCCAGGACAGGTCAACAAGCTGACAGGATACATCCAGGAAGCCTCTCCACACTGAAAGAGATTTATGAGGGGAGTATGAGGTGTGATCCAACACTTCAAGATGAGGTTGTGGGAGCCCTTGCTGCCAGTTCTCTCACATTTTCAGCCACATGTACAAAAGACGCTGAATTTGCAAAACTACATTCAGCAGTGGTAATACTGATGTCCTGCTAGAATACAAACCTTGAATCATTATAGCTGACTACCTAAGGCTCCCCTTTACTCTTGTGACAGATGTCCTGGAGTGCTTTTCCCAATTCTCCCCCAGACTGGCATGTTTAGTTGATGTGAAATTGAAATTGTCTTTGTGACCATGTTTAATGGACTGGACTGGGGGGGGCTGAAGGAGCATGATTACTGTGTTGAATAACTGTATTTTAATATAGTTGACTTTTGGGCCTGTTGCCTTCACCCAGCATCCATTCTGCTGCCCTACTTCCTAAGCAAAAGAATGGATTCCTCCTCAAGCTTGGATTGCCATTAGCCCTTTGATGGCCTGTAAGGTTAGTGTTCAGTCTTCAGCCTTTCTTTCTCTTTTGATATGGGATTCTTAGGATTATGTTTTTCAGTTCTGCAATGGGAAGAACCACTGTTTGCTAAAATTTATTTTTAACAGAAAATTGCCCTGCAGTGGCAGAGGGCATCCAAAATCCCATTAGTACTGATGGGAGCTCCTGGAGTCTCATTAGTGACAAGATTATTTGACATTGGGGTTTAGAAAATGTACCTGGCATACCAAATGAAAGCAGCTGTGTTGTACCTAAGAAAATGAAACCACAGTTTGACAGTTTTAGAAGGAAATTTGACATGGGAAAACTCCCAAAATAAGAATTCTGCTCAAGCCATTGGGCTGATTTGTTGAACTTGTTTATGCCTATCCAGCTTGAGCCAATTTTCAGCATAAGATTTAAAATATATCTCTTTGCTGTATTCCTAACTTTCCTGTTAGTGAACCTTGCTGTTTTGAAACTGAAGAGTTTTATTTGAAGTCCACTGGATCAGACACCAAACCCTACACCATAGCCTCTGTCAAGATCATTCCCTTCCAAGCAAGTCTGAGCAGTTCAGGTGTCAACTGTGCCCCCAGACTTACAGAATCAGAGACTCACTGCATATTCTCAGTTGGAAGGGACTCAAAAGGATCATTGAGCCCAAATCCTGGCCCTGCACAGCACCATCCCCAGGAGCCACACCATGTGCCTGAGAGCATTGTCCAAATGCTTATTGAACTCTGTCAGGCTTGGTGCTGTGACTGCTTCCCTGGGGAACTGTTCCAGTGCCCAACCACCGCCTGGTGAAAAACCTTTTCCTAATGTCTAACCTAAACCTCACCTGACACAACTTTAGGCGATTCTCTTGGGTCCTGTCACTTGTCAGCAGAGAGCAGAGATCAGTGCCTGCCCTTCCTCTTCCCCTTATGAGGAAGTAGTAGACTATGATGAGACCTCCCCTCAGTCTCCTGTTCTGCAAGCTAAATAAGACCAAATGACCCCAACTGTTCCACATACAGCTTCTTTTCTATTTTCTTTTTAGTATTGTATGAAATGAAAAAGGAGACTTAAGACAAAAAAAAATTCCTAAGGATGTCCTGCCTCAAACCCCATTTCTCTTAGGGACTGAAAGGCTTCCAACCATCCTAAACATCAAGTGACCACACAATGTACAGTCAGTATCTTAAAGAGAAGGACCCTAGACTTTTAGAGATCAGTTACTCAAACATATTTGTGACCACAACACCTTCAGCATTGTTTAGGAAAAGTGGATAAATGAGCAGATCAAGAGCTCTGGGTGTCCTATCTCAGTCTATAAGTAGCTCTAGTTTAGACTCAGTTGATGTGGAATCCCCTACAGAGCACATTGAACTGCTTTGGAGGTGACAAGTCAAAAATCCCATTCATGCAACTACAAAGGAAGGGCATTACCCTCTTACTAAGAGCTATTGGCAAGAATAGCCCATGTCTGAAAGTCAGTAGCTGCTGGCTTAATTCAAAGTGAACAACATTTCACGAGTCTAAACTGGAAATGGTCCTGCTGTTTGCCTCTGGTTGGGGTGAGTGTAGAAGCATAACTTCTGCCCCAATTTCCCCTGAAACATGAACTGTTTTCATGTTTTCTCTTTACCAGTATTACAATGGCAATCAAATACACTTGGTGGAATTTTAGGCATGTATCATATGCTGCTTATCTGCTGTTTTCAGACTGGCTCAAGGCATGGACAAAGTAGGAGTTTGTTAGCAGTGTAATTCTGGAGTTATTGCACTGAAGCCAATGGGAAACCGAACTGAAGTCTTGGGCCATAGGCTGGAAGGAAGTGCATTGAACATCTGGGGCAGGGAGGAATGCATAACTCACCCTGCAGCATCCTCCCTTTGGCAGATGCTTGATGCAAAGTAAACATATTCTGGAGAATTTCAGTGCAGTCTTTTCTCAGTAGAAAAGGGATTTTTAAAGTCTATATGTGTGGGTGAAGGTATAAAATTACTGAATAGATTCCATGGCTCACAGATCAAAGCAAGTCACTTAGTATGACGCTACTGCAGATGCTGAAGTTGCCTTTAGAGCTGAGATTTGTTAGCATGGCTAATGGTTTTGAGTCTCCTATTTGGGACACCAGTGAGAGCTCTGATATTTTGGGTGCTTTTACCTCTGTCCTTGGACATAGTAGGGATTTCTACCATAGAAATAACCTATTTTGTCTAATGCTGGGGCGGAAGGAACAGTCTCTGGTGGGACTGACTATACCACTCTCCCAAGCTCACATCCATAAATGGCTCTCTCAATCTAACTCAACCTCCTGGGTTAGCAAGTCACTGGGTGAATCTTGCTGTTTGCTTTCTTTGCTAATGAGCTTTATTTCTCATTAAGGTGTTCTCTGTTCATGACAGTTTTCACATTAAAACATTTTTCTTTAGCAAACAATTGTTTGTGCAGCTATACTCCCAAGTAGGATTAGGTTTTAGTGTGACTGCTTTCTTTCCTCAATTATTTGGTATTATTTCTGATCCCTATTCTGGATGAGTGCATGGTGAGTGTGAATAATAAGTGAGGAGAGAGTATGGTTAGGCTAACTTGGCCTTTGTTTCAGTCAGAGGCAGCTGGGGAGCAGGCTCTGGAGCCAAGGCTGGGTGTGTTGGCAGGAGTAGGGAATTTTAATTGATATTTTAAACCTTCTTTCCTTTGGCCAATTTGAGTCAGACTCTCTGAGATGTTAATGTAGTATTAGGCAACTGCTATTGTTGACCTGATTCAATTACAAATAAATTTTCTTTCATTGAGATCACATGAAGTAGGGAAGAATCCCCCTGTCCTTCCTTCCCATGAAGAATGTAACTCAGTCATTATCTAGTTTTCTTAAACATCTCTGTGCTAGGAATCCAATTGGGAATTTTAGGCAGTTACAGCTGAAAAATATGTGATTGTGAACATTTGATTATCTTGTTTAACTACATTTCAGTAGAACTATGGCCCAGAGGTTTGCAAACATGGACCCAAAAGTCAGTGTTGTGGGTGTTAAGTAACATATGCAATTTATCTGGTGACCTGAAGAATGTACTGCTGGAGCTGACTACTTGTCCAGAATTCTGTGGTTGGATAAGGAGCTTCTGAAGAAGCTGTGCTGTGTGGCTTTTTTCATTTACTGGTTTGTAGTAAGAAGAAATAGGTGTCTTACTGACTCATGTGGTTACATCTCTAATGTAATGGTGACTACTGAAGTTTGGCTGAATGTTTTTAAGACTTTTAGACATACCAGTGTTGAAGATTGCTGTCACGCCACCTCCTTCACTACCCCACAGGGCAGGGAGGAGCTTTGGGGCACCCACAGAAATGTTTCACCTTCTCTCCCTCCTTTGTATGCATCAAGGAGCACACATGCAAAATGCCCACAGAAACTCTGTGTGCTGCCCCGACTGAGGCCGTTCATACCCGATGCTCTGTGCCCCTCATGTGAGGTGTGCTGTGATCTGCAGCTGGGGAGAGGATAGGGTGCTGCTGTGGGCTGAAAGATGGGGTGCTGCTGTGGCCTGGACACTGTAAGACTCCAGGAGTTGCAGCTAGTTCAATATTTTTTATTTTTTTCTCCAGGTGGAAAGTGGGTGGGTTCAGCTCCTACTAGAGGGTACTTGGAGCTGGAGGATTTTGATGGAAAAGTTGAGCCCTTCAGTAACAGGATGGAGAGGTGATGGCCAAGCACAGTCATTATAGTGGGAACTAACTGAATCTCAGAAAGACAGACAGAGATTTACATTCCAGAAACAATGACCTGACAGTGACTAATAGAGAAGATGATTGGTGGATGAGGGATCTGGGTTCAGAGGTGGGAGAAGAACAGCAGGGTTATTCTTCAAGGAAATTAAGTCAGCTACCTACTCCTGCCCAGAGCACTGGACAGTCAATCATATCCATAGCACTGCCTCCTCCCTGTCTCGCTCTGGCATAGCCATGCACTCACATGTAAGCCTTGTAGTTGCTGCCAATTTTCTGGATTCGGATGTCATATTTGGAGTCAATGAATGGCTCGGTGGTGGCATAGGTTTTTGCCATGGCTACTATGCTGGCCACGTCCCGGAAGTCATGCTGGTTCTCAACTTTGACCTTGATTATCAAAATCCAGTGAAAAAGAGACAAGAGGAAAAAGAACATGAATACTTTGTGAGCAGAAGTCATCTCTAGCACAATGTCTATTATGAACAGCACAGTTAAACCCCACACAGACACGGCTGAGGACAGAACAAGGCTTCTGTGATTCAAAGAGAGAAGCTTCCCAGAGCAAACCCACCCAGACCAAATCCATCCCATTCTCCTTCCTCATGCACCAGCCCTGGTAATCCTGGTACCAGAGAGGCAGATAGACCTTTGCCCAAGTGGCTCTTGCTAATGCTTTTTGCTTTTAGGATGCTTCAGAAAAATATTCAATCTCTTAAGAGGTATTACTTCATTCAAACTTTGCAACTGCTGTTTTCCATGTTGGGATGGATGAAAACAGAATATTTTGGGTTGTCAGGAAATACAAACCAATTCTAGGAAATCAACATGAGAGCTGGTTGTCTATCACCTCTAGCCTTCAGTTCCGTGGCATTTCATATCAACCCACTCCAGACTTTCTTTGAGGAGTGTAGGTCTCTTGGCTGGACATAAACTCTGAAGGAAAAGGATGTCTCTGGGGGAGTTTTTGACTCTTGGGGAGACTTGTGTGAGTGTGAGGCAATGGGCACGTGCGTAGGACAGCTGGTTGGGTGTTAGACTTGAGCCTCACTTGGTAACAAATAAGCAGTTGAGACCTATGAGCTACAGCTTTTCTGAGAGGATGGCTTTTCACAGATCTGTATTCAGTTATGGGAAATGCTCTGTATCTTAATTAAAAAAAAAATTGAAATGAGGAATGACCAAAATGATAGAAGTTCTAATGATATGCTCAAACCTGTACAAAAGCTCATTGATTTGGGAAAGCAAAACTGAGCAAGCAGGTAACAAGAACATAGTGGACAACATCACCTCACTCATATCTTTAACCATGGCCTTTAGTATATTGGCAAACACTTGTTTGGTGCATCACGGAAACCTGTGCGAGTCTTGTTCCTTAGGGCTGGACATTTACGGGAAGGGTGGATTGATTTTTGGAAAAAAGACCGCAACTGTATGAAAAGGATAAGCAAGTGAGTGACTTTCTTTATGTTTTTACCCTCACTTTGTCTTTTGGAGATGCTTTGAGACCACAGCTGGGGATTGCAACCCTGCTTTGCTAAGTGCGCACTGATGGGTGACAATTCAAGGGTCTCTTCTCCAGAAGAGCCTTCCAGCTGCATCACTGTGTGTTAAAGGAGGGTGATGGCAGACTCTGTGGAGCCAGCTGAAGGAAGCACATGCGATGGTATTTGGTGTTTCTTCACAAAGACCAAACAAGTGGTTTTATGTATCTGCTTTCAGCCATGGGAGGGTGGGAGCCATCTTCACTCAGGAACAGAGGACAAGCTTGTTGCTAATGTACTTTACTCTGTTTAGATTGTTTTGTGTAAGTGCCAGCTTACACATAGAACACATACAAAGATTTGGCCACATCCTGTTGCAGAAAAGCTTTCAAAAATGGAACGGTTGTGGGGAAGGTGAAAAGTGCGACCAGTTTGACCCCGTGACCATTTCTAGATGCCTGAATAGGAAAAAGAACTCATCTTTGCTTCTCCTATTACTGACCAGCAAATACCCCTAGTCCTTCTCCCTTTTCCTGTGGTGAGGGCTGTGCTCTCTCCGTCTAGGAACTTCTGAGGAAAGGAGCACATGGTGAGCAGACAGTCATCTGGGGGAAGGGAGGGTGCAAAAAAAAAAAAAAAGAAATCAAAAGGAAATAACAAATATAAATAGGATATGTAAAGGCAATCATTACATGGCATCCAGGAGGAGCAGCCTTGCTCTAGGCTGCGTTGTTTCCCTTTCCCTCTGAGTGGGGATGTGAGGGGCAGGGTAAGGTGGTAGGAATGCCCTGGAGGCAGTGGGGAGAATGGGAGAGGGAACTCAGAGCCCGGACTTGCAAAATACCAGAGTAAACAATGCAGGCTGTGTTGGAGCTGGGTATTTTTGTTGCACTGATAAGAGCTGCCCTGGGCTGAATGACATCAAGCAAGAGAGTCCCACCCATGAGATGATCACAGGAGGGACTGCAAGGGCAGGTGTCACTGACACGGTGTTACAACATATTGTCCTGTACCCTTTTGGGAGTGAGAAAATACAAAAGGCATTATATAATGACCTACTTGGAACAAGGACGTTTGTAGGATTTGAAACAAAGTGCTGTGCTTGTGCAACAGATGTCTTTGGGCCCAAACTGAAATGTTTGCATCCTCAGCCCAGGAACATTTGACCCAGAGCAGAGGAAAGGTTGCAGGTCCCCACTCTGGACTGGAATTAAACCATATTATATTGCTAGAAAGGAGCTCATCTTGTTAAATGTGATGTTTCCTCAAAAATACAGCATGTCTGGAAAGGAAGGGTCCATTTTTCCTCCTCCTCCACCACCCCTTCCCTAGAGGGAGAGAAGGAAAGCAATTGAAAATCTTCTCTCTAATGGGCTTGAGGACTTTTGTCTGAGTTAATAAAGAGGGGGGGACTCACCAAGGACACAAAGTAAGAAATGAAAAATAAAGATGACTCCCACAGTGCTACACCACTGCAGAAGTCCTCAGAAAACAGTTCTGGCATTTTCCCCGGCCTGTGCCAGAGTACTTCCCATGGACTTTTCAGAAAAAGCAACTCACAGAAGTCCCCTTGTAGGGGATCACAGCCTTATTTCCCACCAGGCATCAAAATAATCACCACACCAAAGCTGAATTCTGAGCCACCATTTGTTAATTGTTAGAGCCAGCCAAATTTGGCAAAACAACAGCCGTGTTCTGGGTTAATGCTGGTTTATCCCAGGGTACAGTTATTACTTCATAAACAGGAAGCACTCAAGTTACAGTCAAATTAGATTTATTTTCCTGCCTTATCTATTGAGTCCTCCATTTTATTAGCTTTGTACTTTTAAATTTTGTGTAATTCATTTCCTCCTGCCTTGTAACCCTTTTAGATGTCAATAGATATCCATTTTCCTAACAGGAGAAAAAATCCCAGACATAAAGCCAGGGTGGCTGTAATGTGACACCAGAGGGCATTATTTAAAAAGGTACTATTAAAAATTTGCACTACTAGTGCAAAGTTACCAATTTACCTAACAAGAGACAAATCTGTCTTCTAAAATAGCAGATTGGCCAACACATGAAACTGATAAAAGGAATTGAAAAGAAACCATCAAGAAGCCATTTTTCCCCTCTCTCTTTTTTTTTTTTTGCAATCCTCTTTGGATAAATGCTATGTCCCATTGACTGCATAGAGGAGTGCAAAGAGTGGATACAAACACAGCCCCTGTCCCAGCAGCCTGTTTTCTTAGCTGTGCTGGCTGTTTGAGCAGCAATAGACTCATTCTGTAGTTATAAGTTGCTGTTTGCTGTAGCGTTTTAGTGACCTGTTAAGAAGGGTTTGGCCCAGTGTGTTGACAAATGCCTTTTCTGAGTAAGAAAGCTCCTCCTTCCCTTCTGGCTTTTTGCTCTAACCCAGGCACCAGTGATGCCCTAGCATGCTCCCTGTTGGAAAGGGGAGTCTGGCTGGTTCACTGGGGACATACTCACACAGATGTGACCATCCCTTTGCCCTGTGGTGGCATCTCAGAGCCTGATGCCACCACATGACCTGCATCAGGTACCTATTGCCATCCTCAGCCTGCCCAAGAAGCACTGATCTTTCTGCCTTTGGCTGGAGAGCAGTCCAAGGGGCAGGTCATGAAGAAACATTCTGCTTCATCCCTGTTGCAGACCTTGTTTTGAGACCTTCTTGCAAGGCATGGTTTTGGATTGGTACCGGCAGAGTTAAAACCCCACTGCGGCAATTTCCTGGGCAGTCTGAGCCACACCTCAGATCTGTGAGCACAGGTTCCTTTAGTGAAGGATCTGTCTGGGTAGAAACTCCTGCTTCCTCTGTCTCACAGTTCCCTAATCTGCTGCGTCTTCTACATCCCAGATGTTCCTGGACACCAGGGTCCCAGGGCTACCACTCTCCTCCCTTATCCTTAGTCTAGGCACTGCAAGGTCTTGCTTTGTAGTCCCCTTTGTCTTTCATTATGTGGCCACATGAAAAAATAATCGCTTAGCCAAAGTGCCATAATTATTTAATCTCCTAGGACTGCCCTAGCCTTGCCTTTCTTAAGTGTCATCCAGTGTGAACTCTACTTTTGAGGTTAACTCTGCCCTACAGGCTAAACACACATCACTGGAGATAACTTGCACAAGCACTTTCTTTGTCCAAAATGAGGTTAGAGCTAGGTTCAGCTGGAAGGTGAGCCAGGGCTGGACTTGGCAATGTGGTGTTTAACTTAGTCTTGGTAGGCTTGTGAAAATGCACAGTCTGAGTGTTTTCCTCCAGAGGAACTGGTGCAGCCACACAAAGCTTGTGATTTTTCATCCATCTTGACCTGCTCTCAGCCTTTCTGTAGGGAGCTTACCATCTTGGGATAGTGGGTCTTCAGGAACAGTTCTGTGCAGATGGTTTCCTGAATGTCTTCTTTCCTCTACCCCAAACTATGCTCTTCTCAGAAAATACCCAATCCAACTGACACACAATCAGTTTAGGCCTAACTTCGACCCACCCCAAAATAGTGAAGTCACAATGGCATCTGCATTTCCTTATTATCCTCACACTGAAGTTTCCCATCCACTGTCTTTAATGCCTTGAACCTTCCTAATACAGAGCCCAGGTCTTGGCTGCTGTGGTCCTTGGTGCCTTGGGTCAGTCACTGTTTCCTGTGTTCAGCAAAAGCTTTCAGACTGATGTGCAAGAAATGGGGATGTTTTTGCTATTTTCAAGACATTTGGAACATCCTCACTCATGAGTCAGTGGGAATGCAGTGATTGGGCTGCTCTGTTGTAAATGAATGTAACATGTCAAGTCATTATTTGTCTTCTCTAAAATAAAATATTTGTTCCTTGACAAACTGAGGTGGCCCTTTCCCTTCCTTTCCCCTTTAGCACACTGGATTTTCAAAGCTCTCACTTTTGGAACATTCTATTTCCAGTCTCGAGAGAGACAAGGTGACGAGCTGTCCTTCCTGATAAAAACCTTGAAGTACTTTTACATTACAGAGTGGCTCTGTTTAGTTTGTGCTATATTTATACCAGGGAAAAAAAAAGAAGCAGAGAAGTCTTTCCCATCCAGTAAGAGAGAAAATAACTCTGACCATATTATTAGGAACAACAAATTTTTCTTCTACAATGTCATAAATTCATCCGAGCCAGGATTTGTACTGGGAAGGTGTTTTCATAATTATAGGGCAGGAAGGGACAGGAGTGACTCTTAAACTGACCTAATTAGAGAGGTCTAAGAATAAAGTAGGAGTAGGGAAATATACATATACATATATAATTGATATATATATATGTAAAGTCACATGAACAGATAGTGGTTTTCCTCTCTTTGTAGATCTGGCAGTTGTTTCCTTCTCATGATCTGATCAGGAAGAGGTGAAGAGGCTCTTTGAGTGAATTTGCAGTACTGGGCTCCGTTCCTAGGGCACTTTAGGGTCATGTTAACACACAAATGGCAAATACTAATACACTCAGAGCTTTATTCTTTTCCATGGGCTCTGGCATTATGAGATCTGGAGTCAGGATGAAGTGTTATTCCTTTCTCACTGCAGTGCTGTCCCTATTCAACAGAGACCCCTAATCATTTCAGGGGTAGGTGGGCTCAAACTACACAATGCTTAAAAATGCCTTGACCTCTAAGGAGCTGCTGGGTAAACAGCAGTTCTGTTCTGCGAAGACATGTCTCAGTGCCCATCCATGGTTTTCCTGGAAGATTCCTTGAGTACTGTTGATCCTGTGAGTCTGGGCAACTTAAGTACAACATGAGAAAGGTCCTTCTCTGCTGACTCCATTGTAAACAGATGTCTAAGCAGTATTCCTACAAATATTTTATTTGTATTGATACTGCACAGTGCCAACAGCACAGAGAGCGCTTGTTATTATCTTCCAGTGCCATGGAAATATGAACTGATCCTAAATTTTGGAAGGAGGATAATGATGGTCATGGGAGGGGCTGAGGGGCACATGTCCTGTTTTTAGATTAGAAGATTGACTGTTCCTGGGTGAAGGCTGTTACTGGTGTCTCTGTTCAAGTCAATAGATAAGGTGTTGTTTCTGCATTTCTCAATGGAAATTTCAAAAGATGCCTGTTATTGCAAATGTGTTTTCTCCATCTCCATGTGCACCTCACATGCACACATCACTTGGCAAGAGCATTTCTTTCACAAATGGTATACTGCCACCCCTTTTGGTTCTGATCCTGAATAATAGCTGCTCCTCTCCCAAGCTAAAGACAGTTATGGTCTTTAGCTTGGGAGAGGAGCAGCTATTATTCAGGATCAGTCCCACCCTTAAGAGGAAGGCAGTCAATAGAGCATATTTTGTACAAGTCCTACTGTGGTTATTTTTCATTTTAGATTTCAGGATTCTTTGTTCAGCCCTCTGATAAAAATGTGGTGAGTGAATTTTGTGAAAATTATGTCAAAACAAACAATATGTGAAAATGAAAGTCCATTATAATTATGCTCCTTCTAGCAATTATTGCAAAATAATAAACATTCAGCACTTACACTGCCAAGAATGTTATGAACATTAATTTGCAATAGGTATCAGGTAATCATTATAATGCCTCTGGTCTGTAACACAGAGAAACTGAAGAAAACTGTGAAATAACACAAATCTCCCTGAAAGCAGCTGGTGAAACTCTTTGGGGAAGAGGCATTTTCTGCATCCAAAATTTTTCTGGCTCCTGGCCACTGCCTCAGACAAATAAAGGATAACAGTGCCTGGACTTCCCATCTTTGCTCATTGTTCTACATGTTGGTGCCTCCCCTTACACATGATTTTATCATTAATAACAAAAATAAAAAGTAGCTACTTCCTTGACAATATCTGTTATAATAACACTGCAACCTGAATGCTCACATCCTTTGAAGCACCAATTACAGGTGGCTTGCAATCTTGGCATCATTTGTTGCAGTAAGTACCATATTAATACTCACATGTGTACTTTGGCTAATACATTGGTTATTCTATCTTTTGTTTCTCCAGTCACTGGTTTAATACAAAACATGACCTGATGCAGGTGCTTTATTAAAATTTACTTTGTTGCACACATCAAACCAAAAGCAAACCTATCTCTTTTCATATTATGTACATTTTATAGTTAAAGACCTGCTATTTCCTGCTATCATCTCTACTTCTGAAAACCAGTGCAGTGAAATAATTTAGCTCTCTCTAATCTCACTGGTTATTGCTTTTGCACTACGATGGTTAAAAACAACATAACTTCCCTCTTCTGCATTATTTTATTGTAGGTTTGATTTTTTTTAATCTGTAGGTGTTACTTTTCTAGTATACCCATAATTGCACTTCTCTGCATTTCTCCTGATATTTTCAGCGGTTTCTTTTGTCAGTCCTGCTTGGGCTTGAACCTTACTGTTTCAAAAAGGCATGAAGCAAATTCTTGTTACTTGTGTTTTAAACCAACTGATTAATTCTTTATTTTACTTTTTCTTTCTCTCTTTTTTTGCTCTGTGCAATGAAATGCAGTGAGACTGAAGAGAGAAAATTTAATCAGTCTCAACTTTCCTTGAGGCTGCTTGTGGCTGGAGAAGGGCCCAAACTGAAACTATAAGGTCAACAACCCTTTCTTCCTGTATCTTCCCCATCTACTGAACAGAGCAGTGTTGAAACCCTGTGCCCAAATGCACATCTAGACTTTGCCAGGAGTCACTAATTTCATAATGGACTAAAGTAAACTTGGCTTCAGACCAATTCTTTCTTCTAAGATGCTGGCTGTTAGCCTATCTCTATCTGGAATGACTTCGTATGTACCCTCCTTGTATCTCTGAGTACAATTGTGCCAGGAGTCTGAATAGAAACTCTCTTCCTCCTTAACTTTGTGACAGCAAAAATCAATATAATTAAAGAATAAAAAGGGAGGGAAAGTATGAGGTGGAAGAAGATCTGGTGTGTGCTGCAGAAGACAATAGCTAAATGTTCTGCTGAGAGTTTTGTCTGGAAATGCTGTTAAGGTTTGGAGTACTTCTCTCTGATTCTGCCCTCATTTCTGTAGCCACTAAGGATCCTTGGTGCATGAGACACATGAAGCCCTGCATTACAGGTGAAATCTCAGAGCAGTCAGAGACATGCAGGCTTGCAAGGTCTCAGGGGAGAGGTTTTCCTCCTGGTTTGTCCTGGTTGGTTTTTGCTAATTAAACTCTTCCTAGGAACAAGTTAGTTGCTCCCTACAAGGCCCTCTAGGCTGTCTGCACACACTCTAATTCAATGACACCTCTGCCTGCATAACATAGGCAGCACCAATATATTAACCATTTCCTGCTTATTTACATATTTGTTCCTTGATGCTGGAAGCCAGCTCCACCACTGGCACAGGGATCTGTGCCCACTTCCTCCCTAGCAGCTACCATCCAGACAAGAGAACATTGCAACCAGAGCAAGAAAGATTATTAGATCTTCTATGTGCAATCCAGAAAGCCAGAAAGGGCTTCCATTTCCAGAGCACAAACAAACAAACTGTACCAAGTTTAAATTTAGTGTAACTATATCTATTTTTCAGGCAAAGTGTGAAGCCAGGAGAAGGTCTGTCTGCTCTAGGGAGGCACTGTGACAGGCATATCAGTTACGAAGTTCATGTACCGCTCATTTGGATTCAGAGATGATACCTCAATTTTGTACTTCTGAACATACCAAGTTTTAGACAGATAGGGGATGCCTTTTGAAAAGATATATGCAAGAAAGAGGATACTAAAGTGCAGCAGGAATGTGCGGGCAATGCCCCACTGAAAGGGAAGCCCAGTCACTCCAAGAAACAGGGGCTGCTAACTCACTGGGGGAATAAAGATCCAAGAGAGCCTGGGAAAAACAAACAGGTCCTTCTGGGTAGTGAACTGTTTTTCAGGATTCCTTGGCAGGCAACCAGCCACTCTGCTTTGTAAGGTCTTGTTTTTCCATGCAAGGAGGAAAAAAAATAGCTGAAGGGCTCCCATTTTTTGAATAAGGTCATCATAATGTGCTCAAGAAGCCCAGCACCACAGCTCCTCATTGTGAGTGCTATGGGGTGTAGCTGCACTTTACAGGTGCTTGAATAAACAACACTACCACTTTCAGAAGAAGAGAAAATGTATAAAAGAAAAGCCTAATGACTTCAGCCCAGCCAGCTTTTCCCCCACACTTCACCAACCCCCCTTCCCACATCCCAGACAGCCTCCAACCCAATCCCACTGCCTGTCTCCAAGTGCGTGACAGTGGAAAAAGGCCTTTTCTCCCACAGGAACAGCTAGTGCGACCCAGATAGGTTGTGGGGAGGTTTAACCCCTTGGCTGGCTGGTCACATGCCATGTGTAATCACAGGAATGCTGAGCCACATATGTATCTGTTTCTGGATATATATATATATATATATTTTTTTTTTTTTTTCCCTTTTACTTACCTTCCCCATTCCAGCATGAGCATGTCCCAGCTTGACCACTACAGGAAAATTTGGAGTTGTGAGCTGAAAGACAAAAGGACCCTTTCATTAGTTTTTTTTTTTTTTTTCAGCCACTGTATTTGGAATAATTTTCTTTTATTTAGTAGCTTTTACCCCCTTCCAGGATGCTGTAAACTGTATAATAAGATGGCCAAATAAAGTTTGCCTGGATGATAGGGCAGTGAGCAAATTGTACTTTACTGGATCCCATATGATTGAAAATGGAGGCCTGGCAGAGTTCCTCAGATCTGACCCACTTCTGCCGTGTGATAGCAGTTTTCCCACTCTGTACATAAGGATTTGTGTACACCTATATGCATGTAAAACACTGTTGCACTTGCAAACTTGAGTAAGTGAACACTTTCAGATACTGAAAACACCTGAATGGTGAGAAAGACAAGGGTTGTTTGTTCTTCTCCACATGGACTGCTTTGGCCTTAATAGTGAATGCACTCCTCCCATCCACAGGGAGGGTGGGGGGATAAGGACAGAAGGAAGTGGGGCCAACACTTAGGTGCAACTCACAGAGTCCATCTATTCATAAAGCCTGTTCTTCTCTGAATTCAGGGGTGAGTATAGTGAATAAAAGAAAACAAAGAAGGGTTGGAATCAGCAATAAAAATAGAAAAAGTCATATGTTCTTCCTGGCTTGTGTGGTGTTTCTATTGGGAATGGTCCTGCCACCCAAGGCATACAAGGTCACCCTAGACCACATGTGGGATTGATTTTATTTGAAGAACTGCAAGTACCCTCTCTGCCTCTTCTTCTCCAGTTTCATGCTCATGCAAGGATTCACTTGGAGTGATCGGCTCAGAGCTGGGCGGCTGTACTGGTAGGAACTGTGTATGTCAGGAGTAAGTAGGATATATGCACTACATTTCCCCTATGTACTGGTTGGTCCAATTCTTCATCTCTGCTTGGCATCCCTGTGCCCTTCATCTTGTCTTGTGCTCATGATTCTTGTAATCTAAATGCTATTTGTTCAGTATGTAGCTAGTTATTTTTTATTGCTTTTTTAATTTCCTTTACAGACACTTTTATCTTTGCTGAAGTGCCCGAAGCAATGAGCTCTATTCATTAAGCAGTTAACCTGGAGATCTGGCAAAGGGAGGCAGTTGAATTTTGATGGCTAAATGGGTCTCCTATTTATTTATGTTTGAGAATAGATAAACAACTTGTTCTTGTGATAATTACCAATTGTCTGTATGGACAGGCAGGCACTACACCCTAAAGACAGAATGGTGCTGCAGTCTCCATCTGTGGCAGCTCACTATAAATAACAAAATTAGTAATGAACACTGATATGTTTTGCTATTTGGCTGCTTATATAAAGAAATGCCACAGGAGAGGGGAACAGTGAGTGCATCACATCCTCAAGCAGCCTGTGTCCCTTTCTTCAGGCAGAAAGTTGAAGAAAGATCTTCTTCAGACCACAGAAGGGCACGATAAATCACAGTCCTGGCACAGGCGGGGACCAGTACCACCGCTTCAGAAGAAGAGGCAAAAGACTGACAGGTGGGCGTCCTGAAATCAAATGGTCACGTATATGCTTTTGTCCTCTGTTACACCTTTGCCTCTTTAATTCATTGTAAGAGCCTGAAATTTAATTTATGCTGGCATAAATGAATCAATTGGAGGACTGCACCTGAGGCTTACTGAAGATAGGGGTCTCGATGGACCATGCCAGGCCTTTAATGATGGAAGATGAAAGGCAACCTAGTAGTTGGAGCACCCACCTGCTCAGGTTCTAGGAGATGTGGCTCGCTTCCCAGCTCTCTCATCCCTGCCCCATGTGTCCTGTTTGAGCCAAAGTGCTTGCAAGCCCTGGCCTCTATTCCCTGTTTGGGAGCAGAGGCAGCAGCTGCTCCTACAGAGCAGGAGAAGCAAACTGCATGCTGTGAGCCCGCCTGATAGGCTGGCAAGGAGGCCAGAGAAGTCTGCAGGATAGATAATGCTCTATCTCCAGCTCAGAGCAGACAGAGGCAGGAAGCAATGACTCTGCTGCCCTGCTTCTTGTCCCCTGCTTGTGATGTTGCTGAGGGAGCCTGCTCGGGCATGGGGCCCGGGAGCGGGAAGCATCTGTTTTCCTGTATACATGCAAAGAAAGTTTTGGATCCAGTAAACAACCCAAGTTTACTGTTAGTCTGGAAAATACCACCGGCAATGATAATGTGCTGCGCAAACTTCTCCCTTTCTCTTTGCTTCTTGGAAACATCAGCTCAGCTTTCTTACTAAGGCTTGATCTCATGCCATGTAGAGGTGACCAGTGTGTTGGGGTCACATGTGGCATGGCCTAGGCATAGCACTTGGGGCTTGAGGTGAGACAGATCCAGACTGTGAACATGTGGTAGCCTTGCTGGGAAAGCTGTGACAGAGAAATGCTGGTGCATGGTTAGCCAGGAATCTGCCTCTGCCACTGAAAACCCATCAGATTTCCACATACATGAATCTGCCTTGTGGGGGAACCAACAAGAGAGCATGGCACATGCACAGAGCTGCATTATATAAAGAGTTTATTTAGTGACAGCAGAGTGCCCTTAGCCTGTGCTGAAGTTAAGTATAATCAAAAGCTCTCCACTGTCTGCAGGACTAAAGCAACCAGAGTCCACAACCACGCACTGGAAAGCCCTTGCTGAAGTGGTGGAAGTGGTTGAACACCACTGCAGTCAACAGGGAGAGCTCCAGCTTCCACCAGAGTCTTGCTGGGACTCAAGTCCCATTTTTGTTGCTAATAAGGTGGCCAGCCAGCATACTTGGCAAGCACCCACATGGATAGGGAAGGCAAAAGAAGGGAGAATCTATTATACACACAACTCTGACGCAATTCACACACAAACACAGTGAGATCTGCAGGTGGCCAAAGCTACCACAAGGGCAGACCCTTGAGTTGAGTATTTACACATACTGAGTCATAAATTTCCCAGGAAAAAAAGATTATTATAATCACAGAATAGCATCACATTTTAATAAGAAAAGCATGTTGTTTACTGAAATCATGCAAAGACATATATCTGTGTCTTCTATGTGCTGCAAGGGTTCCTCTTTTCTTGGAAAAACTAGTGAAAAACACTTTGATAGTTTTAAAATGTGCATGAGCTGTTGACAGGACTGTTATAGATGAAGGTGGCAGGTTTTGGGATGGGACTGTAGTGCTGCAGCTCCGTGATCATATGCAGGGTGTTAGTTCATATGCTTAACTCAACCCTTTGAATTAAAATCTTACAAATGTATTCCCAGAGGTTGTGGCAAAGCCTTGAGGTGCCAAGGATTACATAAACGTCTAGAGCTTGTATCTAGAGGCCTGTTAGGAGTCAAACAGCAATTTGAATCCTAAACTAACAACTCATCCATGTCTTTGGTAGTAGTGAAGAGAGTCATGAAAGTTATTTCCAGCTTAGAACACCAATGGCCCAAAGTGTACCATTTCAGCCCCTGATTTTCAGGGCTCTGCTCTGTGTGTAGTGTCACTGCAAAGATGACTTTTCACTTTATTAGTTTTGGCAGTGGTGTGTAAAATGAGTGCTGGGATGCACACATTAGCCTTTATTTGAAAATAGCATGGCTGTCAACTGTGACACTTTCCCCTTTACCTTCTGCCCCTCCTTTCCAACAAATAATGAGGGCTTCAGAACTTCTTGTAAATTTATGAATATTTTCTCTATTCTTTTCTGGTGGAGCAGTAGAACACCAGTAGAACAAGAGTTGGATCTAAACTGATCTGAAGAAGGAATGTTAGACAGGCAGTGTTCAAAGCCAGGTTGGACAAGGCCTTGAGCAACTTGGTCTAGTTGGCAATGTCCCTGCACATGGCAGCAGGGATGACAGATGATCTCTAAGGTCTCTTCCAACCCCTTAACATTTGATGATTCTATGAAACCTGTGAGACCCTCAAGAGAGATGTTGATTTTAATTTTGTGATTTTTTTGTACTGTCCTGTAGTCCATGAACAAAGTAGAATGCCTCTTTTGATTTCCTTCCTCTATGTATACTTTTGTGCATTAGTTCACCCTATCTAGCTCATTTTATACAAAGAACTTTCAGTTTCTGGAACTATTCTTTCTTCTGCAAAACCCTTACAATCAATGCTAAAATGAATAGTACAGGCTGCAATTACACCATGGAGGAAAACTCCCCATATTAGGAGGGATTTGGAGGGAGATGGAGTCATTAAAACTTTGTTCTCTTGGCACTGGTATTGTATTACCATAGCATCCAGTGTTTTCAACCAGGCCAGAAGGCCCCATAGCACAAGGTATTGTAATTTTGCCCTCACCTTTCCCCCATAAGTAATATTCTGCATTTTTCTTTTATATTCTAAACTGATTTTTATGTTTACTTAGCTGCTGTCACTTGTATGATGACAAAGCCTGTTTTGGGGGGGTACCTAATGGATGATGGGAATGTTGTTCATGCACTTGAGACCTAAATGTTGGAAGTTACATGTGTGGCACTGCCCTGGTGTCAATTAAGTTGAAGGAACTGTGAACATATAATTTCCTGTAAAAGCAGGCAAGCTGATTCAAACCCACAGGAAAGTAATGATGTAATTACATGATTTCATTGTGTTTATGGAACTATCTTACTAAAAACTTGAGCTGAAGATCAGCACCGGCAAGATCAGGGCTGCATGTGATATGGTGTCCTGTAAGACACACACCTGTATGTTGATTACTGTATTGTAATTAGAGCACAACGAAGAAAAAAAATCATTATCTGGGGAAAGAGGGACTCAAGAGAGCTTTCAAGACAGTTGAAGTAAATCCTGAGGAGGAGTAGGTATCTGCAAAGGCCTCAAGAGGAAGGAGGACATAGAGGGTATTATGAGAAGAACAGTGAGATACTTGTGACAGGAGGAGTTCAATGACAGGTGGATCACAACAGCCTTATATACAGGTGGGATCTGAAGCAGTGAGGCAGTTGATGGACATTGATGGCAGCAGGGTGGTAAAAAATATCCTTTGATTCTCCCACTGCTTTAAAAAAGTACAACAAAAGAGGAAAAAAAAACCCAACCCCAACAGCAGCATGACTTAATCTCCACATCCTCGAGTAAACAAACCACAAACCAATGTTTCTCCTAACACTTTCTGTGGTTAGAATGGGTCATGGAGATGAATAAAAGTGGTAAGCACAAACCGGAACGTTTTGTCATTGATTCCACCTCTAATGTTAAGTAACTTTATTTGAGATGGGACATATTTGGGTTCCCCTAGTGGAGAACAGGAGTGTGAGCGTTTGATATTATTTTCATTCCTTTGGAGCTTCAAGTGTGAGAATTATATTAACATATCCAGACAAGCAGATGCTCAGCAAAAAAACCCAAAATGCAGTATGTGTGTGTTGTATTCACACACATATCTAGCAGTCCTGGTCGATATATCCCCACTACCACATATCAAATCACAAGCAGGTTTTTAAAAGGTTCGAAGACTACATAGAAAATTTCTACCATTCCTTAATGCATGATGTTCACTTGGCTATTTTGCAGTGGTGCCTTTAAGGAAGCTTTTCTTTCCTTTTTTTGCTAGGAAAGTGAATACATTCTCCCAAGTCCTTATGTTGAGAAACTGTCCAAATATTTTTTGTAGGATGCAGTGAAAAAGAAGAAGAAGAAACTCTTGAGCTTCATTTTCCCCCTGACCTGAATTGTGTGCCTTTTGCTGTATTTTTCTCTAATTAGAAAATTCCATCCCACATGTAAACACATTGCAAAGGAGGAGATGGTGAACACCAGTTGTTAGCTGTAGCATCTAAGCTATGGTAAAAGATATAAGAAGGAGATGGGAAATTAAATGCTTTATGAATTTATGCTGGAGTCTTCAAAGCCATCAGTCTTCAAAGAATCCTTGAGGTTCACAAGATACTGGCCAACAAACCTCTCTTCCCTTGGCAGGTTTGACTGTTTCCTTTTCTTTGGGAAAACTCTGAATTCTCATTGATTTCAAAATGGGCATCATGGGGTTTCTTTGGAGAGAAAAAGCTTCCCTAAACTTCTTTGTTTTGGAGGAAAACAACTTTTTGCAACAAGTCTCACTGAAGCCAATCATGACCCAGTTACTGCTGGTCTCTAATCTCACTACACAGTCTTCTGAAGGTATTTTTTTGTCACCAAAGGACAACGTCCATATGGTTCTCACCCTAACTTTTACACACAGGGAAGCCATGTACCCCGACTGCAAAGCTGGGAGGCTCCCACATGACTCCAAGAGCTAGTTGCGATTTCACAGCCTTCTGTAGCACATCTGAGAGTAGTGCAGTTATGTCAGTGTAAAATGAGAAGCAGGTCCTGGGCTTATTACTACATTCATTGAGAAATATCTGCCTGCCCCAGAAATGGCTCCAAAGTTTTCTTGTAAGCCTCATGCCCTTGTAAGTGCCAATGACCACGTGCAGACTTGGCTAGCATTGACATGTCAGATGCTGGCATGAGCAATGAGCCATGGGTGCTGCCTGGTACAGGCAATGGGATACTGGAATATTTGAAATATCTCTGGGCTCCTGAAAGCTCTTGGGCAATGAATGCCCACCTCTTTCCTTCTTGCCATTCTTCAGCACTGAAGCTATAGAAATAGCATCACAGAGGACCAGGCAGAGTTGGACTTCTTTGAAAGATTAATTTTTTTATACATTTTTAAAAGCACAGTTAATAATCTTGATTAATGCCTCAGGAGGGACTTTGGACGTAAAGAAGAATGGGGATTACAGGAAGTATCACCCTGCAGCTGGCATCTCATGCCACATCTATATAAGTAAATAGAACAGTGACATAGCAAGGACACTGGCCCTGATTTGCCTGTACTGTTAAATTGTCAGACCAATATCTGGCATATTCTATCCCAAGATGAATAAGCTTCTCCCAAGCAATTCCCAAACAGAACATGGAACCACCATAAGTCTGCAGACATGCCCCACGGAACACTGGAGGCTAGAAGAGCTTGATAACACAGCTGTGGCTGGGCCATGACAGAGCTGCTGGAGAATGAGCCTGGCACTGTATGGTTTGCTACTGCTAATATAGCCTCTGTCTGCCTCACTGGGTTGAGCAGGAGAGTTGTTCTTATCTTGCATTATGTGTTATATTTGTCTGCTCCCACATTAGTGTTTCATTTTGGTTGTACATGCAAATGGTCTATCTCATGCAGCCAGATGTCATACCATTCCCATATGACAGTTTCCACCGACTACTTTTTTCAGGCTGAATTCACAGTGGGTCTTTTTTTGGCTTACAGCCACAGATATTTACAAGACATTTCTTTTGCCCACTGACCTGGAAAGTGAGGTATTGGCTCATACAAGAAATATTTGAGCTAGGGGCTCAGTTTGTTCTGTTTTACAGCTAGATCATATTTTCAGCTTTTTGAGCCCTTAGGCTCATGCAGGAATTCAAATACTTTGCTAATGTGGACCTGAGTAAAATACACATCCCCTACTTTTTGCGCTCTGGGACATAAATGCAGGGAGTAAATCCTGTTCCATGGATTTCCCTCCTTCTTGGGATGCACATGGAGTTAAACAATGGCAACAACTCTTCTTAATCGGAATTTGTTGTGGTGTCTTTTTTAGGCACCTAGAGCAGGTGGGGGCCAGGTATGAGCTCTGCTCTTCCTACATCCTCATTCTTATGCTTCACAGTTTCAAGCTTCTTTCTCCAGATAAAAATCATCTGTGTTTATCCAGACTAAATTTTGGCTCATGTCAGAGACATTGAGGACATGAAAGGCAGCCATTGTATCCCATGTTTGAATTAGCTCTGTGTCTGTTGAGATTTCTTGGGAACTTTCTAATTACATGTTTTCAGTAGGAGCCAAAAACTGTAGGAATGGCTGTATTTCTCAATCTCTCCAAATTCAGCAATTGCTTGGGAAAGAGAATGAGGTCCCAGGGGTCAAATTTTATATTTTGAAAGGTGGAAGTATCATGTTTCAATGGTTCAGTGAATGAGCACTAATTAACTTCTACACCCATCCCCAATCCAAATGGGACATGGAATGCTTTCAAACTGCAAAAGGGAAGTTTTTCTGACATGCGTTTAATTTCTCTATGTTTCATTCTTGAGGATTTTGGAGATATTCAAAACCTTGAAACCTCTCAAGATCTGAGAAATACATTTTCCTATCTAAGGCTTCAAGGGCATGGGTCCACATTGGCACCACTTGGGTATTTGTCTCCCTCTTGTGTCTCATTCCATGACAAAAGATACAATCCTGCTCCACCTGTTTGATAAAGCCTCTAGAGCTCCCAATGAAGTGGAAGAAACTGTGGGTGACCTGTGCTCCTAACTGTCTGCAAACTCAGTGCTGAGAGACAACCTGGTTTCATATTAGCAATAAAAAACAGAAGGGAGATCAAGCAGGCTCCACACAGGACACAGGCAGAGTTATTTTCAGCTGGGACTGACTTCTGTTTACATCTTTCCCAGCTGTAACAAGGAAGGGGCTCCTGAAGTAAAAGTATTCAGACGAAGACAGAAGAAACCACTGTGTGGATCAGCCTTTTTTATCTCGCAACCACCACCTCAGCCAGCGGCACTTTTCCCCCGCTGAGCACACATTGCTGTACCACAGGCTGCAACAGCCAGGAATGGTGAGAAGCAGGAAGCAGAGAAACTCCTTTTGGACAAACACATAGACCCTCTTCTTTACCTTGGGCCAGCCTGGAGTAGCAAAGGATGCTGTGATCTCTGTGAGCCCTGTTTGTCTAGAGAGAAAGGGTTCACCCTTTACTGGAAAAAGAGGTGGAGACCTGAGCTGATTTCATTTCTGAGGCAATATCTCCACTTCTCAGGGATAAATGAGACAAATGTGAGTGAGCTGGTCCACGCCCAGTATAGGAAGACATTTGTTTTTTTCCCAGGCACAGTACTGAGGCTGTTGTGGGATACAGGTAGGATTTTGGTATGTGAGCAAAAACCCACATGGAGGTAACTAGGGATGTGCCCAAAACAAGGGCATTGGGTTCATCAGTGGAGCTCATGCCAGGTACTCTGGTTGGAGGTAGAACCAGGCACAGTCAAAGTCTGAAACTAGTCTGGGAAGATGTGTTTCTTTAAAAACATGTTTCTTGAATACAGTTCTACCTCTTTTCTTCCCATCAAACTTCATGCCATTAAATTATTTTTCAAAAATAGTTGCTGAAATCTTCAATTGAGGTCATGGTTTTTATTCTCATGCAGGTAGTGCCAGCATCTCAGTAATGCAGCAGCTGAACTTCTCTGCAGAGTTTCTGTGCTGCACAAACTGTTCCTATCAAAATACACAGATCAAATTTCAGGGGAGCAGGAGTACCTTTTAAACAACAAATCTTTGCACAGACAAAGAAAATAGTTTGCTTTCTCAAAGAAGATAAATCATACCTTAACCGTTTAGGCTTACATAAAGGCTGCAAAGTAAAGTTAATGTGCAAAAAATTAGGTTCAAATGAGAGAAGCCAAATGGACTTTTCATTTTTTCTTGGTTTCATTTCTTAAATTGTGAAATCAAAGAGAGTTTTGTATCCTTGCAGACTTCTCAACTGATTGGTTTTCATACATCAGTTGCGGGTGGGACAATAAAGAAAATATTCAAAACTTCCTATACAGAAGTGGCTTGGCTAATTCCATCCTCAGAGAGTAGCAGGTGTCCATGCTATGTATCATAGTGCACTATTGGACTTCAGTAGCAAGAATCTCTGATACTGGACCTTGAGGACAGAATGCTATTTCATATGCTTTTTGTAGACAGCCCTAATTAGTTAAATTAGTTTGTCTGCATCATAAATGTAAAGCAGTGCACATTGGATTTGTCTCTAATTGTGGCATTGCTCTGGTGATGGGTTGCAGACTTCTTTTTTTTTTAAACTTTCTCATTAGTGCTTAGCTTTAGGCATTTGTGAGAAACCACAGCCTCCTAAAGCTCCCACTCCTGTCCTCTTAATTTTGACTCACAAGGTTTTAATGGATGAAGAGAAGGCAAAGAAAGCCTTTGGTTCTCATACCATTCAGCAAACCTCCGGCTGGCACTGGCATTGTTTGGGAACCCTTGTGGGGATAAAAGCAAACTCTGTACAGATGTGGCCTCTTCTGAGATTGCCCTTTGAGGCCTGTTGATTCTCAGAACAAAAAGCACATGAGGAGGGTGACTGGCAGGGGATTTCCATGGAGCGCTCTAAGTGAAATTATTTTAAACTGATCCTGCACCACACAGGGATAATAATAGTCCTTGGTGGAAGGGGTTCCCAAAAGCACAAATTATGCTCTGATCTTTTTTTTGTACAGAGTAAATTTTTCCACAACCTCAGTGGGACACTGTGTGGAGATTCTCTGGGCTGATAGGCTCATGAAGCACATCATGATGCAGGCCCACCAGTTTCGAGCAGGAAAATGAAGGGCTGCATGAATGTGGCAAAAAACCCACTTGTTGATGGCTTTTGCAGGGACAGTTGGGTGTTTCCATTCCCAGACCTTTCTGGGGAGGGAGTATGGGGCTGGCCTACATGGATCTGGCTGCTGCTGCATATTTTTAGACCTTGGTCTCCACTTGTGAGAAGTTAATGGAGTGAAGCCATCTGGTTGGCTATCTCTGTGCCTGCTGTGAAAGCACGTCCACAGGGCACTAATGACAAATCCTGTCCTTTCTTCCGAAACCCTCACACCGGGAGTTTATGAGGCATGATACACGAACCCTGCCCCATGGAAGGATTAACCAGCTCTCCGAAACTGGGAGTGGTAAATGGGATCCCTCCTGGAATAAATCCCACTGTGAGTACAACCACTGATTAAATTGGGGCTTTGGACGGTAAAACTGTAACCAGGGCAGGAAATTTGATTTTATCCATCAGTCCAGCTGTCTGACTCCATGCGGCTGGTGCTGTCCTGAGCTCATCACTGCGGCAGCACAGCATCGCACGCGTAAGGCTTGGAGCCCCGGCCACACCGAGGGCAATGGGAGTCAGCTCATTCATTTTGATGAGGCCATGCTTTCTTTTGCAATATCTGGTAAAGAATGTTTATCTCAAATTCCTCTCCTACCCTGAGGTATTTTCACTGTTTTTTTGCTCAATGATGTAACTTTTAAGCAATCCATATGAAGATGGTCTTTCATGCCCAAAGCTGAGGACGACTGAGAGTAGAGGGACAGCTGACAGGCTGTGGCCATTCAGCCAGCTTATGATGCAAGGTCCCAGGGGAGCATGGACCAAAGCTGCCTTGAAGTGTCCCCACAGCAGGGAGAAGCAAGCTTTTTCAGGAATTTGGAGCAGTGCTGGGAAAGCTCAGAGAGAGGAGGAAGATGCTGACCCCTTCCTCTCTCTCTCGTCTCTTCCCACACATCTGTGAGGTCTCAGATGAGGTCGTTGAGGACAGGCTGGGACTCTTCCTTCTAGGGTGGCACATCTCCATGCCACACCAGCACTGTTCTGGGACCATGGACCTCATTTGCCCCAAAGTTTCCAGGTTGCCAAGTAATGCCAGGAGACACAAATTACTTCTATATGTGATTTCATTCTTTTATGCCATAAGCTAATTGCTTCCTTGTACCACAATATGTTCCAGCTGTCGGTCTTTATCTGTTTCTGGGTTTCTTCTGTCACTCTGGAGCATGGGCAATTTAGAAATGGTTCCCACATTTTGTCTTTGACTTCAAAAGAAACAAGAAAACAAAACACTGTCAGGCAAAATCTGCCTGCTCCTAGCTGTACTTCTCCATGTGAGAGGATACAAGATCATTTTTTTCTAAAATATTACTTATCAGAAGGATTACTCTGCATTTGTTGATGAAAAGCAGAGCTTTTTTGGTGATGCTGCACACATAGAAGTCCAGACAGAACTGGGACAAGCTAAGCTGTGCGGTATGTGACAAAGTCTTAATGTTTAACATGGTGAGACAGCTTGTCCAAGCTTACAAAGTCTGGCTTGGGAAGGAGAATAAGGACCCTTCCTTTGTAAAATTTGGTGCAAACCTTCTGTGTCCCCACCAAAAGATGACATTAATTATATCGAATTCAGAGCTTTAGATCCACTGGGTTGGTTGAGAGGTGATTAGGTGGTACACAGTACAGCATAGAGAACCAGAGATCAGATTTTCAGAGCTGCAAGCAATCCATGTGAGAAAGGGATTAAACAGGTCCTTCTTCCTTAAGCGCAGCCTTAAAACATTTCCCAACACCCAATATAATTTTTAATGTGCTTTCAAGATATAAAGTAGTATATCAGTTCTAATATTTTTCAACTGCAAATATGTTATGAAGGGAAGAGAAGATGTATAAGGAGTTGCCCAGAGAGGTGGGTGAACTTGGCAGCAAAATTCAAAGCTGACCTTTTCAAAGTATTAATCACTGGCTAAGCTAACATCTGGCTTGTAACTTCAACAGAAGGCAGGATGCTGAGTTTACGGAAAGAGTGAGCGTGAATTTTTCAGTGAATCAGTAGGAAGACTGAAATGGCTGTAAGGAATAGATGTAAATTGTTAGGGAGCTGCCTAAATGGGATGAAGCAGAGGCTATTTTCTTTAATTCAGTGTGGGTGTTGCAAGAGGCAGATGCCCATGGGCACCCTGATCCTTGGTTCCTACTACTCTCTTTTGCTTGCAGCTTATTGATGGATACCAGTGACATGAAGAATTAAACACTCAGGTGCAAACTGAGCCAGCTCTGAACATCAGTGACCTCTAATTCAGCCTCATTAGTTTGGTCTGTCCTGGGAGTGCCAGCTGGTGGCCAGAACTTTTCTCCCAAGCAATAGCCAGCAAGAGGGGTCTGTGTTGTTCATGAGCATGGTGAGTTGCATCATGCAGTTTAAAATGCAGTTGGGCAAATATATACAGCAATTAGGAGGGTAGATTTAAACTGTGCAGGAAATTTTTGTACGGAATGGAGTTTATAGTGACTTCAGATGACATTAAGAATGATAGGTGCTACTGCTATTCCTCACCAGTTCCTCTCTGTGAGCACAACCACAAGAGTTAGCTGAGAATGGATACTTTGGCCCTTTGGGTCATGCTTGGGACAGGGGCTTTGCTTGTCAGGTTGGCTATGGGAAGTGTGTCATTTAGTGGAAATCCATTTGGGGTGTGAGGCCAAAACCCAGCATGCGTTCTGGCAGTAGTGGAGGCCTGGAACTCCTCTTTTTCTGTGAGATAGCAGCCCAAGCCCAGCTGGCCAGGCAGTCAAAGCATTGGCACTCAGAGCTCACATTGTGAACCTCACGTTAGATGTGCCTCACATTTGCAAAGGATAATACAATATATGTCAAGTGAAGGAAGAAGAAAGGAGTTTCAGTCTGTAGAAGTGTGCCAGCCCTGGGACTTTTTGCAAGTGGAAAGATCATAGGGCTGATCCTTTACACTGCTCAGGGAGACACAAGCAGCAAGAAGGGAGGAAGCCCCATAGATACCATGGCCTTTTTCAGAGGTTTGTAGTGACTGCAGATGGCAGTGAAATGCAGTCTGTCAGAGTGCTGTCAGGTGATAAAAAAAAAGCATAATCCTATCATGCATTAGCTCCTGCTCACCCTCTTTACTGCAAATATATCCCAAGCTCTCAGATCTGGAGAAATAAGGGCTTAGATCTAAGGTTCAATGGACTCGATCAGCTTGAGAAAATGATTCAGCTAAAGCCAGCACTGACTGAAAACAGAGGGCAGCTCCTCTGGTAACTGATGCTTCAGTGCTGCCAGCTTAGGGCTGAGGTTTTGTCCTGGTTCAGGGCAAATTTGGGAGAGAACGCCCTCAAAGGGCTCCTCTAGGAAAGCAGATTTAATCAGCCCCTCCCCCCAACCGGTCCGGGAGAAAATACCTCCTTG
>JAYDZK010000056.1:51507193-51542873 GCA_034509185.1 Euphonia xanthogaster | reverse complement strand
AGGCGCAAAACTTATTATTCAGCATAAACAGAACAAGACGATTGGGGATAAAAGCATCATACAGTCAACCCAGGACAGGTCTTCAATGCACTGTACAAAACCAGAATGCAAACATCCAGGCAAAACACGATTGGTGAATAAACAGGAACAGGTGAGCGCAGGTGTATTGGGAAGATGGTCAGCACAAATGAGTAAACACCACGTTGTGACAGAAAATCGTCACAACTGCTCCTAAACACTTACCTGGCTAGTCAGAAGTAGATCCTGGGGAAGACCAGGAGTAGATCCTCCCAATGTAAGCTATTCTGAGACTGATTATTTGACAGGTGGAGATGTGAGAAAACACCAGAGTGAATCAGGACCTTCAGCCATTCCCACAGCACTGAGTTTTCCCAGGCACACCAGCCAAGCATGCTCAAGCCAGAGTTTCTGACCCACAGGCCTGGACCTGATTTGTAGTAACACTTCTGATGAGATTTCTTACACTCCTTAGCTTAGATGAAGTCTAAGGATGCAATGAAAGAACTAAGCTCTTCTTGAAGTTGAGTTCTTAACTTCCAGAATAAAAGCCTAGGATTTGGAAACCTGAGATTGACATATTTACACAGATGAAAACTCAGTTTTGAGCATGGTCTGACAGAGCTCTGACATGGCCTGTCTGGGTGTGGTGGAAAGTATAGTTGTTTTCAAATCCATGTATTGGGAAGAACTTGCAGAAGGATTTTTTCTTGGAGACAAGATGATCTATTATCAATATATATGCTTATAAATTAGAGTATATTATGCTGAATACTGTGCAAAACACACCCCAATTCAAGCATTTGTAGTCAAAACAGAGACAATGAAGGGAATTATCTTCATTTGGTGAATGAAGAACTGAAGCACTGAGAGATTAAGTGACTTGCCATGAATCAAATGGGCAATCTGTGGCAGAGCCAAGAATAAAATCCAGATCCCACTGAAGCAGCCTAACTAGGAACAGCCTTCCCAATGAATAGTTTAATTAACATAAAATAAGCAGCGAGTTGACTCAACGTGTTTTTAATTTTACTTGTGTACTTCAGGGAACACAATAATTGCATTTTATAATCTAAAAATAAACAAACACATGTTTGTTAGAAAAACAACAGGCACACAGGAAAAATAATTCTTCCTTCTATTATATTTAGTGTGGAGTCCTTCATTAGGACTAAAATTGTTATTTGAAGTGAAGGAAGATGGCAAAGAACTCTCTCCTTCTGTGCTAGTTCTTTAGAATTAAAAATAAGCCTTCTTTTAGGTTTGTGCTGAGTGCCCGGGCTCTGTGTAAACAGAGTCAAAGGACGGATTCTTTAAGCACAGATTCCATCAAATCCACCACATCCTCAGTCATCTCAGCAATCTGAAAAGGGCAAGAGGCAGAACTGAGAATTTGCTAGCACCTTTGCAATTTGAAAGGGTCTAAAGATGGAAAGAGTCTGGAAAGCACCTGAGCCCTCCCATATCCTGAAAAGGAAGATAAGAGCAAAAGGGATACAATAGCAAATCCCAGTCAAGGGAAAGATGTCCTTTAAACTCAGCAACAAATCTGTCTAGTCTTTGAAGTTGGCTACACCAGGCTTCATTCCGAGACAGCAGGGTGAGCATTCCTCTCTAAAATTAAGCCCCTGGCAATTGCTTCCCCCAGGAACAGGCATGTACTGAGTGCAGGAAAGCTACATGTGAATGACAATAGGATTTAAAGAGCAAGAGAGACAGAAGAACTGATTTAGACCTCATGGGAACATTCACGGAGCCTTTCCTACATGCAAAACACTTGCATTGAATTAAGCTAAATCAATATAAGCCAGCTGGAAAGTGATCAATGGGGATGAGATTCCCAGGCAAACAAGAGATCATTTTGCAGGGGCTGCCTACCAGCCTAGTGCCACATAGCCCTGGCTGGCACAGATTCAGTAGGAAGAGCAAAAGGCAGCAGCACTTGTGGTAACCACTCTTGCAATGCATGACGCAAGCAGAGCCCATGTCTGCACCTACTCCCACAGCCACATCACCAGACAGGGAGAACTGGGCCTGAGGCAACTGCCCCTGTGGATGGCAGTGGAGCAGCTGGAGCCTGGTGCTATGCTAGAAGGACGACGTCTCTCCTTGCCAGTGCAAAGCACGTGCTGAACAACTGCAAGTCTGTGCAACGCGTGTTCTGTATGTAGATCAGCCTTCACTAACTTGGGCTCTCTTCTGCAATGCCTTTCCCACAGTTAAAGTGAAACTAGAAAATTTGGCAGCTCCCTGGCTTTTGTCTATGGAGCTGAAAAGGCACAACTCTCTCTTCCTGTGGCATTGCTGCCAATATGACACAAACCCTGCTTTGATTTTCACTGGGGTGATTTCACACAATTTTTTTTTGTCTGTAAGGAATGTCATGAAAATGTGAGTAATATTTGATACACCCAGCATAATGTCTAAGATTGAATTTTGAAGCAGAGACTTGGCAAACTGGAACCTGGTGGCTGCATCCTTCCAGCCACTGCATCCCTTCCAGGAGAAACTTCCCCTGTTGCACTCCACTTTTCTTTCATTATCAAAGCTTGAAAACATTTAAAGGTTATAGATAGATCCCTTTCTTGAGTCCAGGTTTGCATTACTTGAGCTGAAGAGTTGGGCGTGAGAAACTGAATAAAGAAGGTTTTTGTTACACTCCTCCAATCACTTACTTGTCACCTAACATTAGACACACATGAATCTCATTTTTATGTCTGCAGCAGCCAATATAGACAAAGTTTAATATCAGCAGAGATCAGTTGGAGGTTTCAGAACCTGGTTTGTCCAAACCACCTAAGATACATACCTCAGGCTGAGAATAGCTGTTCCACAGTAATACCTCTATTCCTCCCCACTGATGACAAAGACTGTCAGTCACCAGGTCAAATATATACATTTACAGGATACATGTATGGATTTGGTTGAATGGAATTGATTTTGACTAATGCCCTGGTGCCCACAGGTAAAAAACCCGAAGAAAATTCTCTGAATGGAAGAAAAATCCTCGCCTTACTGGAGCTTATGCTCTCTGGGTGGATGGAGGGTAACTTGAAAAATTTAAACAGGGCTTGTTGTCTGCCAGCAGAAGCTGGGGCCCATGGAAAAGGAGGAGTCAGGTTTGCTCTAAGATGCTGGGAAGTGGTAACTGGAGTGACTGTGTGTGGAAGTGTGGACACTCTGTGTCCTTATGGCCTCCACTGCTCAGTGATTACAGGAAATTATGCTTAGGTGACTCTTCAGGTGAATGGTTCTACATCACTCAGAGGTGGCTTTATTTTTGACAATAGCTGTTTCTGGATTACTGGATGCTTCTAGTAGTTTTGAATTAAGCCTGATATCTGTGGTTCACCAGGATGCTGCAACACAGGAATTTGAAGAGTACTGGCTTCCATGTAAAAATGGAACATCTGAACCATATATCATTAAGCAGTAAGATAACCAGGGGTAAGGGCAGCAGAGTTTTGGATTGTCAGGGGTTTGAAAATCCAAACTCCTTGATCTTGAGAAGCTGACTCTTTAGGAAAACAGCAAACATGGCTGGAACTCGAGAAAAAGCAGTCAAAATCTACGGGATGAGCCAGAGCTATTTTTTGGAAATGCCATTAAAATTTGCCAGCCAAAAGAAATTACTAATTCAAACTAAAAGCTACACAAGACAGACAGTACTGTCATGCCACAGAGGATGCCATTAAAAGACAGGAGAGTGGCAGCAGAATGGAATATTTAGCATGAAGCTGCCTCACAAAGCTTCACACAGATCTACAAACACAAGTTAGGACAAGGACATGTATTTGGAGAAACCTTCAAGGACCAGGATAATTTCTATCTCTGTCCAAGACACTGCCCAGCACGGACAAAGAGGACAATAGCACCATGTTGGCAGGCAACACTTCATGGGACCAGTGAGCAGTGCTGCAGAGGATTAGAGCAGTACCTGCTCAAAAGCAAAGGAAATGCCTGTGTCTTGAACAGGAGGCTGGTGCAAGCTGAAATGTTGCCAGGAACAGGCATGCTAGCATAGAAAGTAAAACTACAGGCAACTGACCATAAACAAATGAAGCTTGGGACTTAGTGTGGAGAGCTAATTCCTGTTAGAGTTGTGACTAAACTCATGGGCAATTAGCAAATTGGAAGAAGTACAATTTATAATCACACCAAGAGAAAAAAATTACCCATGAATAAAAACATGCCACTCCCTTAATCTCATTAAAGAGGTAACTCACCAAACAGGCAGAAGATCAAAACAATTGAAAAATAATTTGAGGCTATCTTCCAAGGGAAAGGGAACCTGTTAAAGCTTGTCGCAATTACTGAAATCACAGGCCAGTCAAGTGAAAACTCCCATGGCATGGGAACAGTTGGTCAGCTGATGCAGTCTGGCATAAATTCCTTTATGCTGGAGAAATGGGGTAATTATTTCAGAGGCTGCCTTACTAGATAGCCATAAGGGTGATCATATCCATTTTTGCTAGGTTTACTCACGTGGCATAGCTAGTTGCTAACACAGCACTGCAGTTTTAGCAGATCTGAGTCTGTGATGAGACATTATGAGATATTTTATTACTGGTCCAAATTTACACTCAGTACAACATGTTGATAGGAAGCATTATTAAAATGAGAAACCACCAAGTGGAAGAGGGTAAGGATGTAAGGAAGTTAACTGTTACCTGCATTTAGCATTGCTAAATTATAGGATTTTGCAGAAGATGAGTGGTTTGTCAGCTACACAGGTCTCCTTCAGCAAAAATCTAAAGAGGTAAGAATGCCTAAAGTGTTACAAAGTGATCAAACTAAAGCCTAGCACATCTACAAAGAAACAGATGAGGTAGAACAAACTTTTAAGGGCTGAGGTCCTGGAACGATCCACTCCTTCATGAAAGTAAAGCAGACAATATATAAAAAAATGTATCTCACATTCTATGTTTTTGTTGGTGAAGGTGCACAGGGAGAACTGTATTTTGAAAGCAGCAACTGCCTTGATGACAGGCCCATGTTATGCACTGATGGACAGAAAATCAGCCCCCAGTGAAATGCACTTCCTTCAGATATGATAGCTCTAAATAATTTCTGAACAGGCACAGCTCACTCAGGACTACTGTTTAGTACCATTGAGTGAGGAGGTACTGCATTAGCTGGCATTCAGGACAAGAATCTCTTGAAGTCAAAATAATTTTGCAATTACTTAGAAACTGATTGTACTTTCATCACAATACTGATTTGCCAAAAGATCACATATCAGTCCAGTATAACTTGAGAAAAGCAAACTAAAAACCACTTGAAATGCAAGGTTTCAGCAATTCACGATGGCTTATCTCCTTGTGAAAAAATGTCATCAAGACAGTATTTTCTAGTGGAAATGTCAAATGAAAGCAGGAGAATTTTAAACACTAGGAGAAGAATACATTTCCCTTAAATACAGATTTTTTTCTTTATGAAAATGCATTAAAACAGTCAATCGACAATACTTTTTATTCAAAGCGGGATTGTTGGGACATTGAAAATCACACAAAACTTGTAATTCTGTGATGGTCCATCTTCTAACTTCTGCCAGGCTTAAAGCTTCATGTGCTATCAGAAAAATGACAAATAAACAGCACAGATCTAAGAGAAGCACCTATGAATATTCTGGGAATCTAAACGAAGCTAGTTACAACTATTATTAATTGGAAAGTCAATTAGACTGCTGATGTACTTAGATATCTAAGGACCATTTCTGTGGTCTGGGCCTGAATGCTTTTGGGACAGAGGGGCAAAGCACTGCAGCTGTATTGGAAAGAGATGAAACAACCTTTGTTTTATCACAGCACCATTTCCTAACTTCTAAAACCATTCCCCCTAAAAATCTCCCATAAACCGTAAAATGCCAACAACAAAAATAAAGCAAAACAGCAGGGATGTCCTTAAAATAAAATATAGAATTAAGTTTCCTTCTGGACTTCTCATAAGGTTTTTCCATCCCAATAAGGGAATAGAGACATTGGTTCAAGGTATCATCCCCTGTCTGAGTCATTCAGCTGCACAGAAGGGAAGGGAAAGGGAGAGCATTTTGAATAGGTCTCCAGGGCTTTAGCCCACTGAATTCCTCCCCAGAACACAATCTCTGGAAGAAGTGGAGGAACCCTTTGAGCAGGAAGTGATTCAGAAACATACGATGGTCTGTTTGCAGTGACTCACAACACATCAATAGCAGAATTGTCCAGAGACCTATAGAATGTCAGGACTCTTTTTATACCATTGTGCAAGCACAAGCACCAAGAAACATATGTTTCCTATCACTCAGCCCAGCTTTATGCTAGACTAATACATAATAATCTCTCTTGCTTGAAAACACTCCTGGGCTCGCATAGATGTGGTCAGCATATTATTATTACTATTAGCATCATCATTAGCAGCATCATCATCATCACATATTTTTCTGTTGAAGATTGCATAGATGCAATTACAATTTGTTCTTTGTTTCCATCAGACTGCACTGTGTCAGTATTTACACTGTGGATGGTATGTATGTTTAACACTGTCCTCTACAAGCAGGTTCCATGAAGACATGCTATCTCCTGATGTCTCTGTGGCTGATCACAACTTACTATAAGATACTGGTTTACCTTTTGAAAAATTTTTCCTTCTGGTGACTATTCAGGACTATTCCACCCTGAGTGTTTTCCTTAAGAAGAATAGATGGAATATTTCAAGGAAACCAGAAGATTTAATAGACATAAACTCAGTGCCCATAGTGAAGAATATCTGTGACTGCTACCTTGTGAATCTGAGAACTTCAGCTATGAAAAGAGCCAATGAAGGGTAGCAGTCCCTGAAGTTTTTAATAATTATAAAAAATTTGTCTACATGTCACTGTCACTTTGGTCAAGTTTCAAACTTCTGGTACCTGCAGTTAGCACCTGCCAAACACAGTCCTTCCAAAGACCTACCCTAAGTGTATCAAAACATCTCCCTGTGCTAAGCAGGTTTCTGAAGTACAGAGGCTCACTGAGATCTTCCCTTGCAATTACAGGTGCTGCAGGTACTGAAATGAAGCCATGCAGTCGGTGGGTGTGGAAACATGAACAAATAAATGTAGGAAAGCATATTACTTTGTGTGAACTGATATGTAGCAATTATCCCTGTTCATTCTTACCCTGCATAAAATGGGGTAACTCACAGCAATTCACCTTTCAATAAAAGGCAAGTAAACTGCCCTGCATTTACAGCATGCTGAGTTGTCAGCAGACAGACACCAGTTTGTGGTCACGAGGAGCTGATGGGATGTGCTACTGCATGGTGAAGTTTCTGCACCTCTGTCCCTTTCTTTGGGACATGTGGGGCATGCCACACTCCCTGTGCTGGGCTAACATTGGGGCCACTGGGAAAGCCATGGTTTAAACACAGGAAAAACAAGAATCAGCTCTGGGAAAGAGTGGTTTTGTCCGGGGAACAGTGGAAAGTCAGCTGATGACACTGGGATTGAAGACTGCTATGAAGGAGGAAATTAGAAGTAAAGTCTGGCCGTGTGAGAATAAGGATGGGACACAAGCGCAGAGTATATAGGCGCCAGTGGGTCAAAGAGTCCATGAGGAAAGACAGCAGAGATGTGATGTGATATGCCGTGATAAGGAAGGCAAGGAGTAGCTGGGCAAGGAACTATGGACCAAAGAGCAAGGTGTTGACAAGGGTCTTATGGAAGGCAGGTGTCTCACAGGGATCAAGGGGAAAACAGAAAACTGGGATGGGCTGGAGAGAGTTGGAAACAAAGGGGTGCACTGTGAATGAACAGATATCTGGGAAGGGAGTCTGAGTGAAGAAACAAGCAGGTAGGCAGTGTCAGAGAGGGGAGGGAGCATGGATAGACAGCCAGGGATAAAGGCACTGCATGGGTCAGCCAAGGGCAGTGGCACCGGTGACAAATATTGGGACTTAGTGGGCACCATGTTTATGACAGGAAAGAATAGGACAGATATTAAAACCAACTACATGAGGAGAATGGGGCTTGCCTAAGGAGCCAGGATTGGACAGACCCACGATGTAGATACAGATGAACTCAAGGGAATGGGGAAGGAAATCCTGTCTCCAACGTGACCTTTTCCCTTCAGAGTCCAGAGTGGAGTTTAAATGTCCTGATTGTTACCAGTTCTCTCCCAGCAAAAAATATTTGCAAAGATGTCCTTATGCCCACAGGTGATGAAGGCAAACACATGCCTGCTCTTCATGAAGAGCAGGTCAAGTGCCAACCTTGGTGAGTCATGCATGTACCAACATACAGCTGCCAGAGGGAATTTTTTTTCCCAGTGTGATTTGTGGTAAGGCTAGGGATTGCCATGCCCATGTATCACATGAAAAGAGCCTTAATAAGGTCAAAAAGTTAAGCACCCAAACTTTAGGAAAGACAAACTTCATTTTCCTTCCTTGTACATAAGCTTTCTGTATCAGCATTTAATTACATGACTGTGAGCTATTTTTAGCACAGGTCCCTTTCAGAAGGGTCCACCAGGTAGAACTGTTCTGAGGCTAAATCTGGACTTAAGGAAGAGGTTGTTTGCAGGACCCCTGCTTCATTTCTTCCAGAAGTCAGAAAATGCATAATTATGTGTCAGGGAGTAGCAGACTAAGAAAGGGCACTCTGATGATCTAGGCAGCTGAAAGACATCCTAGGGAATTGAATTCTGTCCCTAAGTGTGCCAAGAAGTCCAAATGAGATTCTGAGAAAATCCTTTAAATCACAGTTCTCTGTAGGAATTAATGTTTTGTCTCTCAAATTTTGACTTTCTAAGTTTTGGACACAGTAAACTAACTTGAACATTTTTCAGTCCTGCTGTAATGAACTCCGGAGAGTGACATCTTGGACTCATGTTTGTTGTGGAAAGGAAGAACTGATTTCTTAAACTTTTGAAACTTTTTAAAATGTGACTGGAAAACAGGTTACAAATATGTTCCTGTGGAATAAATACCAGATGTAGAAAGAATCTATAATCCAGTGGAGAAAAGTAAAGTAAGCACCTGTATCTGTGAGATGAAGCTAGGCAGATTCATATGAAGAATTTGGCATAAAGCTTTACCAGGGAAAGTAATTAATCATGTCTCAAAATCAACCCAAGAAAATCATCAGCTCTTTATCTCTTCAGGTCTTCAAATCGAGACTAACTGCCTTCCTATATACTTGGTTTATTCCTTGCATAATCCTGAAGTATTTGACTAATTACAGGGATAACTTAATTAAATTTTATGTAGGTCTGTAAAACAGAGGAAGTCAGACTCTGTGACCTAACAACCCTTATCTTTACTAATCCAAGTGCCAGGTAGTCATTGTTGCATCTGAAGTCAGTTGAAACTTCTCTGTGATTACATAAAATTCTAAATAGTGCTACACAGACAAAAAACTCCAAAATCTCAGATATTTCACTTAAGATACTTAAATACAGTAATTTGAACATAATCCCTTACTAGCTCAAATTTACATCTATATGATGGGCCTGAAAATCTCCCCTTAGCTGGAAGGGATGTTTTGAATGTGCACTGTTTATTATTTATGAAACTTCAGCAATGAGAATCACTGAAATGCCCACAGGTAAAAGAATAATTCTCTCCTTAGGACATCATTTGAATAGTGTCAGAACAGTGGACCAAAACTTATGAGGAGGTAACACGTCATTCAGTCAGAACTGGGTATTAAATGATGCAGAACATTTGTGGAAAAAAGTCAGTATGTGATCAGTAATCAAGGACTTATGCACAGATGCATAAGCATAAAGGAAGCAAAGAAAGTTGCTTCAATCAACCCTGATAATGGAATTTCCTAAGATAGTAACATAATCAGTTTTCAGCCTGATTATTTTCCTTAGTTTATTATCTGACACACAAAATAAAATGAAGTTTCTGTTTTTTCCCAAGCCCTGAGCTCACTAATGGCTATCATGACCCTGAGACCCCTCACCTGGAGCTCACATCCATGTGCCCAGGAGCTCTATCTAAGTTCAGCTCTGGGCATTCATTGCTTGCTTCATCCATACTGGAGGAGTGCTGGTCCCCTGTCCAGCCATGGCCCTGCTCCTGTCTGGTTATGAAGCCTGTTGAACTGAATCTAGACCTATGGATTAGCTTCATGGCTTGGTTTTTGTCACTGTGGACCTGCCTGGTGGGCACTGGATCTGATCCTTTCCCCTGACTTTGTGGCTTGGCCTCAGAACCTGTCCCATCACCATTATACAGCATTTTGACCTGAATTTTTGGTTGGACCTGGCCATCATCTCTGGGTTTGTCTGGCTCACCTCTGGCAATGTGGGACATCTGGCTAGTAAGGCTCCCTCTTGGCTCCTGCCTCACCTTTCTTTAAGGAGCAGCCCTGCTCTTGCTGCTCCCTGACAGATATATCCTGGTATTTGGGTGCTGGGTGCTCTGAGGGAGAAGCTGCCTTGCCATTTGGAGCAAGAAAGCAACGTAACAGTTCTGAGAGGGAGGGAGAACTCTCCAGCCAAACATATCTAATTTTATTTTTTTGCCATAACAAAAGTTTGGTGACTGGTAACTGTGTGTTGTGTGCGTCTAAGTGCGTGCGCCCAGAGGTCTAGTCTGACTGTAAGATGACATCAGCTTAAGCAGCATGCCAGCAGCCTCTGTCATCTCTTTCCTATTGCTTGCCAAGAGCTGTTGATGCTTCCAAAACATGTGGTAAAAGAAGCCTCATGTGTGTTTACATTCAAGGCAGGATGAAGGCCTGGCCCTGACCAGACAGAGACAGTGCACTGCAGATTCTGAGTCAAAACAATGCTGCTTGGACAGAGGCTGGTTTCTGATGGCTCCTCAAGAGCTGGGTGAGGCTGTTTCCCATCGTGTTCCTCTGCTGTATCTGTTTATCTTCCATGACATTCAGATATGTGAGAAATCAAGTGTGGGACAAAAAGGATCGTCCTGGGAATGACGGAAGTAAGGTCTCATGCTCAAAGCCAGCCTCGGTGAGTGGCTTCCAAAAGCTGGCACAAGCACAGAAACTGCGTATGAGCTCTGTGAAAAGCTTATCTGTGTGTGTCCTCTGCCTGTTTCCCAGCAAGTAAATATCACGTAACATAACCACCCTTGTAACCATGCATGACAGAGATTTACAGGAAGGCGTTTACTTTGGTTTACAGATGTAATAACAGCACTGCACAGCTTCTAACTACTGAAGCAGGCTTTCCCTTATGAGCTGAACAACACAAGTTTGAAGGGGATGGGGATCCCTCTGCTGAGAAAAATATGTGGTCTGGTGAGGATGGTGTCCTCTCTCACCATCTTGGGAAGTGACAGAAAGGGATTCATGGGTAGGCTTGAGTCTGTTCAGTTGGCACTTTATATTTTATCATGACAGTATGAAATTTAAAAAAAAAAATTAAAATATAACAGGGAGGGATATTGTGCCTTTTAATTATGTGCCATAAGCTGGGCAAACCAGTGGTACTTAAACATGCACAGGAAGAGGTTGAACATCATTTTAGGCAATAGCTATACTTCACGGAAGTAACAATCCAGTCTAAAGGATGGATTAGGATATACAGTTTTAAAAAATCCTTTCTTTGGACAGAATGGAGTGAGTATGTGCATTTCCTCGTTAAAACAAAGATATTACTGATGACCAGAAATGGCTGTCAAAGTCAGTGCAGGTGGCCAGCTGAAGTAACCTGTAGGGATGGTTAATGGGCTAAGAGGGACAGGTTTTAGTGGCCTGGACATGCTGTGTGGCCTTACGAAGCAGGGGTCAGGCCTTCCTATCCAGCTGTGACAGTCTCGGGCCCAGGCCAGCAGAAACTGCAATTGTGTCTCTGAAATAGCACTGGCAGCTGCTTCACCAAGAACTGCTGGGGTTTGAAATGATGGCTGTTTTATAGGAAAGGTCTAAATGATTAATCTAGCCCTTCCACCTCATTGTTCTTACAGCAAATTATTTTGTTTATTTTTACTCTTTTCCCATTACTCAACAATGTGCTGTTTGGTAAGTTGTTAGGTGCACCATATGACAGCAGGGAGGCTGAGCCCTCAGATGAGCCCATCAGTTCTTTTTTTCCCATGTTTTGAGGTGGCAGATTCAGCTGATGCTTGTTAGAGCCTCAAAACTGAGCTGTACCATTCTGCTGCTAGTCTAGGATCATGCAGGAGGATTACACAACCTTAGCTTCTCTCCAAATTTTTTTGCTATGAGAATCTGCTTTATTTCAAAACATAACTAAAGAAAGGGGAGAATGGTACTTCCAAGGAATGTTTATTTTCTTAATGGCTTTCAAAAGCTTCAGGCGAGAAGGTCCTCATCAGCTCATAAAGTGTAGAAGAGTGGCCAACTGATAGGACCTCACATTCTGGTAAATTCTGGAAAATTGTAGAAGCCCTGTAATGCTTTTTCAGAGTTCAGCATGCTTGTCCAAAATCCATGTAAGCCTTTCTCACCATAGTACAGCAAGTCTTAGGAAACTCATTGAGTCCACCACCTCCTACCACCTCCTACCTCTAATTTTGCAAAACTTCCCCAGGGGCTTCCTCCTTTTTCCATCAGGCTTTGTGAATTTGGGAGTAGTACTGCATTCAGAGCTATATATAATGAAGAGCTGCAATTATTTGCTGGGCACAATGACCTCTGATGGGATTTTTCTCTGTGTCGCAGGCAGGGCTAATGCATATGCAGCTGTTTTCCACTGGGTCACGTTATCTTCTGCACATAAGGCCTCACTGCATTCTCTGGTTTTGCTGCCCTTTAGTACTGTTGGAGAACTTTCCAGCTCATGCTGTTTCCCAGAACAGACACTGTCCCACTAACTCCAACCTATGGTTTCCCCCAGTTCAGAATGAAAGATGCCTGGCATGCACAAAGACCATTTTCAATGAGGGTGCACCTGACTGCATTGCTGGACTTTGTGGATGCTGTCTTTTCTTGCTTAATAATAAAAACTCATATGCCCTGTACACAGAATTCACCCTGATTATTGCATTTCTGATAGGAAAACAGAAGCCTTTCTTTCTCAGTATTTTTCATCTCTGCACCTCATTCTGAAGATATGTACCTTCTCCTTTTGATTCCAGGTACAAACATTAGTCTGCCATTATTTTGAATTAAATCCCCATTCTCTATTTATATTTGTGCTTTATTCTTTTGGGGGGACAGCTTTTGACATGTCTGTAAAGGTATAGAGCTCTGCTGGTAAAATAAAAAATAAGTTTTAGTTTTAACATGAGATCCATGTGTTTCCATTCTGAGGTCCAAAGAGCCAAGTGAATAAAATGTGACTTGCTTATTACTGATTTTATTTCTTCAAATCTAGACCTCCTGGAGAGCTCTTCTGAAAAGAGACACTAAGACAGAAATAATTATGTCCACATTTGTTTTCATATTTTCTTGACATTCCAATCAACCTCTGAAAACTTCAGGCTGCAAAGCAACCTAATCAGCAGTAGGTTCAATTTTAAAACTATTTTCTATGTTGAAAGTTAGAGGCATCATCCCTGGAAGACATCACTGATAAGGACCTGAATGCTGCAATTTGTAAAGAATATTTTAAGATGTCAAAAATAGAATTCTTGCTTCACATTTGATGATCAGAAAATTCTCCAATATTTGGTTTTTTAATATAGTACAGGTGATAGAAATACCAATGGGAATCTGTACTATCACTTAAAATGCATTGGCATTGAAATGGTATTAAATATGTCTGTGCTGATACTGGTTTAAAAAGTAATACTAGGGGCAGGTATTTAACTGAATTAATTATAAACAATTACTTTTGAATGTAGTTTCTACTTGCTACATTCACTTGTTTAGGCTGGTTTCTTCAAGGGTATGTTTGTTAGCTTTTGAAGCAAACACCATCAGCCTTTAGGCTGTTTTAGAGATATTTGCAGCTGAAAGCATAATTTGTTACATCATACATGTTACTCTGTACTTTCCTGGATGTCAGAAACTACAGAAATACTTCACAACTAAAATGGATCAGACAGCCAAAAAGCCAAGGGGAGGAAAAAATTTGTAGGCAAGGAACTGGGATGAGAGATGAAGCAGCCTGCCAAAGCTTACAAAGGAAAATCAATGCTAGACTAGGAATTGGACCCAGACATCCTAAATGTCAGTCCAGCCATAACCACAAGCCTGTCCCTCTTCTGATTCATAAATACTATTGCAAATTAACTAGAAACTCTGAGTCCTTGTGGTACATTAGTCATAAGTATTGGAGTAAAAGTATTGCATTCTTTGTAAAAATGCAACACTTTGGGTTTGCCTTGGTGCTAGTCAGCCTTTTTAACTAAAGGGTCATTGACTGAAATATGGGCTGCAGTTACCAGATTTAGACTTTGGCTTTTTGTCATTGATGTGTGTCTGTAGCCAGGACTCAGGATACTACTCTGTGACAAAGAGACTACATTAGTAAAAAGAGGACCCAGCATTCCCATTTTAGCTGTCACAGCAAGGAATGATTGCTTCCACCTGAATAAGTGCCTTTTCTTGCATTGGTATCATGCATATATATCTGGGACATAGGCATGGGCCTTCAGTGTATGTTTACATAACAATAAGTTATTTGAAGCCAATTGACTCTGCTTCAGGATTTTTGTGGCACCATCTCTGTTGAGGCTGAATACCTCTAAAAATGTCTTTATAGCTTCTCAGAATTGAAGACAAAATCCAAAAGGTGTCTCTGACCATCAAGAATGGTCTGAGCTTGCTCTCAAAACCTCACCTGAGTGTAAGATTTTAAAATCCCTTGTTACTCCCTGGTGACATCCTCTCTGACCAAGGACTGATTAGAGAAGATGCTGATTGTACAGCTGATGCCAATATTAGTCCCAAAGAGCTTCCATCTCAAACTCAAGTTCCATGTATGCATGATCTGTGGCTGACTTAGAGTCAGAATAATAAATGGGAATCATGTTGCTCAGCCTGAGGAAATTTAACTATAATGCTGCTCACCATATTTTAGAGGAAAAATAGCTGTCAGGCATGCAATGATCTAAGTCTGCTAGGAAATAACTCTGTACAGTGAACTTTGGGAAACCCCCTTGTCAAATTCAGTGAATAGAGACTGTAAAGAATCACAGAACAATAGATATTGTGATTGGAACAGCTGTAGAAGTCATCTACTCCACCCACAGAATTATTCACAGAAGTACTATTGCCAGCACATCATCTGGTCAGCCCTAACTCTGAATAGCTGTACCCTGAAAATTGCCTAAATTGGATATTCTATGACCTCTGTGGCCTGTCTGTTCCAATGCTGCACTACCTTTATAGGAATTTCCTTCTTAATGTCCACAGGAGTCTGTGGCTCCTGTTCAATGTTGTATCATCTGATACTGCTGAGGAAAACATGGACTGTTGTGCTTGTAATTACCCTTCAGGCAGTTTCAGGCTGTTTGATTAGCCTTCCTTTCACCTGCCTCAACATGCCTCAGCACACCCTTGCCAATCATGCTCCAGGCCTCTGACCACTTCTGGCCAGTGTTAGACTTCTGCTGGACACTCTCCAGTTTCCTCCCATCCCTCTGCAATGTTCAGGTTCCAGATTGGATAGTGTGTCCTATGCAGCCTCATCAGTGTCAGGAGCAAGGGAATAGAACCTTCCTAGACCTGCCAGCCATGTTGCTCCTAATGTAGTGCAGAACACACCTGCCTTGTGGTGTCAATGCAGGATCAGCTCATTCAGCCTGAAATCCACTGTAACCTCCAGACTTTCATCCTGACTTTCATCTCAGCCAGTTCCCTCCCAGCATGTAGGAATCATTCCAGCTCAGGTGAAGAACTTTGCATTTCTCTCTACTGGACTTAATGACGTTTCTATTGCTACAATCCTTAGGTCTTTGAGGTGCCTCTAAGTTGAAGATGTCATTTGATGTGTCAAATGTGATGTGTCCAGTGATACGCTGAGGGTGCAGGTGTATGCTATCCACCTTGTTGGAGAAGCATATGGACCACAGGATCAATCTCTTGTGCACACCATTTATTACTAGGTGTGAGCAGATGCTATGCCTTTGATCATCACTATCTTCTCAGTCTTGCAGTCCAGCTGATTTTTAACCCATCTAGAAGTCCTTTTTCCAACCTTGGCATTAAAGAGCCTAGAAGATAGCAGAGCTTTACTATTTCTAGGCTTTTCTAAAGCAGCACTGGGGGGTATCGTTTCCAGATTAATTCATAGAGATTCTCCAAAAAGACTATCTGCAACAGTAGGGGGTTGATAAAGGAAAGACCATGTTCAAACTGAAATTAGGCATTTATGGAAGAGAGTGTGTCTCTGTTGTGCTGGAAGTTTCAAAACTGTTGCTTTCCCATTCTGCTATTACTTCTTTCCTTACCTACAAAAATTGCAATTTAGATCGACTGTGCAGTTAAAGGAGAAAGGATGAGGCCTGGGGTAGAGACAGTGAGTGGATACTACCAGCTAACATCTACAGACCCAGCAAACTGCAGTGAGAAAAGGCCACTTTCACCTTATTACCTATAATACGTCCAAACGTATTAACTCAAAACATTTTATTCTGGGAAAAATTACCTGGCATTCTGTCATAACATTTGATTACAACAGACTTATTTCCCACCCCAGATAGACTGAAAGAGTTTCAAAAGGTGAGAAAATTAAATAAATTAATTTTAAATTTTGTTTTGACTGCAGGTCCTTCTTCCTGGTGTGAAAAGATGCGACCAAAAAAAACCCTTCGCTCTCCAATTGTGCCTGGCTCAGGATTTGAATATTTCATATCCAAACTCTCTGCCTGTAGTCCATATTTGTTAGCAGGAGGTCAGGGATTAAGACAACCCCACCATCCAGGTCAGAGCTGTTATAAGGAGGCCTTTTATTCATTCAGTTGTTCCTTACCTGTCCTCTTTCACATTAAATTTCTCTTTGGTTTCTGTTCGGTTAAGGGCAATTACACATCCATATGGTTAGGAGAGAATGGATTCCTTCTTCCTCTGTAGACAGTAAGGAAAACTAGAGGAAGCATCAATTTGTAATATAAGATGACCAAAGACATCCTTAGCAATTATTTCATCACAACTGTCTAATTATGAGGATTCAGTTTCCTCTCTACACCTGAGGAACTGCAGGGCTGAGCTACATCCCAGATGAGTGTGGTACAACTGAACACTGCCAGAATTAAGTCCTATTGGAGAAGTTCCTCCTGTTCTAAGCTGGCTGGGTGACCTACTTGTACTGTCACTGGATACTGAGCATCCTTGTTTGGGCACAATGTTGGTATTGTTGCTGATGCTTAGACTTACTAGCTATTTCTCCCTGCCACCCATGATAGGATTTAATCTCAAGTAATCTGAGGGGGCAATGAAACATGATGCAAAGCAACTTGGAGGGCTTTTCACTTCAGACAGGCTTATTCAGAGTTTACCCTGTATGGCAGAGTTTATTGAATACCAAGCAAGAAACCTGTTCTCAGGGAAAAGGTTCTCTCCATATATATGGTGACTTGCTGCAGTGAAGGAAGCTGCCCTGACCCTGCTTTTTTTCCTCTCCAAAAGCCAATTCAAAGGCACAAAACCAAACCCCCAGCAAGAAGGTGAAGAAGCTGGAGCCCAGAGGCAGTTTCCAGCTGTCTGGTATCATTTCTCTCCACTAACATAAGCCTCCTCAGGGAGAGGGGTCAGTAAACTGGGTTCCCACCACCCACTTCACATGGCAGGGACTGTCTTTGGCCTTGGGGATGAACAGAGGGAAATTTCCCTTCAGCTCAGTCAACTGCTGCAATGAGGTGACTTTGAGTCCTCCATCTTTCAGTTACTTATTTTCTTGGCATTTCAGTGAAAGGCAGAGAATCTGTTTCTCATTTGCTGTACTTTTGCTGGAGACTGTACTTACTCTTTGAACCTTCAGGAGCAGGAAACCCATTAAAGGCCCAAGAGGACAGGGATTCAGTGCCAGCCAGCACATTCCTTAGCTCCTTTCATCCTGCAAGAGAAGAGTGCTTCTGGCTTCTCCAGAAGGCATATTACCACATTTTGTTCAAATGTAAGGCAGATTTCAAGAGTAATTTTACCACTCACCTTATAGTTATCATAATTCCTGCTATATGCAATATTCTCTTTATTAACACAGAAGTATCTATGGGGAGGTCATTGCAGAAAGCCCAAGTATCAAGCTTGCCTTTCAGTATCTTGCAGACTGTAATGACAGATATAATAACAAGAAAATCTGAGCTGTGGGCATGGCACATCAAACTGTGGAAAACTGATGGGTCAGAGCTTTTAAGGAGCCTCTGGAAAGAGAATGAGAAGGCTGCATTTGTGTGGGAAATAAGAACTGCCTGTTTCAGGTAGAAAAAATATGAAAAATCTTTCATGCATGATAATACGCCTTTAACGATGCAGTTGCCACTACATGAGATTATTTTTTTTAAGAAGTGACATGGCTCAGAATAAGTGGGATTGGCACTTGCTGGATTATCCTGGTTGTGCACCCCCTCTGTGAACTGCTGATAATCTTCCAGAAAGTGGGAAGTGGTTTGCTGTTACTTTGCCTCAGTACAGTGTGCCCCACAATGACTTTCAGATGCATGAGACCCCTAGGGAAGCTAGCTGGCTGTGTCTGAGTCTGTCCCACAGACTCTGGAGTGGGAGAGAAGAAAGCAGAACACCACAAAGAGGAAAGGGTAAGCCTCAGAAGGTACTTCTAAGAAAATAATGTCAGACTGGGGAGCAGGAAGGCACAGATATTCTCAGCCTAAAAACTGAGGAGTTGGATCAGTTGTAATGAAAGAAACAAAAGAGATTATTTTAAGGATGACCCAGCTGAAGTTTGTTTGTTATTCTAGTGAACTTTGCAACAGCTAGTCCTGTGCCAGGTTTTAGCCCCTTCAGTAGTTGGCTCTGTGCCATTTTAGTAACACAGATTGTCACTGAAGCTGATATAATGATCTGGAGAAATAGAAGATGCAGTGCACAAGACTGCAAGTGAAGTGGCTCACACTGTTGTCCCATCCTTACCATGCTAAAATGGTAAAAAGAAAGGAAGCAGGAGACATGAGGGTGTCCCATGTGTCATGAAGATGTCAGAAAGGCCTTGAGACTTCTCCAGCTGATGTCTGGGAGTGGGTCCTACTGGAAAGGAGCTAGACAGACCATCCTAGTGATGGCAATACTTGCAGAGGACTGTCACTTATTTTCTGTATTTCTCCTTACGAGGGATCAAAAAAAGGATTTTGCTAGGCAGTGACATAAAGCAAAGCCTGTCATGCATGCTCTGTTTGTCCAACAGAGGCACTGCCATATTTGCAGTGGTCATGGGTTAGGAAGGAGCCTGTGCTATACATCACAGTAACCATCTTGCTTCCAACAGAAAATAGCACTTTGCAAGTGGCAGCTTCTCTGCAAGGGACCAACAGGTAGCTCAGCTCTGCAGTTTACAGCAACAACCAGGTTCTGAGAGTAGGGAATCTTTGCTAGTAATCCCTCCAAACTCCTTTATCTCCAAATAATCTAGCATAAAGGGCAAGGAAAAACCATTGGTTCTGGTCCTCAGCATTGTCCAGACACACATCTCCTCCCTTTCTCATTCTTCTTATACTTCAGGTTACTTTAAATGGGGACATAAAGAATCATGGAATTGTTTAAGTGGGAGATGAACACTAAGATCAAGTCTAGACATTAACCTAACGCTGCCAAGTCCATCACTAAGCCAAGTCCCTAAGAACAACTTTTACATGTGGTACATATTGCACACAAAATGCCTGCATAAAATATTTGTAATGGCTGTGGAGTCAAGTGCTTAGAAACCTAAGAAATCCAGGATGAAAGTTACCTGCGTTATCCTAAGAAAGTTATCTAACATTCAAGCATCCCCTGATGGCTACTCATGGCTGTGAAAGCCTCACAAGGGCTCTCTGCAGTACCCCCTGCCTCATGCATCCTGGGACATAGATGGCAGTGGTCAGCAGAAGAAAAGGGACTGAAGAAGCAGCAAGAGTCATCATGGGACTGAAGGGATGGACTGCTGCCCTGCAGAGCTGACCAGTGCTCCTGTCATCCAGTGTGATGCTGGGCAAGTTAGCCAGATTCCCCATGAACGATTGTGACAAGGCTGTCCCTTGCTTTCTGCGCCCTTAGCATAGTCCCAGACTGTGCTCTGAGGCCAAGCAGGGTTATTTTTATTATGAATTGATTCCCTGATCCTATTTGCAGAACAGGCCCAAAACTGAAAGTGTGTCTGTGTTGTGAGATTCAGTGTAGGGCCAGGGTGGGAAGGCAAGGGCTCTGCTGACCAGGGTGGAAGCAATTGAAGCTGGCATTGCAGCCAGAGCCCCCTGAATGGCTGAGCCACAGCTGACTTGAAAAAGGGAATGAACACTTGCAAATGCACCTGGACTTCATGCTTTGAATATAAAGTGCTGCAGCATAGAAACTGAAAATCCAAGTCCTTCTAATCCTGTATGAAATACACAACTCTTCTGACTTTGCACTTTCAGCAGGCAGCCTCTCATTTACAAAATACGTAGTATTTACTGTTCTGCTGTGAAAACAAATTTGTTGATGTTTCTGAAACAGTTAGATATGATATCTTGCTGAATGCCATGTGCTCAAAAGGGGTTTTAGTCATTCTGCTCTCAGGAATTGTTTAAACCCTATGAACTAAAAACAGTCTAAGTTCATCCACTAAGCAGAAGGACAAAGCTAAATCTGAAATGTTTATTTTTTTTTAATTGCAGAAATCCTTCGACAGGAATCCTGTGAAAGAAATTATCTAGATTGCATGCCTCAGAGTACGGAAATTAAAACTTCAGTGTCAACCCTTCTTTGGGCACTTCTCATAGGCAGTTCCTGGCTTTGCAACTACAACAGTATTTGAGTGTAGTTTTTGTACTCAGACAATACATTTACAGTCATCTTCACCTGAAGCCTACCAGTCCCTGCTGACCTGAAACATTCTCAATTGAAAATGTTTTGTTTTAACTAACAGTCAGCTACAAGCTCAATTAAGTCAGGGTGAATCTTGTATATAGACAGCTTTTCTTGGAATAAGTGGTTTATTTGATTTGGCTTCCTTTTTTTTTTTTTTTGTACAGGAAAAAATATGAAACGTGAACATCTCTCATCATCTTTATAATCTACAAACCCTTCTGGATGGGCTTACTAGCACAGAAGCAAAGTTCAGCAACACTTCTGACGTGGCAGCCTTTTAGTACAAGAAATTTTTAACATAATTTTTGCTTGGAAAATAAAAGAATGTAAGAAAAATAGTATTTTAAAACTTTTTTGTTTTCTCTGCTCTCTCTTAGCTTTCTCCTCCTTGTTTACAACTTGGAAGCAAAGGAACCAGATTCTTTCACCCTGTGAAAGGTTTAAAACCGGTTAAAGGACCAGATTAGGATTTTTCTTAAGTAATAATCAACAAGCAAAGCTAAATCCTTTTGCAAAATAACAAATTTTATCAGACAGGCAGCTTTGTACCAGCTTCCGCTAATCTGCTACCCAGTGCAGAGGCACAGGAACCAAGGGGGCCACAGCTGCTCTCCAGGGAGACTGGCAGGGCTCCAGCACCAGCCTGTCCAGCAGATAAAGGTTGCAGTCCAGCAGATAAAGGTGCAGCAAAGTGTGTGACTGTCCCACTGGTACTCAGCGTTGGGAAACTATTAGAGGAATGCGTAGGTCAACAAGCCTCTACCCACATGCCACTGTTTTTTCCCTTGAGATAAGATTTCGTGTTTTGAATTCTCAGGGCTTCCCCTGTTTTTCTGGCCAGAGGAATCCTGGCTTAACCCAGCAAATGATGAAAGGGGCCCATAACATGGGACAGAGGCAGGCCTTGTCACCTGAGGCATCTGGCAATACATTAGAAAAGAGTTTTATAAATCAGGGAACTGTCGTTCTTGGCACAGCTGTCCCTGCAGAAAGCAGACAGTAGCTCCTCCTGCCCCATGTGCAGTTCAGATGCCCTGAGCTGGGTTTTAGCAGCACTGTGGGCTGCCCAGAGCCCAGTGCAGACTCCAGCCCTGCACAGCTCCTGGGATGAGGATGTTTGCTAACAGCTCCCCGTGAACTCCGCAGCCTGGGTTGTTATCAGCACACACCCCAGGCAGGTTACAGTGAGTTCGAGCTTGCCTGCATGACCCAGGGGCTGGCCTCTGATTACTATGTCACTGTATGCTCAGCTCTACACACCCTCCTCCACCGCCTCCTTTGACAGACCACTTAATACACACAGCACATTTCTGAAAGGAAGAAACAATTCCCCACTCCACTCAGAGGCTAATGGAGAAAAGTCTTGCTAAAATACAAGTGCATGAAATGCTTCAAAGCCATTTTCTTGAAAATGGCTGGGAGTGATTTCCTCCTTTGTCTCAGAACTTTTTCTTACTCTTTCTTTATTTATATAAATTCTTGCAACAATGGCTAATTGTCAGAAAAATGTAAGCTATTTTTTAGCAGGATTCTTGTCTGTCCATTTCTACATTCCAAACTTCTGTCTTTATGGCTGAGGTCTTGACTAAATTATATAGCTCAGTACTGAGCTAGGTACTACCTCCCCAGAATGAGCCTGTTGGGACTGACAAGCATTCTTGTTAAAAGCCTGAAATAAAATAATCTGTTCCAAATGACTTATTCTTGGCTCTGGCAACTATTTGTGTGTATGTATGCCCCAAGATACGTTAATGTGGAAATAAGAGATCACAGAGAGCTGGTAGTGTTGTATATGATACTTACACATTAAGCCTACGGCCATGACATCACTGCCCTTGTTCTGGGCTGCAGTGATGGTGTAGCCAAAAAAAAGGTAACTGAGAACACAGCTCATTGTTCCTCTCAGCTGCTAAGGCCCTATTGACTTTGTGAGTCACGCTCAGCATGCAGAAGTGACACATTCCCCCATCAGTGTTACTAATTCCCTGGTTTGGGAAGGGAATAGTGCCTGCTCTAAAAAAACAGGGAAGGGGTGGAGAAGCACTGGGACTCACAAACTCGCTAGCATGGCTCAGCCTTTCTGAGTCATTTGTCTGCAGCACAGATATTACACTAGGGTCTAAAGTTGTTATAAACAGAGGATTGTTGTGAGGCTTATACAGGACAACTACTATTCTTTTGTGAATCCTAATGAGAGGCTCGGGCTGCCTGCAAGATAGAGGGAACTAACTTAGACCCTGTGTTTTCTTTTCTGTTTTGTTCACTGACCAGCCTGGCAGCCCAGAGGGATGGAGAGCTATAGGGACAGAGTTGCTCTACTGGTCTCAGTTGGAAAGAAAAGAGCTGAAACAGCCTAGAGGAGGGCCTAATACTGATCAACGTATGCTAGCACATATGGGTGGATTTGTGTAAGAAAACAACAACACCATCAGCATAAAAATGAGGATAATGAGGATGACCAAGTATGAAAAGCTGGGACTAGCTGTGCCATAGTAGATCACCACCCTTAGCCTCATGTAATGGTTTGCAGTCTTCGCTGATAAAAATACAGCAAACTAGAGGACGAGAAAAGTCTGTTGAAGAAGTTATCTTTGAGCAACAAAAAGCCAGAACCCAGTGAGGATCAGGAGTACTTAACAGGAACTGCAAGTGGTGGGAGATGCTTAGCTGGATCCATTTAATTGGGGCTGCTAAAGGAGTTAGAATAGCTGCAAGAAGCAGCAAGCCAGAGGGACTGGTCAGGGGCTCCTACCCTATCTCAGCTCCAGCTTGAGGAAGCCTTTGCTACCCAGCAGGTGTGTGGCAGTCCCCTGAACTGTCAGATGTGAGTAGAATGTTTCCAGACCTGGGGACTGTGTCAGCAAGCAATGAGAAATGGCTTTGGCAAGTGTCATTCTGGGAGCTGGTGGATGCCTGTTGTTTATGTTCCTTTCTTCTTTTCTTCTTTATTTCCAAAACAGTGCTGTTCTGCTAAGCCATTTATGATTTGTGAGCAAGGCAGTAGAACTCTCTGAACACTCAGTTAATTTATTTTTCTCAGGTTGGAAGTTGGAACACAAAATTCCATTTATTGATGAAATTGAACTGCCCTTGCTGTTGTCAGTCAGACTGGAAGAAAGAGTACATTTATTCCTTCCTTAATTTTTTATCTTTCCCTTGTCGTATACTTGAGGCAAGGGTGAGGAAAGCTGCTTATTGTCTGTGTTTGAGCTCTTTGCAGACTTGATGAGTCTCTAGTGAAAGTCTGCCTGAGGAGCCATTGGGAGGTTGGTATCACAAAACTGGACTTTCAGTTTATATACAGGAAAAAAATAAAGGGCCTGACCCCCTGGCAGCTTTTACACCTCTTCTAAGCAGAGGCTGAATTCCTGACTGCATCTGAGACATGCTCACCATGTATGGCTGCAGTATGAAAGGTGTGTAAAAACTGGATATGAAATAACTCACATGAGTGGTAGCATGGGTCTAAGGACAAACATGCCCAGGCAAAATCCTGGGTAAATGCCCAACAACTCACATGCCAGCACTGATGCATGGCATTGCAGTTCCCTGTGCTAGCCAGGGGAATGAGGGAGGTGTGCCCCCACATTGCCACGTGTCTCTAGGACACTGCCAAGGAATTCTAATTTTCACCTGGGAGGCCTAGGAGAGGAAATAAGAGCCTTTAGTTATGTCTCCACTGCAAATGGGGCCAGAGGTATGCTGTGCTGATGCCACAAGCATTGCACAGAGTCTTTGGGAAGGCTTTTTACAGCTTCTGTTCTGATGGCCATTCTGGCAATTGCACTTTCAGAGCAGTATGAACAGTATCAGCAACATGAAAATATTTGTTCCATTTGAAGCCTTTGGAGTCCAAGACTGCTTCTTACTCATGTGTTGTTCTGAACAGGCTGGAATGATGTCTAACATGCCAGACTGCTCTCAAGCCTAAGAGACTGTTTCAGCAGTAGTCAGGATTAGCAGAAGGCAATTGAATCAGGCAGACAGAATGCAACAGACTGGCCTGAGGCTGTTCATACAGCCCTGAAGGAATCAGCTGCAGGGAAAGGATTATTTGAGGAGATAGATCAGATCTTGTGATACTTGCTCAGTTGCACAGGGTGAGAGGAAGCTGTGAGCAGTCCCCTTGCAGGTTACCCTCTGATCACAAAGACACCTTTGTCTGTCCTGCCATCACTCCCCTAGTATTTGTACAGAGACCCCAGTGCCACCTGCCCCCTATGAAAGCTGACCTCCACATGCTGCTTTTTTCATAGCGACTCAATCTATTCCTATATTTCTCTATCCTTGCTGGAGGAAAGCGTTTCCTAAAGTCTAGCCCAAAAGACTTTCACCATTATCAGCCCTTTCACCTTGATGCTCTTCTTGGATCCCCTTAAATAAAATCACGAGGTCCTCAACATCTTTTACTTTCTAAATTCACTCTTCAGAATGGTGTATTCTGCTCATTTCCCACAAAGGGGAAGGCTCCATGCAAAAGATGCTGCAGACAGCCTTTGCCCCCACCCAAAGTCCTGTTTTTCAGGGTGACACACAGCCCGCTCTGCTATTACTTAATAAGAAGTGAAGTCACTGCTTTCCTCCCCTTCAAACTGCTCCACCCTCAGTCAGGAGGTCTGCTTCTCCACCCTTTGGCATAACAGCTGTTTGGGGGTGGAGGTGAGTTTAGGGGTGGTGTAGACCAGCCTCTCATCTGGGGAGAAAAAAAACCAACCAGTCTAGCCCTGTCAAAGGGCTGCTTCAGAGCTGGGAATGGCCCTGAAAGCCTTCCCTGCTTCTGTGTTTGTGTGTATTTCATGTGAGCACAAGTTAATAAGATTATTCATGTCAGTCTGTTGGGGCTACTTTAGGATGCAAAGAAGAGTGTGAGCACAGCAAACCACCTGGCTATTCTTTCTTTGTCTTTTTCCCCACGCCAAAAGAAAATCTTCACTGGAACCCCCACCCTCCTACTTTGGCAGGCAGGAAGAGGCAGAGAAGTTAGTGTGTAGTGTGATGTGGGTCTAAGTTTGCTCTGCTCTGCTCAGACCTTTTTCACAAGCAGTGGGAAGGAAGACAGTCCCTAGGAGTTGGGTGCAGCTGCATGATTTCGCCTTACCTCTCTCACTGTGAGCTCAAGTAGCCCAGAAGCTGCCCTAAACACACTCCAGCATCCAGCAGTCCCTTAGGGACCCCACACCAACTAAACATGCCTGGAACACAATGCGGTGCAGCCACTCTTCCTTCCCACCCTTGACGTGCCCTTTCTGGCATGCTGGTGGCTGTTCTGGCTGTCTGCTCACTGCACACTTCACTGCAACAGAGAAACCACAGGCAAGGGAGGGATGCCTGGATACATTCTATATCCTTGGAAGACAGAGTGTTGACATTTGGGGCCTCAACATCAAGGGGGAGGCTTTTAGGAAAGGCATTTCCTCCAAGAGGTGTTGTGTCACTCTAGAATCTCTGTGTTTAAAAGGGGAAGACTGCAAATATTCATTCAGAAAAGAAATTGTATCATGGAAGGAAGCAAAAAAAAATGTGAAGGAAACTTGTCCCGGTAGGGGAGGCAAATAATTCAACTGGCTCATGCAGAGGATGACAACTGGAAGGGACCTCTCCCATGAAAAGGATAAATAGATGGTGAGGGACAAAAGGCAAAAGCAGAAGGTCTGGCAAGTGAGGAGGCAGCTGGTAGGTCCAGTGATCAGGATGGCCAGCTGTCCTGGGTTTGGAGGACTGGACCTTCACCTGCTGTAGAGCAGATGTAGTTTTGTTCCAGTTTTGCTGGGACCAGTAGAGGAGCTCTCTGTGTACATAACTATTTTTCTGATATCCCCTGCTTCAGCAAGTCTGTACCAGCTCATGTGTTCTGTTCCACTGTGCTACAGAAATTTATACTCCAGTCCCTCTTTTCCCTGCTCCTCAGGCATTTCCTGGCTGAAGCAGCCATTAGCTCTGCTCACTCAGATGCTTTATGATAATTTACTCTTAAATAATCAACTCAAAAGCAGCAAAGAAGAAAGTAGGGGTCCCATGAATTTTATTTATTTTATTTGTTTATATGGAGGTAGCACCTTACTGAAATACCAACATCCCCATCATGCCAGGTGCTACACAAAAATGGAACCAAGTCTGTGTCCCAGAGGTAAAATGATCTTCGTATTAGCCGAGACAGACGGAGTGCAAAGATGCAATGAGCTAATACTGGTTTGGTTAATTCCAGCGGTCTAGGACTTCAGCTTTGCATTGTTACAGAGCTCACATTCCTGGGTCAGAGAAACCATATTTTTGGGAAGGTTCAGCGGAAATGGTTTTGGGACTGTACCAAAGCCCTCCCAGGATTCCAGTTTTCTTAGTCTTAGCCTCAAAGGAATTTACAGCTGGCTCGGGCAGAACTGGAAGTCCCCACAGGAAGGATTTTGCTGATATTCAGTCTTTGGAGGACAGTGAGCTTCTCTGTGAAAGGCAACACATATATCGGTCCATGACTACAGCACCACACCCACTACTCCTCCAAAACAGATAGAGTTTCATGGGCTCACATGACCACATCCATCTGTTCAGGGACCATTAAGACAACCTATATATGGGGAGTAGCGGGGGGAGATTCCCTCCATTCATTCCTTCAGTTTAGGCAGGATTTATCTCTGTCTGAAAGTGAAACAAGCTGTCAACACTTCTTAAAAATTAAGGGACCTCCATCAATCAGCAGAGCTCCCAGGAAAGCAGCTCACCAGGTCTGTTCTATGTGCAGACTGACTGCTTCCTGCCAGCCAGAACAGGGTGCTACAGGCAGTCTTGTCCAAGATACCCTTGTTTTTGCTTCTAGTCCAACACAAAACCAGAGGTGTCTGTTCAGTTAATAATGTAAATCTGGCCTCTGGCCTATTCTCAAGGAATACGGCTTTTCTATCCTTGAGAGACATAATAACTACCTTTTTCTCCTCCTAATCAGTTTCTCAGGATTCTTCACCTGACTCTAAGACTTTTGAAATAAATGAACTGAAAATAAGGTTAGTGACACAATCTCCAGGCCTTGAACTAAATTTTCTTACAGAGCAGAGTCAGCATCTAAGGGCCCATATACCCTTTTACTGTCCACAGTCCCACATATCCATCACTTAGAGCACACACTTTTCACTTGCAGATCATCCTTTACAGCTTTGTATGTAGAGAGGAGGGGCAATCAGGACAGGGAATCCAGGAAAAATTTAGTGGAAGAAAAAGAGCCACCTGTTGCTCATGTTTCTGGGAAAATTTGGTTGAGACAAGAGGAGTCATCCCTACCCTTTTACCTTCCTTTTGTACCCTGTGGTGCCTCTGGACTTCAGACTCATCACAATCTGTGCAGCAAACCTCATGGTAGATAAAGCATTGACATCAATTCACCACAGGAGTGTAAAGCAAGTCAGACTCAGAGTTCCCTGAATGTGGTATCTGCAGTACAAATGCCACAAGCTGTAAGCTCCTCCACTCCTGGCATGGCACATTTATTGCAACTATGTTAATTTTAAACTCTCTCTAACATGCACTCGATGCCCTTTGGCAGGGACTCATCCTGCCTGTCGTGCATCAGTAGAGTATTTGGGACAATGTGCTTTTGGTTTTTCTAATAAAGAGCAGTGTGAAAACATAATGAAAGCATATCAGTCAGAGCCTGCATAGGAAAGGCAGTGTCCATGGGATGATAACATCTTTGGTGGTTACCATAAAATTTTAAAGAATAGGTCATTCCACTCATATACTTTTAAAAAACCTCATAAACTTGGTATGCTAAGAACTACTAATATGAATATATCTCCCTTATTTGGAAAAAAAGCAAATTATGCTTCCAGTTGCATGATCCCACTTTATTTTTTGTTATTTGACCTGCAGACTAGAGGTTTTCACGTCATCTGTCAACCCACAGAGACTATCCTAAGGTTCAGTGTGTGTGAGAGAGATAGGAAAGGAACATTAGGAACAGGCCAACCACAAAGAGCTAAAATTAGCTATGAGAACTGGAGTACTGAGGTCTCTAAGGAACACTAGTCAAAGGAAGAAAATGGTTGTTTGCTAAACTCCCACTTATTCTACTGCCTCTGAGTACTCCTGGCTCATATCCCTCCCCAGATATCCTACATGGCTATTTAAGAGGATTTCCCCTGCCCCTTCCCCCTCCATTGGCCATAATTTTCCTTTTTTGTAAGTGCAGTACAGAGTGATATGGGATTCCTGCTCTGGCAGCAAGATTCTGACTGGAAACAGGAAACAGGGGGGCTCTGCAGAGCTCGGCCTCTGTGACAATATGGATGTCACACCCATGTGCAGACAGGGATGCTTCTCACATATGGCTTTTCCTGCACTGTCACCAGTTCTGCAGGTAAAGAAAAGACCCTTCCTTCACATCAGGCAGCCCAATACTATCTCTAGGCTCTTTAAAGAAACAAACAAAAAAAAAAGGGATGCAAGCCCCGTGGTGCCGCTCTTTCTGCTTTTCACATGTATGGTGATTTTAGGGGACTCCAACTTCCTTTAAAACCAGTGACACATCCTAGGGACTGGCATATGGAGGGGCTGCAGTTCTCATAGTCTCAGGATGGTCTAAGAGATACAGGACTACTGCCTCCTCCCTGGGATCTTTCTCTACCTCCCTACACTCACATGGGGTTGTGGAAGCAGCTGTATCCTGACAGTGCCCTCTGATGAGAAGGAGAGAAAGATTATACTGAGAGATGAGGAAGCAGGCTCAGTCCATGCTTTCAGAAGGCTGGTGAGAGGCAGAGAGTTGAGAGAAGAAGGATATAGCTGTTCAACATGCCAAAAGGACATGTCTTCAGGTCAGCCAGCTCTCCCCACAAGGAGGCTGTATTCAGCTTTCCTGTTCCTCTGTGGCCAATCATCACTATGAAAAGCCAGGCCAGTAGTTGAGAGAAAACCAGGGATGCAGTGGTCAGCCACCTTCAGTAAAAACAAAAAATTGGAAAAGTTGAAAATGAAATCCTGGACTGTGCCCAGGGACTGAAAAGCACCAAGATAATCCCTCACCCCTGCCAAGCACAGTAACCTCATCACAGGGAGGGCAACCAGCTGTGATAGACATGCCAGTCTGACAGGCTTTCTGTCCCACACTTGAATTTGAGCAGGACATTAAGGATACAGAGAGAGAAGGCAATGAAATCTCTGATGACCACACCAACCTTTAGGCTCTTATCCCATCAAAAGAAAGATTTGCCCCATAGCAGCAGATGTTACTGCTTTTCTGTGTCTATCCCTTCTTCCTCAAAGGCTTTTACAGAGATATTGCCTTCTTCAAGTTACGTGGATAGGAACGTCAAACCTAGATTGCAGCCATGAATCTGCTCATGAACTCTGCTGGCTGCAATGCCACAGAGCTGCCTTAAAGCTCTCTTAAAAATGTGAGGTATTCCAGTAATTTTAATTACTGTGCATTGCATAAGCCAGAAATCAGTTCATACAAAGGAACAACAGAAAAGTGATTTTCAATTGCTCTCACTCTCTTCTGTATTTAGTGCAGCCTCCAAAGCTCTGGGAACACCAGCTCTTATTACCATTTGAAGCACTTAATCTATTTGAAATCTCATTGTTCAGTCACTTAAAGCTATTGATGCAGTTTAGAAGGGTTTAAAAAAGAAAATCAAAACTTCAGTTTGGAAATAGCTACAGCAGCAGGAAAGCAAAACAAGAGAAATGGAAAGACTTACTATAAACAAAAATGAGAGAACATCAGTTGCTTGGAATGAGGCATAGTCAGGTAGAACCAAGCAAATCACGCTGTGTCCTTCCCTCCCAGATTCTGCCAGACCATCTAATCACAGCCTCCTGGCTTGAACCCTGCATGGTACTGAGCCCTCTGGCCCTGGTCCAGAAATGCACTTAAGCTTATATTTAACTTTGTATATGTAAATGGTTCTGTTGACTTAAGTAGAGCATCTTGTGTGCTTAAAGCTGAACATGTGCCTTAGTGTTTTGCTGGATTTGGGCCAAAGAGCACGGTCATGTGCAGGAAACATTTTCAGCTTGATAAGGCTGTTAAAAGATATTTCCTGGTTACTCTTCTGCAGCTGATGCCACATCACAGCCTGACTGAAGGATCCCCACACTACTGAGGGGTGATTTCATAATCCACAACCCTTTATAATGTAACATTCCTGGAAACACATGGTGCCTACCGTCTGCTACCAGGCTTGGTGCTCTCAGTGGGCACAGTCTCTAAAGGGTTCTTGAAGACTGAACACAGTATAAAACTGTTAGAGCTGATGAAAATTTAATGGTGTACCTGAAATGAAAAGCTTGGGAATGGGATGGAGTGTTACCTATGTCTGGCTTGAAGACAGGAAGGTGACATAATTCCTTTGCAGCCTCAGAGAAAAAGATCAAATGAATTTTTTTGGTATGCATTCATAGAATCAAAGACATTTTTGAAGAAGGAGTATTCTCATTTTAAATAGCATATAAAGTTCACTGATACAATGGTGGAATTAATAGGATTTTTTCAACTTGTTTCATGCATATGAATCATAGCAAATACAAACATTTTAAACAAAACTTTGTCTCGGAGGACAGTTGGAAAGGAAACAGTTTACTGAAAAAGCAGCAGATAATCAAGAAATGCGAGAACCTTTTTTTAACATGATGCATGACCATTCTCTACTGTCCTACAACATGGCAGGAGTGTGCTGTAGAAAGAACATCAGATAGCTTTGAAAACACCTACCCTTCCTCCCATGCAGCATAAAAGCAGAAAACCAATGAGCTCTCCTAGAGGACATAATACTAAGCTGCTGTAAAAGATATAAAGATCATCAACTTCAAGAAAAGTTTTTAGGACAAGAGGGTGCTTTTGAGCAGCAACTAGTCAAGTGGACAATCTAGAATGCTAATGGCAAGACTCCACACTCATGAATCAAGTCAATTTGCTGTCAAAAAATTAAAATAGAAAAGGGCCCTTACTTCAGAAGCTTTTAAAATTAATATATTGTTAAGGAGGTGGCAGGGCTGTTGAACTGCAGGTTGAATTCTCCTGAATTCATTCATGCTAAGCTCAGTTTAAGCCAGCTAGGATCTGGTGAGGAACTGAAGTGTTACCAACAACTATATGTGATATTTGTCAGTGTATTTTTCTCTGGTGATAGTGGGGTCTCTCTCTCTGTGCCTCCCCCTCTCTCTCTTTCTCTCAACCCTCCTGGTATATGGTTTTTTTGCCAGCAGTTGCTGTCGTTTGATGAAGCCCTTCTGTACTGAAGCAGCCGGCATCCCTCACAGTAAAATGTGATCAGAAGGCAAGTGAACATGCCTTTAGTTCATATCTCAGTCTATGTCCCTGGTTCCAGGCGGGTCTTGCGGAAGGAGAATGATGCTAACATGCACCTGATATAAACTGAGTATCTGAAAGCAGAAGGTAATTCTCCTTCCTGAAATTTAAATAAGACACCCAGCTTAATATGTTTCCTTTCCCAAAGAATCGGTTCTTTAGGTACTGAGGAGGAGCTGGCTCCATCAGCAGAGGTCGGAACCATCTCTTGCAGTGCACTGCCCCCTAGCACAGCCGCACAGATTCCTGCAGGATGGAGGGGAGAAGGACACTTCTCAGTCAACACCACCTGCGGGACATGGCTTTCCCTGGGAATTTTCACACCAACTATTGACCCAGCCCAGTCATACTTGGCTTGCGGGATCCGACAGGATCACAGCATGAAGTTGTGTGGCTGCTCGGTAAGGCAGAGAGATCCTTAATTGTGTTCAGCAGTGTGTTCTTGATGGAAGACTGGAATAACATAGATTTCTTTATTTGGTGATATTAACCAAACGTGAACTCAAATTTTCTCATATGAAGATCAAGTTGTCTATTTTCTCCTTCTTTCAATGCTGCCTTCTTTATGGCCATAGAAGGCTTAAAGTTTTATCTGAGCAAAGAAGCAGAATGATAGTTTTTATTTTATTTTTTTCCCTTTGCAGTTTTTCCCATGCAGACAGGGCATAGAGGAGGAATTCAGAGATAATTATCCTTTCAGTTCCTTCATTGACTTTCTCTGTTACTCTGACACCATTATCAATATTTTCCCATATAAATTAACACTCAGAATCCTTGCCTGGCTTTTTCAGAGTTCACTTTGCCCATAGGTCTTAAAGGGGAGAGGCTAATATTGGATATCTAATTGATATTATCAGATGATAACATAGAATATCTCTATTTACAGATGATAAAATGAGTGTACAAGCAGATTAAAGTATTTAACAAAGGCCTTGAGCAGGCCACTGGCCAGACTGAACTTTCCTGAGTATGATTTACCTGTACTTTACAAAAATAACACATTCTGGTTTCTCTGTGTGAAGTGTACTCTTCAAGAGGCAAATAAATATTATTCTTATTGTACAGTATCCAGTCGTGATTATATATATATAAGGGAAAACTGCACCCCTACTACTGTAGAGAAATTAATCTCTCTGAAAAAGAATATCTAAGTGTAAAAAAAGCAAGTGAATCAGCTAAGCCCTGACCAAACACAGATACTACTACTCCAGGCAGTGATAATAAAAGCACTAAAGAAATTTCTGGATCATCTTCCAAACAGTGGTATAGAATATAGTGGTAAGCCTTGCTATACTCACAGCCTGCACCCCATCCCTTCCAAAGAGATTTGCCCAGCCCTTGGATCAAGCTGTGTCACTCCTTTTCATCTGATTGCTTCTCTGGATTATAGCTGAAAAGTGAGCCTGTTCCTGCAATCAGCACAAACTTGGTGTCATTTTAACTAGCTTGGTCAGCCTCACTGTAAGCAAGCTACTTCCATACCTTGGAGGGCCCTGTGGAACTTCAGAAATTTTTAGACCCCTTCCTCTCCTGTTTCAGGTATTGAGAAAGTGACTAAAGAGTTTGTTTTTCAGTCTCCTCTGAATGTGTCCTGCATCCATGTATCATAGACTCAGCATTTACACAGCACCCAACAGCTTAAAAGCTTATTACAAAGCATTTAGCATGTTAGTCCTCGGAACACACAGGAAAGGTGTTATTATAGGAATGAAGAAACATATTCAGGGGAGTAACTTGGCCAGACAGTGAAGGGAGGTGGTGCAGGAGCTGTGATTATAATCTAGTTGTGTGTGGGGCAAGCTCTCCCTTATTTACACCAGTGTCAGGTTCTGGCAGAATTCTACTTTTCTCAGATGTTGATCTGAGATACTGATAGGCCAGGTGTATCATGATGTTTGTGGATACCAAACTTTTTACAACAACAAAGGAAAAATGAGAGTGTCAGACACACCTCATTCTTCTTCCGTGTTACTCTGCTGAGGCTGGGGGAGTTGTTCCTTGTTTACGGCCAGTGAGACTGAAATGACATCCACCCAACCTGATGGATCCAGCTTCACTTGTAGTACCTTGAACAGACAGTCCAAGTACCTAAAGTATTTTTTGTGCAGGGTTTCTTGTATTGCAATTTGGGCCCAATGGTTCAGACTGTGAGGTGTCTAGATGGAATGATTTATTTAATACCCTGTCTCACACATACTTATAGGACCCGTTAGTACCTCAGAACTATCTCATTTTTTCAGTGTTCACCAATGCATATTCCTGAGCAGCTCCCAACACTATTATCCCATGACACAGGGATTTGAAGCACAGTGAGGCAAAGCTGCCAGACACATTGTCTGTGTCACAGCAAGGATAGGAACTTGTGTTTCCCACTGTTGGCATTGCAATCTTGATCCCTACGGACAACAGCCATCCTGAAGCTTTTGCCTACCAATGCTCCTAATAAAAGTCTGTGTTTCCCTAAGACAGGAGATTTTAATTTTATATGGACAGTATAATTAAAGAAAAGGTGTAGGAAGGCTGTGCTTCACCCAGATAGAGCAGAATTATAAATCTAAAGACTTAGCTGACTATATAGAAATTTAGGACAGCTAAATGGTCCCTTGCCTTTAATACCAGCATAATTTATAACTAGATGCGCTTAAGTCTCGTAAACTCCATGGAAAGTACTCTGACATTATATACACTGGTTTGATACTGTGATTAATCACCCCTCAGTCCCCTTTGGAGGATAATAAGGCTGTCTGTATCATGCAGCTGGCAATCTCCTTCCTTACAGTCCCAGCTCTTCTATAACATTTACACTTCTACAGCTGATGGAAATTTATGCCTCCGAAAGGGGATAAAGGGAAACAAAACAAACAGAGCATTTCTCTAAATTCCACTAAAGCTGCTCTGCTGAAATATACTTTGAGATTAAATGTTGAGGGTGCCCGGGTAGATAGAACATTTCTTTTTCCAGCTTGGTTTTAGCAGGTTATGACCACTCTCTGACTGAAAGGCCAGAGAAGGGGAATTGCTGGGTGGTGAAGGAGCATCCGAGCAGGATTAAAAACATTCAGGGCAAAATCCTGGTTTACAGTTCAGATAGGTCTTGTCCTTTCCCCCCATCCACTTTCTACTGCCTGTTGGGAGAGGAAAAGAAGCAGCACACTGCTCTTGTGCGTTAGAAAGCCCTTCGGAATAGCCTGAATAGCGTGCCATGCCTCCAGTTTAAAGTCAGTTTGCAGGCAGCCCAGGCGGACTGAAGGGAAACAGCGCGAGCTTTCCAAGCGGACCGCAAGCCCCGCGTGCGTTTTCCGGGTGTCTTGAGGAGCGGCGCGGGGCGGCCCGGGGGAGGATGTGACAGGCTCGGGCGGACACCCGACGGTATGGGAGAAGTACAGCTGGTACGGAAGGAGGCTTCCCCGCCCCGCGGTACCGGGAGCGGATCGGATCGGGTCGGGTCGGGGCGGGGCGGGGCGGGGCGGGGCGGGGCGGGGCGGGGCGGGGTAGGGGCCAGAACTACCCCCCCTCCGCCC
>JAYDZK010000056.1:51483223-51507093 GCA_034509185.1 Euphonia xanthogaster | reverse complement strand
GCCAGAACTACCCCCCCTCCGCCCCCGGGGTGGGGGAAAGGGGGGCAGAAGGGGGAAGGCGGGGGAAGGCGGGGGAAGGCGCCAGAACCGGGCCGCACCCCCACCCGCCGCGCGCCCGCTCTATTCCCTGTAAGGCGCGGCGGGCGCGGCCCCACCCCGCGCTCGCGCCGATGAGGTAATGCGGCGCTGCCATTGGCCGCGCGCGGCGGCGCCCCCGGAGCGCGAGCGGCGCGAGCCGGGTATAACTCCGCGCGCCGGTCCCATTCCGTCCGCAGCGCTCCGCACCTCAGCTCATTTCAGCTCCCCTCAGCTCCGCACCAAGCGAGCCAGCCAGAGAGACAGGGGCAGGGCAGGTAGCCGCGGAGCACGCGCTGTTAGGGAGCAAGAATAAAGTCAGACGAACATAGCATCAGCCGCCTCCCGCTCCGCAGAAGTGAGGAGGCACTTCGGGGCACCATGACGGCGTGGCTGAGCTTCCTCATCGTGTTCCTGTGCAGCTGGAGCCTGCGGGACTTGGTGGTGGAGTCTTGCACTTGCGTCCCCATCCATCCGCAGGACGCTTTCTGCAATTCCGACATCGGTAAGTGCCGCCGCCCCGCAGCCGTCCGGACCGTGAGGGCTCGGGGGAACCAGAAAGCTCCTGGGTCCCCGAGGGGGGCGGGCAGCAGCGCGGCTGTCACCGCAAGGTAGCCGCGTCCCGCGAGTCACGCAGTGAGGGCAGAGGTGCGGCGGGCGGGTCACACCGCAGAGCGGTGACCTGACTTTCCAGGAGCGGGTTTGGCTCCCTTGCTGCCGCAGACGTCTGGGCTGGTAAGAGGAGAGACGTGTGGTGGCGGACCCCCGCCCAGCCCTCCCAAGCCCTGTCCCACGGCGGCAGCAGCTTTTCCCAGAAGTACCTTAAAGAAATCTGTCATTGTTAGAGTGGCATGTTTTGCATAGCACGACAGAAACACAATTGGAGGTGTAGGCTGCCAAAACTTCCTCTTCAACTTGGAGTCAGGATTAGGATGGGTTCTCCCAAGCCACGAAGCCGCCTGTGGCGGCTAGTGGTTGGAGGTGCGGCTCTCACGGGCTTGTGGCGCTGTGCTTGTAACGTTGGGAAGGGCTAGAAAAGCAGGTACCAAGTGTCTCCAGGCTTTCTGCATGCTGTGCTGTCGTCTTTGCAGCTGTGGGAGGTACGTATACCTGCACGCTTTTGGGAAAGTTGAAAGGCTTTCCTTGGATCCTGACTGATATTTTCCACTATGGGTTTCAGCATCCCTCGGGTTCTTCGTTACACTAACTTTAGGTAGGGGCCAAGGACAGCACCAAATATCTCTGAGGAGGAGGTAACAGTGACTCTGTTCCCAAGTTTGTTGGCTTGCTTGTGACCAAGGGTGGTTAACAAAATATGGTTGTTGCTTGTTAGCTCTTCCATGGCAAAATGTATGAAATCAATTAGTGGTGTCCTTTGAGCTACTAATGGACACATGTCTGAGTACTGGTAAATACAGGCTGTCACTTCAGCAGTGGTGAGAGGACGGCACAAGTCCGAGAAGTCTCCTGCCTTCTCTGTAGGTTGTCTTAGTAGCACAGCATAAAAGGGGCCAGGGACTTTGCACTGCTGGTACCCACATGGTACTGACTCAGAGTAGAGTCTGAAAAGAAATCCTCCTGGCAACTGCTATGAAAGTCAAAGAGAAAGTAATTCTCACTGCAGCAGAACACCCATTGCTATGAATGCTGCCAGTAGCCTTTTCAAGTTAGCCAAGGTTAGTGGCAGAATAGCTATCTCTTGCCTTCAGTTCTACATAAACTGCAGTTGTGCCTGGTTATTAATGTTTAGTTTATATAGTGTATCTGCTCCTGAATGCCAAAAACCCATTTCATGTTAAAAGTGGTGGGAAGGTTACACTTTGTTTCAGTAATGATAGCCTGTAAAATATTCATAAACTAGTTTTATACTGGGAAATTCTTCCAGGAAACTAAACTATTCAAACTGCTGTTGCCATTTTCATAGTTTGGATCAACAAGTGTGCCACCTAAGTGGCAACTGCCAGGGAGATTGTCCTTTCTGTGAAAGTGAGACTGGGAAACAGTTTTTGCACAGTAAAATCTGATGGCAGCATGTGGCCTTCATTAGCTGCATTTTGGGAGAAGGACTGCTTTCTTGTTCTGGTTAGGTCATGCTATAATAGATGATAGGTAGTTTCAGTTGAAAAAATGGTATTAAATACATTTTTGTAATAAATACACACTGACAGAATATTTTTACTAGATGGATAAGTGACTAGGAGTACACTATAAAGTTTCATATAATGGTGCTTCTAAACTTCAGGGCACAAAGTTTTTCCATTTTCTACTCTGTTTTCTGGTTGAGTTCAAAGTCTTCCCTTTATCTTTCCTTTTTCTCTTCTGGGCTCTTCATTATATCTCAAGCCTTGGCTTTGCTCTGAGACAAAGTAGTTCAAGAAGTTGATGTGTCTGGGGCTGTCATGCCTACAGACATCACAGCAATGCAAAGGAAGAGCAGCTTGAGGGGAAAGAACAACCCATTCCAGTAAATGCTTTGAATGCAAGTTTGGTTAAGACTGCAGGCCTCTGATGGGATGAAGCAAAAGTAAATCCTTATATTTCCGAAGACTGTCTGGAAAATGTGATATTTCTGTAGGCTGATTTTAGTAAATGCTGTCACATTCTTCATATGCGGAAAGGACAAAAAGCTCTCTAAAGCTTCCTGGCTTTGGAGGAGTTAATCATCTCGATGGAAACTGATGGCAGTGTACCAGTGCAGTGTTTAGACAGACTAAACTACACGCTGGGTTATAAAACACATTGTGGAGAAGAAAGGGACTTGGCAGCAAGTTTTTATCGCTCTTAAAACTTCTGACAAAATACCAGCTCTAAAGGGAGGAGTCAGTGCAGTAAGGACTGGAGCAAAAGAGGCTTTTAAAATAGCTCCTGAAACAATGTAAGAAATTAACTAGCTAGGTGGTGGCCTAGGAGAGGCTTTTCATCTTCAGAAGCACTGCATTTTGAAGAAGGAGAAAACTTTTAGTTGAGTACTGTAATGCAAGCTTCTACTGTTGATGTTTCCTGCTTAACCAGTGAAGTCCTACTCTCAAGTTTATTCTCTTCTCCTTTAATCTGATCTCACTGGACATTTAATTTTTCATTTTCCAGTGGCTCAGTTCTGATACAGCCTCCCAACCCTGCAGTCACTAGAGGGTTTTAATCTTTACAGAAACAGATGGTCAAATAAACCCATTGGAAAGGGCAGGGTTTCAATATGTACATAGTTTGAAAGTGAAGGTTGTGGTCTTTGAAGGAATCTTGAACTTCATAAATAACAATGTATATATACATTTTTAATTTAAAAAAAGAGGCAGGGGAGAAAAAAGAGGTACTATTGCTAGAGATACTATTGGTCACAAGGGATCTTTTCACTCAGCCTGACTGTTTCATCATGATGAATGAAGCAAAAGTGAAGAGGTCTGTCTTATCTGGCCCTATGAGGTCAATCAATAATAAAATTGCTATTTTAACTCTTGGCTTTCTTTCTTTAACGGCATCAGTAAGTGCTAGAAGAGGCAATTGGACAAACAGCGACTGCTATGATTTGCCATCTGAGCTTTGCTTCCTCCACTCCCGCCCTCTGCCTATGACCCCTTCCAGATGTGAATATTTTTCTTTTGTTTGAATTAAGAGACCTTTTGAGAGAACAGACACCAAGCATGCTTTGTTCTTTTTTGACAAAGCTGTGACATTTCCAGCTGGACATAGCTGACATGAAAGGGACTTGTTTGTCCTTTTTTTGCACGAACAGCAGGAATTTTTGAGCTTGGCTGTGAGTGTTGAATTCACAGGTTTGGAAAATGCCTCCCATTTGGCCCCCTCTGCCCCACATATCCTTTCAAAAAAAAAAAGCAAAAAGGGAGAAAATATGTGAAATTGCAGACTGCATTTTGACAAACCAATCTGCAAGTGATAAAGTACTTTATTCACTCCACAGCTGTCTTACTTCTATCTTGTGCATATACTTTAGAGAAGACCTATGGCACTATTAGATGTCTCTTACCTAAGTTCAAAGGAGCTCAAAATAACATTCCTTTGTGCTGAGGGAAGAAATACCTGTATCAGCGAGGATGCCAGTGGATAGTGCTCCTCTGTGTTCTGAGTAACCTCACTCTTGGTGACTTGGAGGTAGCAAGTTCTGGGGAGGTGAAGATAAGTTCTTAAGAGTCCCTTGGTGCTGTGGAAGCCATTCCTTCCTATACTCCTGGCACTGAGCTCACAACACCTGCAGTGGCTCCCATCCCTTGAACTGAGAATGTGAGAGAAGAGCAAGAAGAAAACAGCAGAGAAGGAGGAAACTGATGAATTTGGCATGAAGTCTAAGCACCTAACTGAAAACCTGCCCTTTCACTTGTTTCCCTGAATTGATCATTCCACCTTCTCACTAATAACCTAAAAGAGATGTGCAGAACACTTGATCACACATGAGATTTTGAACATGCTTTCTTTATTTTGTTGTAGTGATATCAAATGTCCTGTCTTAGCCTCTAAGGCAGACAGGTAAGGTCTGCCAGACTGATTAAAAAGTTACAATAACCTATCTCAAATTAATTATACCAATCTTTAGAGTTGAGATGAATTAAAAACTAATTTTTTTGATTAATGTTGTGGCAATGGTTGCAAAAGTGTATCCACTTCAGAATCAGACTTTTGTCAAGGAAGTAAGGATGTGATTTTATTTTTAGACTGGACTTCCCTTGGAGGCATTTTAGAAGCAGGAAATCTGAGAACCATCCCATAAAGCTTAAAAAAAAAAGAATAAAAAAAAGTACTGCAAATTTCATTTTATGTGGGAAGAAATGGAGTAGATTTGTTTAACGTCTATGGAATTCCAATGTCCATGGCAATAGCTTTGTTGAAAGAGGATGTTCCTTGTGACTGGTCATGTCTCCTGACAGAATGATGGCCACTCGCAGCTGAATTGTCCTATTTAGTAGAAGTGGAAATTAAAGTTATTTTTTTAGTTTTTATTATTATTATTTTTCCCTTTTTTTTTGTGTGTGGTTGTTTGCAATTTTAGTCCCTATAAGAGTAGTGGGATCTGGAATTAGTCACTTCACCAAATGTATCTATTAAAAAATAAAAGTGGTGAAAATTACTGTTTGGAAGACGTAGTGCAGAATGTTATTTCTTTTTATTATTGCATATGCTTACTCCAGATTTCCTGCAGGAAGTGTCTCCAGCAAGGTCTCTAAGCCAGCAGAGAGCCAGATGTTCCAGCCTTAAGCCTTGGAGCTCCTGCTTTATGCAGACATTCTTTTCCTTATTTTCACTGATTTCCCACGTGCTCTTTAGAACTCACCACCTGTCAATTGCTCCTCTGATCTTTCTGGAAAGAGGTGGGCAGGTGGGAACATAGTTATGTACAGCCATGCACAGTACTAGTGTTTTTCATCTGGGTTTGGGAAGGACCTGCCTTATTTATGTCTGTTTTTCAGGATGAGCAGATTTTATTGTTTGACCATGGGAGAAGTGACACAAGGTGACAAATTAATTCTCAGCTCCATCAGTGGACTTTACTTTTTCAGAGACACTACTACAGTTAGTCCTGCACTTTCAGACCTTCTTGGATATGGCAACTGAGTTGCATCTGATGAAATGGATCTCTGTACTCAAGTGCAATCCCAGCCAGGGTGGGTAGGGCCAAGCCCCTTGCTCTACGTTGGATGTTGGAACTACTAAGATGGAAAATTAGTTTTATGATGTAACAATGTTGTCTAAGGTCAGCTTCTTTTTCCTCACAGCTCCAGTACCATATGGTGCTCTTAGGTAGCCCAACCAAGCGTGCATCACTGAAGGAAGGAGCCTATTTGGTCTTGTCAGGAGGTTTTGGGATTAAATGAAACTTCCACCAGCTGCTCTCTGGGAGTTTGGAACTGGTGCTGGTAAACCTGAGAGGACAGCTTGTTTTAGTCAACAGGCAAGACCAGGCATGCTGTGTTTGTCAGCTCTGAACCAGATTAAGCTAGGGAACTTATTTTTGGTCCTCATAATGTCAGCAGTGCCTGTGTTTACGTTTCCCTATAATTATGATTTTTTTTTTTCATTTCAAGATGAAGAGGCTTTTGCTCTAATGTGCTGCTTATTGCTGTAGACTTTCAGGGTATGATTCTGTCTTTCACATGATAATATAAATTGGAAGCAAATTATACTGGTTAAATGATAGTAGTGTAGAAGATGAAAGGAAAATTGTGCCTTCAAGCACCAATTAATTAAGTAAATTCAGATTTCATTAAAGGCCTACTGTAGCTCATCTAAACCTCTGAAGAACATCCACCTATGACACTTGAAATTTTACTGGCAGAACTTTATTGGACTCTTTAAGCTAACTATCCCTTACATAGACTTCTCTGACACGAGGCTGATCAGAGCAGCTGACTAGATTTGAAACTATCTAAGACTGTTTCAGCTTTTCCACAGCTTTGTAGCACTGAATGCTCTTTGCAACTTGCTGAGCTGAAGGCCATCCCATTTGGTTACCTTCTGTATAGAACTGCTCAGAGCTCATGGGGGGGATGCACACTGCTGGGACTTTGTCACTTCTCTGCCCACCAGTGACATGACTACCAATGCTATTTGCCCATAGTGGGGATAGGGCTTTTAAAACTATTGCTAATCTGGGTGTGCTTTGGAATAGCTTGAGAAAAGAATGTTAACCAGTGTGAATTTCAAATTTCTGCTATTTGAAAGTATTAGGCTGGTGCTGGGCTTGAGGTAAATGAGACCAAGTGGGGTTAAATGGATTTGCACCCTTTTAGACAAGATCTAAAATCTATCCTAGTAATGAATATGGAGAGGAAGTACTGAACCTGCCTCTTAAGCCTCATGCTCTGCACAAGGCAGGTGCATTGCCACGTGTCTCACCAGTATTTCACCACCTTGTATCAGGGCTGGATTTGATGTGATTGGTTCAGGTTTCTAAGAGGAATGTTACAAACACTAGAGAGCCTAAAAGCTGTTGTCAAAAACAAAGTTAACATTCTACTGTAATGTGAAGTAGTTATCTTGAGTGACCAGAGTGAAGACATAGTCCATTAACTGACAGTGTCTAATAATGTAAAAATGCAAGTAATTTCAACTAACCCTGATTACTTTATTTACTCAAAATTTCTGCCAGCTAGCAAAGATAGTGGGAATCTTCTCGAAACAAGACAGAAGTCTCTTGAGTTGCTTGGTGCTAAAATTAATGTTGACTATGGATAGTCCAAATTCCTGCTAGTGTTTACATAAGACCTTTCTAAAGGGGAATTTGAGCCCTTAGAAACAGTATACAGACAATAAAACTAGTTACATAGCAGAGAGGTGCATATACAAAAAATTATATCAAACCTCATAAAAATCAGCTATGGTTTGCCTGCAGTGTAGAATCTCATTTTTACTTTAGGAAGAAAGGAGGTGATTTTGGGGTGTCCCTCCTTGGACAGAAATGTACCAAGAACCAGCAGAGAGCAGTGCTTGGGGAGTAGGGAGGCCATTGTCATTTTAGGGATATGGTGTTGGGCTGTGCTAGTGGGGAGCTAGAGGTCTGTGTCAGTGGGCTCAGCTTTGAAAACTTCTGTCTTTATTACAGGTTGGGGAAGAGAATGGCCATAGCAATAGGCTCAGTGGGAAAGCTGTAGTAGGAGAAGGTATTTAGGAGCTGCAGGAGTGGCAAAGACTATCTCAGAATATAAGGAGGAGAGAAGGACTCCTGGAGAAGGTAGAGGTGCAGTGTAGAAGCCCCAGTGAAGAACTAGTACAGTCTGGTCAAGCCAGGAGGAGTCACTAGCTGTGACACATGGCAGGCCACCCTGCCTGGAGCTATGGGAACTGTGTGGGGCATGCCTAAGGTGGATCTTATCCATCCAGGAGAGTGTGCACTTAGTCTTCAGGGATCACTTCAGTAGGAGAACCCCCATAAATCAATCTGATGTTCTATTGATTGATCCCTAACAGCCTTTAGCATGGTAATTTCTGACTGGCAATCAAGGCTTAGGCTTTGAAAAAACCTGACTGTATGTACTGGCCATGGACGGAACACATGCCCTTTATCTGGACTCCAGCCAATCTGTTACCTTCCTCCATTCAGATGAATGCAAAGTTCCTTCAAGTAGCCCTTCAAGAAATGCAGGTTGTATGGGTGTGTGGGCAGGGCTTGGTCTTTTATTTTTGCCAGGTGAGTTATAAGGAAAATACTGCTTAGCTGGAAAATGATTCACATTGAGCAGCAGGAGAAGCAAATGAAATAAAGCTGTATATAACATGGTGTCTAAAGGTACTTTTGAAATACATGACGTAGTAACCTGCCCCACTACAGCCGGTAGATAAAAGGAGAGTGTAAAAATGGCAGAGCCATCATTGTTCAACACCTTGTTACTGATCCTGGGCAAAAATACACACTAATAAAAAAAAAATCTACAATTTTCCTTAGTTACTTAAAGTGTCAGAGCTCTGTTATCCTGGTGGTTCATAAGAGTTTAGAACCAGTTTATTGGGGAGGTAAAAAAAAAGCATGTTAAAGGGACGAAGGAGGGAAAAGCAACCTCATAGATTTTTCCCTTTCTTAATTCCTCAATTTTGACATGAACAAGCCCTGCTTTCTGCTGGCCTGCATGATCACTGGTACTTCAGCAAAGCAGCTATTAATTGCACCAAATCTGTACAAGAATGAGCAGGTAGAAATGGCTACACCAGCTGCAACAGCATGAAGGTAACACATTATTACTTCTTGCTCCCTACTGATTCATTAAAAAAAAAAACAAGTCACACAACAGCCCATAGGAAACAGGAGTACTTCGATTTCAGAGGGCTATTTCCAAAATGACCTAAGCTCCTGCTGGCCTAGAATAAAGGACTTGAATTTTAACTCCCTCATTCTGCATTGTAATTACAGTATGGAGATTTCAACATCTGTTTCCTTTTCTCCATGTTTCCCTCAGTATTGGGTGTTACTGCAGTGAAGGCAGCAGGGAGGCCTGCTGGCATTATGTTAGTCTGTTAATATTCTATTGAGGAGCATTGGAGCATTTGTTCAGACAAGTTCAATCTCTCATGCTCAGTGAGCACACAAGCAAGCAAAGATCTTGCTCCTCTGATGTTTAATCAGCCCTCTCAAATTTCATGGATCAGCTGTAAATAGGAAGATTTCCCTCCAGTGAGCAGGTTTTGTTGTTGGTCTCCAAACAGTTAAAATATAAGAGAAAAAAGTGCTCTTGCTTGTACCAAGACAGGAAAACCACAGAATGGAAAACTTCCGTTTAACTTTGAAAGATGGGAAATGGCTGGTGTTGGAAAGGGAACAGGTAGAGGAGGAGTGAGCCAGGGGATATCTGTGGAAAACCAGCTAAACCAGCTATTCCCCAGACACTTTTTCTTCAGCTCTGTGTTCTTTTGGGGGATGGAGTTCCAGGCTGACCCCTGTGCTCCAAGCCCTTTTTACACTTCTCAAGCACCCACCCCAGTTCTCTACTTCCTCCCTCCTCTGACACTGCTATAAATATCCTGCTTGCCTTTCATAGGTCCAGAGAAATGCACATTGCAGATAAAACGGATCTGAGGTGACAGTATGAAACAGCTTTTAGACCAGCTCTTGTGAAGTGAGTGACTGTTGGGTCCTCTGCTTTATCTTGTGAAGTGTGAGGTTTCTGAGTCCCCTGCTTTAAATTTCATGAACAGTGAAACATACTCCTTATTTATCATGCTCACCTCTGGATTAGGATGCATGGGTGTGTTTCTAAGGAAATTATTTCCTCGAATAAATAATGTGCTACATGAGGCACAGAACTGAAAGCTGAAAGAATTCTGGTATTAGGGAGAATGTAGGGTGGGGAAAAGATGGAACTAGTTGAGAGACCACACTGCATGCAAAGTATAGTGCTTGCAATACTGAATATCTTAAATGCTTTGGTGAGGTGGATCAGTCCAAGAGGAAATAAAAGAGTGAAGTGATCCCTGGGGCTCTTAAATAGCCATCATGTACAGTACTTCAATAGCCACAAAATACCCAGCCCTCCCTTAGCATCCTGCAGGGCAAAAATCACAAACCCAGAGAAGTGTGAGAAGACAAGAGCTACAGTTCCTGTGCAAGAACTTCAGTATTGAAAAAGATAGTGCTGGGGTAGGGGCAGGATGAGTTCTTAAGCCCTTTGTTTTACTTTTTTAAAGGGACAGCAGCACCTGTCCCTTTTTTATTTTTTTCCTTTTTTTTTTTCGTTCCCCAAGGGGTTGGGGATTAAGGATTTAGTTGGTTATTTCCTTAGGGGATCAAGATAAAAAAAGAGACTTTAATAAATCTCTTTCCCTCTTCTCTACAGACAGTATATTTTCAATAGAATTAAGCATCTGTCCTGCTTTCTCCCACTGTGTAACAGTTTGCAGCTTTACAGAGAAGCAGAGAAATAGAAGATTTTATAATATCAGATAGAACTTCTAGGTGTACTTTGGGGGACTCCAGGTTATCACAGGAAGGTTTTAAGGCATTCAGAGAGAAGCTCAACTAGATCAGGTGGCAAATAGCTAGTGACCCTTATCAGTATTTTGCCTTTAACACCTTTACTTTGGAACAAACACGCTGCAGCAGAACCTATGATCGTGTGTCATTTGCATCATCCAGTGCAGCTGGAGTCTTGGTACTGATAAAATATACCTCCCAGAAGTGTGATGTGGGATACTTTGACTTTCCCAAAGCTCCCTTCTCAGGCTGTCATTTTAATTCCTTATTATTGGAGATTGATTCAATCTATGGAGTTTTAAGTTCCTTCCAAAACTCTTTAGAGACATATTTCAACTCTGAAGTCTTTTTTTCTTTATCAGGATGAGTGCCTAATCTACCTCCCACATACATTCTAAATTGTAGCTATCTCTTGAGTTTGCCAGGGTATTCTGTTTTCCTCTTTTTCTGTTTGACTGGGAGACCAACAGGGTGGGAAGCAGGTCCTTGCCAGCCTTTATTCCAATGGCAGGTTTAAATTGACTGAAGAAATGGTGTAGATTGAAAGCATCAGACCGCACCTGTCTGGTGTATTTGGCTGTATGGGAAACAAAGCTTTCACTAGTACCGGAAAGTTTTCAAGCCAATCGGTTCCTTCCTGTCAGTGCAGAAAGAGTGTTTGTTTCTGCATGCCCTTCTCACACCGATTTCCTCTAGTACCAATGGCTGTTGGAAGAGCTGGATAAAGGAAAGCACCGGGTCTTTCTTTCCCTCCTGTTTCAGAAACTGCTTTCCTGTTTGTCCTTTATGCAGCATGGCAGCTTGGGCTATTGACGTAAACTTTATTCTTTGTGCTGTACAGAGCTCTCCTCTTCTGAATTTGACATTGCTTACTCACATCCTGACTGCTGTTTTGACAGAAAGAAGGAAAGAGGACAGAACAGGATTCTAGGGTGGTAGCTGTCTTGGCACAGCCAGGGATTCCCATTTTTGTGCAGGTTCAGTGTTTGTTCATCAAACTGTCATAAGGTCAGCACATGGCAGGATTCCTCCAGTACATAATCCTCAATATATATGTGGGCCAACGCTGGAAAGATTCACCAAAGTTGTTATTGAAACACTGTGGTGGTGCTCTGAAGAAGCATCACTAGGTTGCACTGTTGAGAAATATGGGAAAGGCAGTTTTGGTTCAAAAAAATATCTAGGACCTGAATGGGAGAGGAAAAATTCAGAGGAGTTTTCTAAGAGTAGCTTAGCCCACTTGGTTCCCTTCTCTGATGAAATCCACCAGAGCTTGCAGTACCCCATCTTAACTTGGGGGACGAGAACCAAAATGGTGATGCATATAATTTCCCCACTGAATTTTGGACTGTATCTCTTTATTCTACTTTTTTCCCTCATGTGAACATCTCTGCTAGAGTTGCTGCAACAGGCCATATTGTCATAAACATACTGAAATGAAGTAATGTGAACAATCATTGCACACCGGGATGAATGGGTGTTAAATAAAATAGAAGAAATCTTGTGTCTGTGTATTCCCAGGGTATTTTCCCTTGCCAAAGAACAGGCACTGAATGGAACTATACACTCATGACTTAGCTACATGCTTGCCTGCCAATTTAATAGGAAGAGTAAGCAGGATCTGTTATGCTTTTACCCAGAAAAACAAAACTATGTTTTGGTGAGATTTCACTGTAATGATGGCGGTTTCAGATCAGTTTTGGTATTAGAATATATAGGCAGCAAAGCTAAAGCTGACAGAACCAGGCAATGCTACTCTGCTTTCTGCAGAACCAGTAATGTTTCAGCTATTCAATATTATATTTCTTTCCTTTTTTTTGGAAGGTGGCAGGGGAATCCTTAATTGTCTTGTTGTGTTTTCCTTAAAATCCCTTAACAGAAAATGTTACTGCAATCTGAGGCAAGGAGAATGTAATCTGTGGCTGTTTTGCATAGTTGGATAATTTGTTGTTTTTGTTTTTAAGCCAACTTGTGACTCTCTGAGGCTAACACTGTTCCAAATCTTTTTAATAGCAGTCCTTGACATTTTAGAGGTTTTATCTTTTCATTATTATTCATACATGCTCATTTCTGAATTTGCTAATGTGCACTTGCAGTTCCTCAGCTTCCTTGCTTGTGGAAGGAAGCTGCGGAAGGAAGCAGTGTGCACTAACAGCATGGTTTTGTTCACTGGGGTTCTGCTTATCCCACAGACTGTTAGAAGTGAACATGAAACTACACATTGGTAAGCCACACCTCTGATTTTTCTCCGGGGGAAAAAAGCTCTGTAACTATTCTTAGTTAGTATATTATGTGTGAAATGAAGTAGTTCCAAGGGGACGAACAACTGCTATTCAGATGGAGTACGTTTATGCTTTGGTCTTCTCCTCAGAGGTACAGCAGTTCAGTGTTCTTGACTCAAAGTGTATGCTTGGGGTAGGAGTAAATCAAAGCCCGGGCAAGGCTGCCAAGCCCAGGCTTAGACGTGTGTCTCGTGTGCGTGTGTGTACATCTTGCAGTTCGGTGATGACCCCGGTGACTTCTTGAACTTTTAGTGACAATGCAGCTGTCTGTTCATGGTGCTAATTAACCCAAAATCTGATTCCTCCCTCCCCCTCGTTATCCATTGCGTGAATGAGGTGTGAAAACAAGAAGACGACTTTTCCCGTGCCCTTAGGGCTGTCTGAGCCTGGCAGCAGTGACCCTGCCTGAGCCGAACTGAAAGAGCTGCTGCGCAATGGCCCATACGCCTTTTTAATGGACTATTAAGATTCCACCTTCTCCCCCTCCCTCCAGTCCTGTAACAATTTGGAGAGATATGGCGCTTAGGGGAAAACAGCTGCAGGAATAACTTTTCTTTTGGAAAGCCAGAGACAGCTGTTTAGTTCGTAAGTCTAGGGATTCCTCCACTATTTATTTAGGGCCTGATCCCACTCCAGTTAAAATCAGTAGAAAGTTTCCAACTGGGTTTAGTGGGCAGTTGAAGGAAGCAGCTTTAGGAAGCAGCCTGCAATCAAACAATACTGCTTCAAAATGTTGGAAACAGCCAGAAAGGAAAATTAGAGTAGGAAAGCATTTATCACAGAGTTGACTTTCTGACTTGCCTGCAGGATCAAAGTACAAGCACTAAGAAGGCCGATGGAGGAACAGATTAAATTAGTGTTTGTGGTATCCTAAGTTGCTTTAAAAAATGGTTTTTGTAGGTCTACATTCATTTACAATTTGCAGTGTAATTGGCAGACTTTTATTGGCACAGTGAATTAAAGGACTGATCTTTGATGTTGAATGCTGATTTTAGTTTAGATACTCTGAAATCATAGGGGATAATGGCTTGCTTTTTGAAATTATACAAATTCTTAGCACCTGCAGCTCTCATTGGTATGAGTTTACTTGCCATGTCTGAAAAATGGGGAGAAAAATGGAATTACTCTTGCTCCTGTTATTAGATATTGTTGTTGTCACCTGATTTATATACAGGGAAGGAGAAGGCTAGGAACTTGCTGAGGAGGATTAGATTTTCTGTTTCATAGAGAATTTTGAAATGGTGGAAGTTTATTCCATCTGAAATGTGAGGGAAAATGATAAAATTGGAGTTTTCAGCATGACATTTTCTGGGAAAATGTTTTGAAGGATTAATTGAAAATGTCCAATTTGACTGAAGGTATCATTTCATGTCAACATTAAGACTTCAAGTTCAGTTGAAGAGAATTGCCGATGCAGGTTAAAAATAGGTCATATTTTTTTCTGAGAAAAAAATGGAAAAAACAATTTTGCTGAAGTTGATAATTTCCTTAGAAATTTGTGACCTAAGTAAAGCCATGATCCCTGACAGGAAAAAGCCTTTCCAAAAACATCTCTGGTGGCTTAACAGTAACAGCCTCCCCTTCTGGAAGTGATGATTTTTATCAGGTTACATGCTGCCTCTCAAGCTGGGAGAGATTCCAGTTCATTAGTCCTTCTAGGCTTATAGTTAGCTTTTTCTGAATGCTCAGAATTCCTTTTAAAACACCAATCTAACTTTTCCTGAATGGTGAGAACTCCCTTTAGAGCACAAAACTAGATTCCCTTTGCTTGCTCCAGTCCTTGTCAATAGGCTGTTCTCCTTGTGTTTGTTGCATTAATGAACAAACAAGTTTGCTTTGTGATTGTGTTGCTGCCAGTGGACTGAGACGAGGTATTTCCCCTTGTATTTCTGTTAGTTCCTTCCATGTCAATGTTTAAACAAGCTTACACCTGTGTTCCAGGTGCGAGCTTAACTCCAGCCCTGAAAAGCTGGCTCTTGGGAGCGTGGTTCATTACTTTGCCAAAATAGTCCTGTTACAGCAATGTCTGAGGAGACCAAGACAGGCAGGAAACAGGCTTGGTGGAGACCCTGGAAATGATTACCCTTCTCTGTAAGCATTCAGCACTGCTGTATCCAGAGAACTTCTGCCTCCCAAACAGTTAATGGGCCTTAGAGCATTCAAAAATAGCCATCACTGTGCCAGGGCAGCTGTGAAATGATTACCCAACCACATCTTGTGACCTTTAGGTTTTTTTCTAAAAAGTTACAAGGACACTGAAGAAGTGATATTGGAATGCAAGCTTGCCTCCCTCAAATTGGAAATTTATGGAAGTTTTCAGTAAGAATTCTTTCTGAAGCTGTCAAACTCCAGTAGCACAGATGAGCTAAGTGACTGGTACATTCACTTCAGAGTGAATCTGCATCAGATTCATATGGTCAGACTTGAGCATTTCCATTTAAAACCCACTTATTATCAGTACTGTCTAAGAATAAAACAACATGAGTTAGTCTTTAATTTGCATAAATATTTGTTGTGCAAAAAAAAAAAAAGTCAACAATTGGTGGTAAACAGGCATGAATAACCATTCAGTGTGTTCTCTGCACTTACACAAGTCTGGCTAAGATTCATAACTCTTTAATATGTCATTGGTAGCACCAAGGATGTATATAAGCACCCTAGTAATGATACACTGCTTCTGGAAATCCATTTTGATTATGGTACACTGGGTTGTTCATGGATACGAAATTCTGATGAAAAGTATGTGTGAAGAAATTTTGGGTAGTAGAAGAATGAGATGCAGTTTCCATGGAATACCTTAGGCTAGTCTGTCAGTAGGACAGGCAGGGAGTTTGAGCAAACCGTTTGAAGAAGGAAGGTGACTGGCCATTGGCTATCTACCTTTTCTGCTGTCAGTGCTTTGTGTCATTGCACAGGGAGAATCCTGTCTTCAGAGCCAGAGGATGCACAGCATGCAGTATTTCTGTTGCTCAAGTAAAGAATTGGTTGTTTTGGTTTTTGGGGCATTTTTTTTGGTTGGTTGTTTTTTTACCTGATTTCCACAACAAATCAACACTGAGTTCTTGAGGCCTTCTAAGGTCAAAGTGAAGGATGATGCTTTGGAATGCAGTTATGACAGGGCACTACAGGGACTTCTGGAAGGTTCTGGATAGGTGGGCAAATTAGTCTAATTGCCCTGCTATTGTCCTAATCATGACCTTGTATTGTCCTTGTCCTTGACCTCTAGGCTGCTGGGAACTGTGGTATGTGAGGTTCATTTAGGACTCAGGGAGGTTTCCTACTTGCTTTAATGACCAGTGAATCAGGATCTGAGTGCTACACCTAAAGCTTTATGTGGGGCTCAGATTCCATAAAATTCTTCATGTACCTAAGATCAGCTACATGGTAGTAATTATTGTGATTACATAACAGACATTAATAAAATGGGCAATTAGTAAATTCCTTAAGCATTGTGATATAACCAGAACTGTGTCATAGACGTGTCCAGTGTATGTGAATAGTCTGCAGATGCTGGCACCTTCAAAACAATTGATGATGTCTCAAGAATGGTGAGCAAAGATGCTCTTTTCACTGAGGAAATTGTTTGAATGCAGTTTTAATTTCAGGGTCTGGCAGACCAAATACTAGGTCCTGTCAGGCCCAGTGTGAATAGGAGCAGCACAGCAGTGCCTGTAGGCCTGACCTAATTAGATATGTATACCTCTGTTGTATGGACAGCTGCTTAGCCTGTCAGTTTAGAGCAAGTTTTGTAATGCAGGAAGGAATTTGCAGGCCCACCCAGTACCCTTGAAATCTATACATGTTCCCAAGCAGTTCTTCCTCTCTAGCTCCTACGTGCAAAATTGAGCATAAACCATGTGATCAGTGGAGTATGGCCTCCTCACAGAAAGCTGGCACCCATCCCAGATGGGCAAGGTACTGAAGCAAGGAGAGTCCTCTGAAGTAAGTTGATGAAGCAGGGAGTGTCCAGGCCTGTGGCTTTTGATAATCTCTCTTTTGAAGGGTTTACATGGCTGTCAGAGATGCCCTACTTATAATGCATAGATGAAAACTGCCTTTAGATGTTCTCTTTAGTAGGACTGTCTTTCCTCGCCCTCTTCCTCCTGTTGAACTGTTTGGATCTGGTGCCCAGTGGGTTTGTGGATTGCACAGTGGGTTAAGAAAGACTAATAAATTGGCAGATTTGGCTCAAAAATTTTTCTATTGCATCTTTAAAAAAATACAGTGATGAATTTATGATGCTTGTTAACTCTGGTTATACCCCAAGGGAAATCTAGCACAAAGGGCAAAACCATGCCACTTCTATGTGTCTGGTTTTACAGAAGTTTCATATTATTACTTGAAATGCCAAGTAGCATCTACCAGGTTCAAGCCCTGGGCATTCACTCATCAAGTGCTGGATTAGAACATCTTCCCTCACCTCCTCTTTGATGTATGTGAGCCATCTCTTGGCTGCTTAGTGGAAACAGTGGGTTTGTTCTGAAACCTGATATCAAGCTGCAACACAGCAGCCTACAGAAGAAATGACCATAGCCCCATAAAGCAACTTATCTATGACTTTTACAGGCTGGGGACTTCCCTTTCTCAGCAGAACTGAAACTTCCTGGGTAACTTATAGTAAATTAAAAAAAAAAAAAAATCAGAAGGGTGTGTCTACATTGCCTCTTCAACCCGAAATCTCATTGTGTACCCATTTTGATGTACACCAGAAAACAACATCATTTGAGAATTGTTTAGTTTTAACAGTACTTTGTTCTTTGAAGAGTGCCCATGACCTCAAGAGAAAAAAAAATCTGCCCCATGTGAATCAGAATGGGATTTCTATGATTGTGGTAGGTTCTTGAAAATATCACTTGATCCATTTAAATTACTTTAGCACTCGTTCTTGCAGTTTGTCATCATGATCTGTGGAAATAGAAGATCAGCCTCATTACAGCTGTATCACTAAATCATAGGCAAAGGACATATTTTCTCCTTGCAGAGGCTGCTCCCCTAACTGTACTCTTTAGGCAATTCATCTCTCATCATATGCTCCAATTTGCTTTCCATGTTACTGCTCATTTGATGGGTTGGGAAACAATCAATGCCAGATGCACATTCCTTTCAGGCAGTAAATGCTCCTGCAGCAGTAAGTTATGTGCACCAGCTTCTTGTTTCATTAAAATCACATATGGTTTCCATTTGCCCCTAATTGGTCTCACATCAGCTCTGCCATATTCTCTGAGTGGAAAGCTTAGACCTGTGGCTCCTTTGAACAATTCTAAAGAACTGTGGGAAACTAGAGCCTTGTCTCAGCCTAGCTTCCCCTGGTCCTCTGTGTACTGTGTCGAGAAGTACTTGATCTGGAATAGGGCTGAACTAAATCTTATTCTATTGCACTATACCAATTGTATGTAGACAAAAGGAAACAGAAAAGGTGTTTTGAGCTGAGTATTGCTCTGTAATATACTTGTTATCCACTGTTGTAAGCTGGCTTTGGAAGAGCTTTTGTGTGTTGGCTTTGACAACCATCTTTCCAACACTGCTAACCTTGGCTGAAAGCGTTTCTGCCTTTGGCAGTTGTCAGAGACACAGAATGAGGCAAAATGCACTCTGCTGAAAACATTCTTTGGAGAGAGACGCGAGATGCCTCTACTGTGCGCTGTACATGACACACTCCCTTCCCCTCCTTCCACTTGTATAATTTTTCCTTCCTTTTCTCTGATTCTTGCCTACTGCCTTTTGCCTTTAGCCTGAATTCAGCTTCCAGTGGTGAGTTTAAAAATGTAGGTGGAAAGTAAAAAAAAGCCTGCCAAAAGGGAGACAGAAAAATGTCTAGTTGGCAGGAATGACATTGTTTTCTCCTTTTATTTTACCAGAGTGTCCTCAATGCTGTAGGCATGTTCATTACATAGTCTGCAGTGTCTCTGCTTAGATCTATAGCAAACCTAGAATGTTGTGTTGATGCAAGCTGTGAGACTAAGCCAGCAATGTAACTCCAGTAGCTCAACTCTGTCCCTGATCTAGCTAATCTCTTATGTCTACCTGGCTTCACTGAGCTTAGTAGCTGGGAACAAAAGACAGTGGGTTTTTTCTTCTTTTTTCCTTTAGTTTATGTGTGTTTTTAATGAGGTATTTCCTGAAGCTAGTTTTTATATGTACTAACATCTACATAAGGATCCAAGAGATTCTACTTGGACCTTTTAAATGAATATAAATGCATTTTAGATCCATCCATTCTTCCTTCTCCATTCAGTCTTCCCTCTGTATTTCCAACGGTGTGTATGATGGGGAAGCAGGGGAACTAACATCAGGAGTTAAATGCAGGGGAAGTGCTGGGCAATTGAAGGGAGTTTGAGCAACCTGAAAGAAATGTCCAGAAGAGAATTTGCAGGTTCTCATTTAACAGAGATCTCTTGTTTCTCTTTGATTCTTATGTATTTCAAAGAGTTCTTGGACTTCCATAGGATCAGATGCATCATATAGGGAAGGAGAAAGTGCTTGATACTATTGCCATCACAAAGGTTGTATCCAGTTAATAAGCTACAGGTGAAATGCCAAGCACTAACCAAGTTCTGCTTGGTTGTTTTATGCAACCTTGTTTCTTTAATTTATGGTCTAGTTGGGAGGATTAACCTTCTCCCCAGTAAAGCTCTTCTGGAGAAGTTTGTACTTTTTGAAGTGATGGAAGGTCTGACACAATCAAAATCTTGCTTGAAGAAGTTGTATCACTCCTTATTTTGCAGTGTTAGAAATCAAGCAGCACAGCATGTTGTGCAAACAGAATCTCAGTGGCAAGGAAATCTGCAGGGATGGGAAATGTGGTTAATATTTAGCAAGTGTAATTGTGATCAGTTGTTTTATATGGAGCTTAGGCCTGGGCAAACCCATTTAATTGCCTTCCACTTTTCTTTGGGGAGGCCTTCAAACAGACTTGCCATGCCACAGGCAGGGGAAGTTTTTTTGGATCTGTAAAACAAAGGCCAAAAATAAATGTCATAATTCTGGTTAGAACAAGGGAAGGAAAGTTATATCTGTCTTGCTTTCCTGTTTTTATTTAGACTTTCATTGTTAGTTACCAACATGCTTGCTGATGTAAACGCACATCCTTTACAATGTGATATTTATCTGGCAACTGACTGGCAGAGGTGAATGGTGTTGAAAAGATGCTCTTTCTCTGTTAGTGTTCCTGAGAGCGCTTTGAAAAGACGAAAAGTCAAGATTTCAAGTGCAAATAATGGGAACTAGTTTGTTGGTCAGAGTATGAGAGGAAGACAACCAGCAGTGAACCTCTTAACTTCACTACCTTTTTTTATCTTCCTTGATGTTCTTTGCTGATGCTGTGTACTAGCACAGTTGAATTTGACTTCTTCAAAGACAAAGCAAAAGGGGTTTGTTTTGCCTTTTTTGGCTTTGGATGAAGGTCATGATGGAATGAGGCAAAAGAAAGCTTCTCTGTGGTATTTTTTCAGCCTTCTTGTGCTTTGCAAGAAGCCTTCAAATTTGACATTGTGATTTATAAAAGAATTCTGTTTTGGTTATGGAGGAGGAGGCAACTTTCCGTAGTAACAGATCATCAAACTGGCTGGAGGCTTCTGGTTTTTTCCCCTCTTCATAAATCCCCTGCTGTAATCAGTGTTTCCCTCTCCTCTCTGCTTCCTGTCGAAGTGGAGGAATGGGTGAAGGGTTGCTGTCTATTACTCCTCCTAAAGCAGGCACCAGGTACTTGCTGCTCATAGAAGCCTGCAGCCACTGGGCAATTTAATAAAGCCTCCCAAAAGGCTGCATACAGTTAGGCCACACTTACAGTTTGAAGGACAAAATCCACCTTTAGTTATGGTCCTCTGGTTTTAGGGCAACCAATCAATAGTGTTGATAGTAATTGCTAACAGATCAGCCGGGGCAGTGGGAAAAGGAATGCATCTTGTGAGAGTGAGCAAGGGAGACAGAAATTCCATCTTAGCAGCACCATCAGCACCAGTACTAGAAAATCTGTGTGTAAAAGCATTCTGCCTTGACCACATCCTGCCTTGACCACAGTAGGGGACACCCCCATAAATGACACTTAGTAGTGTGCTAGGTATACTCAGGAGTCTAAAACATACCAGCTGCCTTAGCCCTGTGTGATGTGAGCCCTCCAGCGTGTACCAGCACAGAAAGGAGTTCTTGTGAGGCAGATCAAATGAGAAAGCTGCTAGTAAAGCTAGTAAAAAGGTCTCAGTAAATTGCTCTTGGAAGTGGCCCCTTGTATAGTCTTTGGATTAATAAAATGGCAACCATCCTCCTTGGCAAAGCAGTGTTTTTAAGTGTTGGTGTAGTCAGTGGCCTCAGGACAAGAAGGAGCTTTTCTTCAGCCTCCCAATCACGTTGCTGCTCCCTGTATATTTTATTTAGCCACTATGTCAGAGAATGGCGTGGGAGAATAACTTGTACCGTGTGTCTTCATTAGTAAACAAGTCCTCCACATCCTTCACTCACTTAAATGCAATGAGCGTGCATTTCAGCCAAAGCTCTCACTTAAAATTACTCACACTGCACACCAATAAAATAAATCCTTGAAACAATAATGAGAAGTGTTACCCTCCTGAGCCGTTCATGGTAATTGGTCACAAGGGAAATGGGTTTGGAGCAAATCCTGGTCTCTGAAGGGTGTGCCTCCATTTAAAATGCTGTTTATGGGTGACAACCAGCCCACTTGCATGAAAGCATTTGGTTCTCATGGTGCAGTTGAGCAAGCAGCTGGGATTGGTGGTGTTAGCCTGGGTCTGTACTGCTGTCCTCTCATCAGAGGAAGGTAAGATTTGGGACAGGGTCACCATCTAGTGGCTGGTCCTGATAAAGGACACGGGCTGAATTGAACCAGGACATTTGATGTTGCTTATCAGTTGGGGAAACGAGCTGCCACACATGTAGTATTTACTCTGTGCCTGGATGGAATTATTTGGTAGCTACAAGTCTTTTCGCCATGTTGTTTCCTCAGCTTGGTGAATGCATGTTTTAATCTCTGATTTTCTGCTCCTTGACTCGTGCGAAGAATGCCTTCTGCCATCTCAGATATAAAGTCATTGTTCTCTTCATGCCTTGCCTTTAGGCCTATTTTCCCTTGAATCCTTGAGAAAATGGCCACGGAGTAAGTGATAAAGTAAAGAGTACTCGAGTTAGATATGTGTGCATATGAGCAAACAAAAGGTCACTTTTTCTTTTTCCAATTCTGATTTGTTTGCCTTTATAGGACTTCATCCGGTGACATTTGGAAAAGGTGTAGGTGATTTTTGCCTGTATTTATGAGTGTTCTTGCACCTGCCGACAGTTTGTACCACACTAGAGATGTCAGGGAAACACATACCAGTAGCTGCTGGCACTACACTAGTCCTGACAAACCTGAGCCAGGTTTTCCTAACTACCAAGCTAGTTTAAGTTAAAAAAATGCAAACAAAACTCACAAAAAAGCCAGGGAAAAGAGATAAATACACTAATAATTTGTGATGCATTCTTAGATGCATTTCTTGAATACTCAAACACAGCAGGTTATTATTTTAATTCTTTTTTTTAGAGTATCAACTAAAAGCCTGGTTTCCTTCCCTTCATGAGGGGATGTTTCCTCCCTCAATTTTTTAATCATGTCAAATGTTGAGAAGCAGTACATATGTTTTCTCCTCTTTGTATCATGGCATGGCTGCCATGCTTATTTTACCAAGATTTATATCCTTGTCCAATTTAGCTTTTCATAAATAATTACAAATAACTCATGAGACCTTGCCAACTGCTCCAGTCCCACAAAGTGACCTGACCTAAAACCCCAAAGTACTGAGAAACATTCATCTTGGAGTATTTTCATAGGCAATGCTTCAAAGGAATTGCGGTTTAAAAAGATGGAGTTATTTTGGTGACCACTTGTGTGGGATAAAGTTTCCCATCAGTAATAGCAGGACTGTAACAGAGCTTCAAGGAGAAGGGAGGAGCTCAGGAGAGCAGTCACAGCACCTTTTGCCTCATTCTGGTCAAGAACTAGGAGTCTGCTGCAGTAAACAGTCAACTTCATTAACTTAACATGGACTGAAATTGCAACAGAAATGCTGTAAATTTCAGATAATTTGCAGAGGGTGAAAAGTTCGTCTGGCAAGTAGGCATGGCCCCTGCTCAGTCAGGAGCAATGTTCTTTATTTTCTGGCTAGGTATGAAGAGTGGCCCAGCCATATAACTGTGGAGGGGTGGCTTGAAGGAGCAAGGATAGCGACTGGGAAACGCGTGGCTGCAGGTGTGCAGCATGGAGCTCTGCTCTGAGCAAGGTGTACAAGTGGCTCTCATGTGTGGAGCCTTAGGGGGGGTGAAGCTACACATGCAGGAGCAGTTCTGAGCCATTCTGTCCATCCAGCATTTCTCTCCAGTGGCTCAGAGTCATCTCACCCTCAGGGATGGGAATTTAACCTCACAAATAACAGATGATAGACTTAACTTGGAATGCCCTCTGCTACTTGATTAACGGTGTGTTTTTTTCCTTTAGTATGGGAAAAATTGTGCAGGGTGGGTTCTTTTTTTTCATTTCTAGGTCTTCAGTGAAGAAAGGAACTTAGCTAGAAATGTTACCATTGGAGTGATAAAGGCACCTTCTCTGAAAAACAGAGGGCTTGACCCTCTTACAAAAGGCTTGAAGTGATAGCTCACACTAAGGTTTGTCATCGCTTTTGTAGTTGAATTTGCTAGGATGGTTCTCCAACTTTATTAGGGAACAATACAGACCCTTCTACTTGTTTGCAAGGGTATTATTAGTTGAAATCAGAATGCTCTTATGTCCTAGTAGAGATATGCATTTTTAATATTTGGTGAAGCTGTTGATTAGTCCATAAATCAAAGCTTCTATCTGAAATGGCTGTGGTACCCTAACTAAAAGTCAAAGGACTGACAAGCTAGTGAAATACATGAAGAAAATGGATTTTTAGGTATTTTGTCAGCAACTGAGAATGTGCTTGTTATCTTATATGCTGTGTTCTGGTTTGGAAACTCTAACATTTTGTAATACTAACTTTTAGTGTATTTCTTATAATTGTCAATAAGATATAAGATTTTTGTTTTGTTCATGTTAGATGTGTTGGGCAAACACCAATTTTTTCAATTTCAGTGTATCA
>JAYDZK010000056.1:51462119-51483123 GCA_034509185.1 Euphonia xanthogaster | reverse complement strand
AATTTCAGTGTATCAGCAGATGAAGATAAGATTTTTGACACTCTCTCCTATAGACTTCAGTATTAGTGAGCTGTCCTGGAATTCACAAAGCCTTAAGTAATTATGTTCTTTCTCACTGACCCTTGGACAGTCTGGTTTCTGTAGCTTTGCTGGTGGTTGTGGTGACTGGGGGCAGTAAGTGGAGGAAGCTAGTTCTTTAAAGATATTTGCAGTCCTCAAGCACACGGTTCAATACAGCTACTGAAATTTGTAGATGAGAGTAAATTGAAGTTGGAACAACTTGTTAAATAGAAGAATCAATAAAATTGCTTTTACTGCCATTGGGAAATAGAAGTTTGAAAAAAAATTGAAGTTTTGCACTCAATGGATGAAGGTTTTGTTGGTTCTTTGAATCAAAGCCAAGATTGTCCTACCTAGTTTAAAATTTCTTTGACAAGTCTGGCTGTAACACAGGATATAAATCAGAGCAGAGTGGATTTGTCTTTATTTCATACCACCCTCGTGGAACAAAGTCCAGGAACTGGTGTGTAAAACCAGACCTATCTGCTCATTTGAATCTGTTCTTCTGATTATTCCAAAAGCTGGGACAAGTTTTTTGCCTCCTTAGTTGGACCTAGGTAGTGAAAAAAACCTTACTTAGTCTTATCTTTTCCCCCATTCCTTCCAGTGGGCTTCTACAGATTTGAAACCTAAATAAGCAAAGATGCAGCAAGATGTTTGTTTAATGTCCTTTATATTCAGGAAAACGTATCCCAGAACTTTGTTGCTGCTGTTAGTGCCGTAATGCAAATAACTCACTGTATTTTCGTACTTCACCTCTTTGGCTCATTTCTATGCCTCCCTGCATTTTTTTTTTTTTTTTGGTTTTCTGTGATAGATTAAAATGGATAATGCCTGGCTGTCACTGAGCTTTGCTCCTCTGCTGAGATGAGCAGGTGGTTGAAGAACTTTTTCAAAGAGGATTTATAGAACAGTTTTTAAAACTTTCTTTTGTGTGTGTGTGGAATGCCCCAAAAATGGATGAGCAAGAGAACCCTTCATTAAGCACTGATTATAAACTTCCCACTGGATCAAAAAAAAATCCTTATCTGTAGGATCTCAAAATCCTTATCTGTGGTGGGTTGGGCTCAGTTGACATTGCTGTGATGCATCTGTGGTACACTGGCAGTACCTGTGCCACAGAGCACACACTGCCCCTTGTTATCCATGAGGAAATGCAGTGCAGTGTACATAAGATCTGATGGGTCAGCTTTAGTTTGTCTTCCAGGTAACTTCTGGCTAGGCTGGCAGCTTTCACTGGGCATTGGTGGTTGCTGAATAATCCGGTTTGCACAGTAGCTGTTTGTTCAAGGGAGCATTTGTTAGTTTTGTGGCACCTCAGAGGTGGCAGTTGTAATGAAATCCCAGATATGAGATATTCCAGTGCCCTGTACTGAGTTGTTTTGTTTGTTGGGAAACAGAAGCTGCATTGGGCACGCAAAGAACAATGTAAAAGTACTATCCTATTGAATATTGTCCTGTATGTTGAGAGTTAAGGCACTACAAAATTTGCTTGGTGCAAAGATTTTAATCTGTCTTGGTTCCAGCTACAGTCTGCTCTGCAGATTTCAGTGAGACTTAAACACAAATAATGCTTGTTCTTATTCTTCATACAGAACTGGATTTCCTCTAAATAAATACCTGCTTTGCCATTCCATTTTACCTACCTCCACTGTGTGTGAGACTTAGAATAAATTGAGAGGAAGGTTGACCTGGACTTTTGTTTATTTTACAGGATAACTTATGTAAACAGTTTTGTGGATTATTTTTTAAGTGGAGGATATAGCAAAAATGTTGTGTAAAGTTGTCTATAATTTGCTGTATTTTTCCCTCCCTTATGACAGTGATCCGAGCTAAAGTGGTGGGGAAGAAGCTCATCAAAGATGGGCCCTTTGGAACAATGCGATACACGGTCAAGCAGATGAAGGTATGTTTGCAGACATTTCCCATGGGCTGGTAGATATCGTAAGGAATCTAATTAACACATAATAACAAACACTTTGCATACTTAACAGCACCTCCACTTTTTGTACTGGCCATACAGAATGGAAGGAAACCAACAATTGGTAGAAACTTGCCTGAAAAGGGGAAAGAAACAGGAAGAGATCATTCCTGACATAGAGTGCTGAATACCTGAATTCTCCCATTATTTTAAGATTTCTGGCAAAAGATGCCAGATGGTCTTCACTAGGTACTGAAGAAGTGTTTTGTGTTCAACATGCACAGTGTTAGACTGGAAATGCCAGCTTTTCCGTGCGGCACATTCATTAAATCCAAGAAGGAAATTATGCTAGGGAGTCTGCCAGCCTTGGGAAAGTGCTCATTTCTCTTCTTTTCGTGCTTTGTCTGTGACCACTAGTTAGGATTACGGCATTTTGTTATGTACAAAACAAATGAAAATCATATAGTGAAGTCTTTATATAAAGCTAAACGGACCATTGTAGCTTTTAAATATTGTCGGCTTAGAAGAGCTGTGAAGCATTGATTCAGAGATGAAAAGAGGTACAACTACACCAGCTGCTTGATTTCTTTAGTTTCTTTCTTCAGAGCTCTAATTCTTTGCTGCACAAACTGCACTCAACCTGCTGCTTTGGACTTGGGCTTTTTTCTTAAACTGCCCCCTTGTTATGTAATGCTAAAAATCAGCCCTAGATTGTTTTTCTTGGCAATGCCATTCCAGTCATAAGACTGGTTTATGTCTTTAGGAAAAAAGAAAAAAAAAAGAAAGGGAATGGAAAAGCTTGGCAGAGACTGCAGAAATCTGAAACATATTAGACAAAGTAAAGGTTCAGAAAAAAACAGTCGCTTGCCTTGTAACAGTAACTCTCTTTATAAGGCAGTTTATAGCTAAGCACGAAAACTGGGAGGAGGAGATGCAAAGCCTGTTTCATAAGCTCTCGCAAAACCATGCACGTAACCAAATCTGGTCCTAGCATGGCTCTTCCACAAGAGTGGAATGTCTGCACTTTGAATAAGAGGGTGTGAGGTGCTGGGCTTGTTGACTTCCTTTACCTTAAAAACTTCTCTGCAAGATTACAAAGGAAATATATATTTGTAAAAAAAAAAAAAAGGCAACAACTGGTTGTGTTGGCAATAATGAGACAATACTGCAACTTTTTTTTTTTTTTTTTATGGCTGTTGTTGGCTTCATTAAGCTTGCAGCAATCTGTGCCTTTCTTCTACGGTTTTGTCACTTTCCAGCTCAGCAAGTGTACCCTGCTTAACAAAACTACTCAGTGTCCGCATGCTGCAGGGGCTTCATCAGCTTCTCTGTCTGATTTCATCCTGGTCTGTCCAGTACTACTACTTTTCCTCCTTCTCAGTGCCAAGAGTTTAGTGCTTCCTGTCTAACATACGACCATAAACAGTGATCTAGAATGATGGTAGTCCCTTGAAATGAATTACTCCCCTATTTACTACGCAGAACACTGCCCCTCTTCTAATTAAGACACCTGAGCTTGTCCTGGCTGTTTTCATTGGGTTATTCTGCAGCACAGGGCCTTTCTGCAGGAGCATTCCCACAGTGTTTTTTAGGAATTTATGTGTCTAACAAAAGCAAGAGGGATTTTAAAGAGGAAGTTGTATGTTAGTCAAACTGCCCTTACGTCTGCTGCTTAGATGGTGGGCTGGTGGGCTGTTGCACTGGACATTTAACTGTGACCATTGGCAGGAAGGAACCTGAAGCAAAGTGCTCAGTAGGACTGGAATGTCTGGAGGACAAAGTTCTTCATAAACAAACAAACCAACTGTGTTCTTTGGAAACCCTGCTGTCTTTCTGCTGAGCTTAGAGACTTCAGTATAAAGAGGGATTTACATCCATACAGTGGGGGAGTTCAGAGTGACACAGCAAATTTTTCCGTTGTTTGCTCCAATGAAAGCTAACTGTCCTCTGGCTGAAAAGAGAACCAAGGAGGCCTATGGCTCTGCAGAACTGCATGGGAATAACTCTGAAGATAAAACTAACATGTCAGTCTGCATAAACCCATCTGCACCTGCAGGTGAAAAATAAACAAGCCATTTAGTCTATCAGTGTGAGCTGAATTGTCTGTGGAAAGCACTGAAAGCCTTAAAGGGCAACAAACCATCTCTGTAGTCCTTTCACGGGCTCCTTGGAGTTTGTGGGTTGGATCCTTGATCTCACTAACATTCCTGAACTCATTGCTGCGTTTCACAACTAAACCAGCTCGGGGCCTGGACTGGAGCAGAAGGTCAGCCCACAGGGACAAAACAGTGCTGGGCTTTCTAGAGTTCAGGTTTGTTGTCTGAAGAGGCCTTGTGCTTTTCCAAGCAATCTCTGCCTCTCCCCAGTGCTTTCTCAAATAATATAAGCATACTTTGAGATCACGTGTCATATATCTGCACAGGACTGATCTAACCCCTTTATGTTCTGTGATCTTGCAGTGCATTCTGAGAATGGCCCAAGCGTATTTCAGGGAACTGCAAAGGAAACAAGGAGATAAGATATTTCTCCTCCATGAGCACAAACAGTCCTGGTTGACCATGGCAGCACCCTGCACAGGCTGCCAGAAACAAGGAGACTTTCCTTGGTTTGTTGCTTATCTGTAAAATGAGGCTATGGGGGGAAATGTGATAGTCCCAAGAGGAAAGAAGTAGGGTAGGATTGAATTAGTTTAATTTTAGACAGACTAAAATGAGGTGTTGAGTCTTTCTTACTCTCTTGATTGTCAATGGGTAGAAAGAGGAACCACCAAAGTGTAATTCAGCCCACAAGTTGTAGGCAGCTATTTTAGGATGGGATGAGTTGTTCTGGAGGTGTCAGTTCTTGGCATTTCACTAGAGAGGATGCCTAATTCCTGTGAATTGCCTATATTTTAGGTAGCTGAAGGTTAGGCAAGGTGTGACTCCCAGCTCTTGGTATCTAGTGCAACCTCACATGGGAGGGATAGAGGGAGGAATATCATGAACAGTTTTACAGGGTGAAGTCGTTTAAGCAGCAGGAACCACCACAGGATTTGCCCGTGCATTTCTGAGGCGGTGTGGGGGCTGCTAAGGGGAATGCTGACACAGATGGAAATAGAGCAGCACTAGCAGACATCACTATGTCATGCTTGCTAATTCTTTATTCCCTGTTATTGTGCTTCCATAAATACACATTAGTGGGGACAGGAGAACTCTGAGGGTAGCAGTTAGGAGAGAGGCTAGCTTTATGGGTGGGTTTCTTCTGACTGGTCTAACAGCACTTCCAAGATGTTTTGTATATCCAAAAATAATGCTCAAGGTGTTGTTTTATTGAACAGTAGGCATCTGTAGAAGATTCCCCCTTGCCAAACTTTCTTTTTCGTTCCCTGAGAACTGCAGTACTACTGGTGAATTTTGTTCAGTCATCAGAGGGTGTGGGAGGCCCAGCTGGGTTCAGTCAGCGCGGCAGTGGCTCCCATTGATTTGGATCACTGAGGGCTGAGTGGAAGTGCTTTTTGGGAGGCTGAGCATGCTTTCTTTAGCAGCCCTGACTGTGGTGGGCCTGATGGTAGTGTGAACAGGAAATTAGGTCCAGGAGCTGGAAAACAAGCCCCAGTTCAGCATCACTGGCTACTTCCTAGGTAGTCATGTTGGGCTTGATAGCTTAGAAGATGCTAAGTGCTGACTAACAGTCCTGTAGGAAGGACGTGAGCAGCTTCCCAGGGAAATTATTAGGGTAGCTCATACTCCTGTGGGCAGGAGGAAGAAAGGGCTCCAAGTGTGCCTGCTCACATGCAGACCTTATAGCAGAGATGCATAATTAGCCCAACATGACTGGGAGCTTAGCACTGTGAGTGAGAGATCTCTTGCACTGCCATGCACAGTGTGCAGCTCTCTTCAGTGTTGATAATGCACTGCCTGGAGGGACTGGGCAGTCCCAGCTGTTATCTTAGCTCGTTTTATCTGCTTAGATACCATTATCTGAGCTTCTTCGTGTGACACCCACTAGAAAGGGGTCTGGACACGTGACCTTTATTCTATATGCCTTTCCTCACAGTACCCCTGGGAAGCAAGAAACAAAAGTGTGCTGAGAGCTAAATAACTCATCCAAGGAGAGACAGGATGCTTGTGTCAGAATCTATATCTCCAGCACTGTTGACTGGATTGGAAAATCTGAGTAGGTCATCCGATACCAAGAAAATTGCAGGGATAAAGCAGAGATTAGGTAAAGTTCACTTCTTCCATCTCCATTGAAATACTTTGGCCACTTATGGATACAATGTCATATTTCAAGCATGACCTATGAGTTTTTGTTGGTACAGTAGGATTAATTAAAAAAAAGTACTTTGCTTGCATATTAGCTGGGTAAAGAAAGGCTGGAAAATGCAAACTGTTTAGTGTGTCTTTTACTGTACCGAGAGCAGTGCTGTTACTGAGTTGTGACACTGTTACAAGATCATACTGATTAGGGGAATCTAAGGAGAAAAAAACTTACCTGGCTGACATTCCATAGATGCTCCAAAGATAATTTGGTTGCTCAGCATAGCAGAATTAGTGGTAGTTTTTTATGGTTTTATTTTAAGTGTTTGGGCCTAGCATAAAGTCTGTTAAATTAACAGATGTTCTTCCAGAAAGAAAAAGATTTGTTGTTTTTAAAGGAGATAGGGGAATGGTGAAATACCCTGGAGAAGAATACTACAGTTTAGGTGACACAACACCAGGGATCTATAGTTCTGGGATTGTTTGGGATTTTTTGATCCTCTTTTGCTTAAATAATTAATATTTACTACTAAACTGAATGTGCTGTCTATCAGTAATAATGAGAGAGAAAGGGATAGGCTGGGAAATGCCAGGAAACTGATTCTCTCAGACTTGTATTATTTCTTCCTTAACTTCTAAATATTGGCCATTCGTGGAATTGGCAGGGAAAAAAGAGTGACTGAATGCTTTAAAGAGACAAAAAAAAATAATTAAAGATTAAATTCTCAGGAAAATAATCCTCTGTGTTTCAAAAATAGGGCATGTTTAATGGATCCAATGTACACATGTAGTGGTTGTTTCATTGCTATGCAAAGATTTCGTTATGCTGCTAACAGGTGGGCATGAGTTTCTCTAAATTGCAGCAGTAAGACCAGGTCATATGGGGACGTGCTAATTTCTGACTGAATCCAACTGCCAGTGTATCTGTGGGCTCATGTTTCAATTAAACTGAGCTGGAAGAAAGATTATGAAGACAGAGGAGGAGTGCAGAGGAATTATGTATACATGTTATTTTCTTTATGGTGCCCATCAGTATGGGACTAATTTTAGAAGGTGGTGTAGAATTCAATGTCTGCATTCATTGAGTTAGAGAAACAGTAATTCCTTGCTGAGGTCAGCAGGAGTTGCGTGTGCTATGCATTTGTGAAGGAGGTGTCTGGCTTGATGACTTAGATCAAGCACCAAAGGTTTGAAACTCTTACAGCAGCAACACTGGAAAACAGGGTAATTGTTTAAAAGAAAAACCCCTCAGTTTGGCAGAAATTGTTTAAATCACATAGAGGAGAAAGATTCCAAGCTTGAACTAATTTTATTTCTCCCTAATTTTGACCTTTATAAGGGGAAAAAAATGATCAGGACGTTGTCAGAGCCTGCAGCATTGGCACTTTGTTCAGTCAGTGCCACTGGAACTAATATGAATGGGAAAAACTGGTCCTTGTGCTGAATTGCAATGGCTTATTAGCAGGTGGTTTTTCTGCCTTACCAGCAGATCTGGTAGGGAGACTTCCATGGGTCTAGGCAGTGTCATTATTCCTTCACTCTTGTAAAAACCAGAAAATTTATTGCTTACCACCACAAACTAGGAATGTAGACTGTAAAGAAGCTAAAGTGAAATTTGTCCTCTTAAGATGACTTTTTATTCTTTCTCTAGATGTACAGGGGCTTCCAGATAATGCCACATGTTCAGTACATCTACACAGAAGCCTCTGAGAGTCTTTGTGGAGTCAAGCTGGAGGTCAACAAGTACCAATATCTGATTACAGGTAATGGACCTGGTACTTCTCCATAAGCAAAACCTCTTCTGTTTTATACGTACACCTGCTAAGGACACAGGCAGCAGTGTAGACAGCTCTGTACACAGTTTCCTAAGTGTTAAGATGGCCAACAGTATTCTGGTATTCAGTACTCTACTCTGAGAGTCACTTCACTCTCTAGAAGTCCCTCTCTTTCCTAAAGTGTATCTTATACCCAGACATGCTGTGACAAGTATGTTTTATGACAGCTCATGGCTCTCAATTCATGCCTGAGCTGACATATCTGTTACAGGGAACTGGGTGCTACTCTGGGCTGTGTCATAAATGGAAGGTCATTTTTGGAATGAGATGGAGAATGAGATGGGGGGATGCAGGGGGATGGACATGTGGCAGTTGCCAAGTCTTGTTTCTAGGGAAGGTGTCAATTCATTTGCTCTGTTAAGAGGAGCTGGAGAGCATTACTAACCTTCATGTTGGTGGTGATGCTCTCAGCTAGCACAACACTCCTGACTTCCAGAAGTGCTGTTATCTCACTGGCCAGAGATTCCTGAACCAGTTAATAAAAAGAAAGCATTTGCTGAGCAGTGGCTGAAGCCAAACATATTGAGACCATTAGCAATGTCAGGATACAAGAGAAGTGCTTGAGCTGAGAAGTGCTAACTTGTGATCATGTGTCTGTTTTCAAGGCCGGGTGTATGAGGGGAAGGTTTACACTGGCCTGTGCAACTGGTATGAGAAATGGGACCGGCTGACTCTGTCCCAGCGCAAAGGACTGAACCACCGTTATCACCTGGGCTGTAACTGCAAGGTAGGTGTGTCTCTAAGGTGGCATTCAGACATTCAAGCCCAAGAACTCTGTTTCTCCTGGCTGGTAATACTCAATGATGCTGGAGAACAGCCAGGAAGAGAAATGGAGGATAACAATTTTTGCAGTGAAGAAATAAAGTTCATTTTTAGTGTTGAGATAGAGAAGAGACAATCAAATAAAAATGCAGAGTCTATGTCTTTAATACCCTGTTGGAGTTAATTGGGGTTGGTGAAGACTTTCAGAACCTATGCAGAATCATTTGCAGGTGAATGAAATCTGGTACCAAAGGCTTGGCAAGATATGTTCAGCTTTTTTCCTGTGTAAACATTTTGAGTACTTAAAACCCCACAGCCTGGCACTGGAACTAAGACTTTTGCACATGGTGTCAGGCCTGCAAAAACATAGACATAAGCTCGACTTTTCTGCACCTGAAAAGCCCTTTTGACGACAGAATGAGCTGTGTGTGTGAAGCTAAGCACATGCTTACGTGCTTACAGAACCGAGGCTGAATTTTGGATTAGTAAGCAAGGTTTGAGGCTGTGGAATTTTGAATCACTTGTCTCTGTTAAAAAGACATATTATATAAAGTTGTTTTTACATGTAGCCTTACCTGATTTCTCTCTCCAATTGCAGATTAGGCCCTGCTACTATTTGCCCTGCTTTGCCACCTCCAAGAATGAGTGCATTTGGACAGACATGCTCTCCAACTTCGGCCACTCGGGATATCAAGCAAAGCACTATGCCTGCATCCAGAGGGTGGAAGGCTACTGCAGCTGGTATAGAGGATGGGCACCTCCAGACAAAACGATAATCAATGCCACAGATCCCTGAGCAGCTTTCCATTTCCTTATCTCCCCTCTCCCTTACTTGTGGCTGATCTTCCTTTGGACACTAACTCTTACCAGATTGTGATGATGACAATGAAATTAGTGCCTATTTTCATTCAAATTCTAGCACTTCGAACACTTAAAAAAGAAAAGGAAAAAAAAGGAAAGGAAAGAAAAAAGTCTGTGCTACCTTACTGAACTCGTAATACCACTCATTTTGATCAGACAACATATGGGAGCTTACTTTTGCACACCAGAGGGAAAAATGGGAGGGAAAAAAAAAGAAAAAAATAAAAAAAGATGGAGCTCTTGCTCTGTTACATGTATCATTAGCTGTAGCAACATAATCTATATTTTTTTTAGGAAAACAAAAATCTAAAAACTATGCCAATTAGGCACTGTATTCTATGTGCTGGCTTCCCATCCCCCCTCCTCATGCACTAAGTGCTGAAAATACATAGAAAAATCTATTTTAAGGGAAACAGATTTCATTAATTAGATTAATCAGGCAAATCAAGCAAAATGAAAAGAAACCCAGCCTAAACTATGGACAAAGTGACATCCAAAAGAAATCTTCCTCTCTAGGAGAGATTGGCAATGTGATTGACTCCAGCAATGGGAGACTTTACCTGGTGTGTCTGACCACATCATCTGGTAAAAGCATTGTTGACTGACTGTCCTTGCTAATTCAGTCACAGGGTGAATGCAACAGCACATTTGAAGTTCTGGCTTTACCCAGAACAAAAGAGAGTATTTTGTATTCTTGTTGTTGTTGTTTCAAAAATAAAAACCTCATCCCCTATTTTCAGGGAGGTAAATGCAACTACAGCAGAGCATAAGAAGGGTTGTCCCATCCTGTTTTGAGCAGCATTGGCCCCTGAAACTTTTGCAGCTTAGCTTCAACAGCAAAACCAGCTTGTGAACACCTTAAACCAAACAGATGCAAAAATAACAACTGTAAATCAGTCATGTGCAAGAGGGAAAGGGGAGACTTGCTAGAACTCATATTATTAAAAAAACAAAAGTATTGCCAAAGTAGTGTTTTGCTGAACTAGGATGTATATACACATTATGACATAAGCTATTTTTGACAGGATGTGGAATTTTTTTGGTGTTATAAACAAAAGAATGGTTTGATTGTGTTTTAAAGACAGAAATATTGACATTCCGAGTTGGTGAGTCGCTTTTAAGATATTGAAGCTCCAGTGTATCTGCAGTAGTGGCTACAGTCATTGTTTCCTCTGTAACTCCTTGCATCATGGTTCCTCCCCTGCAGCTACAGTAGCTGCATTTGTTTATATGGTGAAAGGAAGTGTGTGTGTGGGCTAGGCAAGGAAAAGTGGTCTTCTAATAAGTGTTGTCTGGGATCATAAAATTTGCAACTGCCCGGAGGATTCCTTCTGTTTCAAGTGCTGTATTTCCATCTAGGCACTGTTAAGCATAGCCCTGTGCATGTGCTCATACCATGTCCTGCAGTCATGTGGGAGGAGAAGCCTTACTGTCTTGTGCTTTGCTGTTGACTGGAGAAGTTTTTTTCATTCTATTTTGGTTTTTTATTATTAAGAAAACTATAATATAATTTTTCTTATCAAATAAAAGTATTTTAAGTTTTAATGATGGTGAAGAAGGGGTGCTGACAAAATGGGTGACTTAAGTTTTGGATGGGGAGGGATTGGGCAGGGAGAAGATTGTGCTTAACTTCATTTTTGTATTATTATGATTATTTATCTTAAGTTTCCATATATCTTCTGTTCATTCCACTTAGAAAGCAGAGCTGCCATGAGCAGGAAAAAGTTGTTGCAGTGATTCCAGCTTGGGGCAATACAGCATTTTACCGTCAGTGACGTCAGTTACTGGAGAGTTGTTTAGAACCACTTTGCCAAATGGAAAAGAATGGGTGTCTGAGATGGGTCCTGATGTGTTTTTAAGTTCCTTGCGTGTTACCAGAGCTCTGCCAGATGTATACCCTCTGAAGCACCCCATTTGCTGGATGACTTGTTGCAGCAAAAAGCTTAATTTTTAGCATGAACTTTGAGGGGCATTTTCACAGAATTGCTGTAAGAAGTGCCGAGGTCCACTGCATATAGTTTTTTCCCCAGCAGCTCTGAGTGGCAATGCAGCACAAAACACATTGAAAGTCTATCGCATTTTCCTGTGATTTAGATTTGGAACACTTCTCAGCAGCCCTCTTCCCTGTGACTACTCCTAAATAATGGGTTGGAGATGAGAGGGAGAGTAGGGTGCTTCATGACACCTGTCACAGGATCAGGTGGTGGTTCAGAAAGTTGTTCCTTTTGGCAAAATATGGGTTTGGGCTTTGGGCCCAGTGGTACACTCTCTGTTTGATTTTTTCATGGCTGACAAAATCTGTGAGGGTCACTGAGGGCAGAATGGAGCCACCCTTTGGTGTTTGCATTGTTTGGAGTTGGCATTGCAGGATGTGGCCCTCCTCAAGCTCAAGGTGACTTGGCAAAGCTGGTGTCTCTTTGAGCTGCAGCCATTTCTCACAGCTTTGGAAGGCTGAACAAAAATGCCCCTAAAGTAAAGTAAAGTGTTGATCTGAATTTTCACTAAACTGTAGCTCTGACTATTTAACCTGTCACTGATTCATTTAGCTAGCTGAGACATCACAGCATTGCACTCAAATTATTGTGAAAATATTTGTGTTCTAATACTATGAGGACTTGTGTCCCTACGTAGGATATAATGTAGCTATGTGCTTTGTAAACAACAAAACAGCAGATGCATTACCAGAAAGTGAAGCATATTCCCACTTTTTTTTTGCAGACAGTAGAATGTTTCTGAGGTGCAGACAGCTAGACTGGCAGGGGCAGAGGTTTGGCAAATCTTTGCTCTTGCTGTGTAAAGAAACAGTTGTTAAGGCTTTTCAAAATTTGAAGCCAAAAGGAGGGGGAAGAATCCAGTGAAAATACATGTCTTTTGGGAAGCTTATTTTGTTTCTGTGGATGCTATCAGAGACATGCATTTCTTGGGCTTGTGCTTGCATTAAGGACCTGCCTGAAGGCACTCCTGAAGTAGAAGCCATTGCATGGATTGAAGAGGCTCTAAACTGGACTCAAAGACTTCTTCCTTTCTGTCAGCTCTCCTTTCTTCTGCCTTGCTAAGTCACTTCTGCTTGCCAATGGAGATGTCCGGGATTACACACACAGTCCCTGACACCATGCTTTAGACACACAAACATTATTAAAAATACTTTTAAAAGTGCATAGCTAATTTCTAGACCGAAGCCGTTCAGTTTCTCATGCATATTTTTTCCCTCACTTGCTGTAGAGTGTTTTCCCCTTTAAAATTACAAAAATAGATATTGAAGGTTTGGGAAAGGTTAGATTCTATTTGCCTTTTCCAAAATGGAGGGGGTAGAGAGTAGGAGGAGATCTGGCATGGAGTTCCTTAAATAAAGTCCTCTTGTGGGAGGCTTCTACCTCCCCTGTATGGGAAAAAAGCGCCATTTTTAAGTCTCAATTTCCCATGTTTTGAAGAGTTACATGGCTCTTTAGGTATGACTATTCTAAACCATAAATCTATCATTGTATCCCATTCATACTTGTCAGAGTGAAATACTACCTCACAGTGTTGGGAAACATACTGTTGTGTTTTTACAGTAAAGACTGTTGGAAATGAAGGCGTCCATGAGAACAAGTTTCTATCCTTGCAGATGTCTTTGAAAATACTGCTCGCTTATAATGTGCTTAGAAGGACAGAACAGAATTTAGGGAACTGCAAAAAGTTTTGGTCTTTTATAGAGTAAGTGACTTCTGGGCCTACCAGTCTGGAGAAAAAAACATAAAAACCCACTAAACATTTGGTGCTGTTTGGCTTGTACTGGCTTCTCCTTCTCTCTGGCACTGTTCTTCCTTCATAGAGCCACTCTGCTGTTCCTGATAGTCACGGAAACTTGGGGAGAGAATCAAACCCATGTGAAAAATCTTGTCCAGAAGGAATGTATTTGTTGCTAAATTTTCTAGCACTGTTTACAGATTTCCTCCATGTTATTTATAAATTTTATATTCAGTGAATGTATATTGTCTTTTAAGGTAATGTTGCATAATGTTCACTTTTTATAGTGTCCTTTTATTCTAAACAGTAAAGTGGTTTTATTTCTATCACAGACATTCTGTCTCTGCTTCACTTATGTTAGTTTTTGTCAACTTCAAATGTACACAAATGGATTTGCAACTGGATTTATTAATTTCCTTCCCCTCCCTGATACCCTTTTATAGGTTCCAAAGGAGATATTCCACCTCCTTGTTCTTTGGCAAAGATCCCTTCAGGAATCCCCCCCTCTTTTTAAGAGGTTGTTCTCTCTAAGAATTGTTATTGTAGTCATAAGCCCAGGAGAGGTGAAAAATCCATTTTGAAGTTAATGACTCCCTGTTGTTAATTGGCCATAGGAGGTCAGTACAAAGCAAGGCACTCATTAGGGCTGGCTGTAGCACCAGTAGGTCCAGTAGGAAGAACACTTACCAGATTGCTCCTATTTCCAGAAAACTGAACATTATGGGGAGGTCTGAGGTGCATGCCCATGGCAAGAGAGGTTCATCTTTTCTGCTTGTCAGAACACAAGAGGTGCATGCCCATGGCAAGAGAGGTTCATCTTTTCTGCTTGTCAGGACACAAGATTCTTGTCAGAATCTTGTGTCCTCTCTTTAGGCTTACTGTTTAAGGCTGATTTAAAGTGCCCTGTTCTTGGGAGAAAGAAGCTTCAGAAAAAGCATTTTCAGATAAGTTAAAATGCACACAAAAATGGACCTACTGTTAGAAACTTCCTATATCTCACTTTTTACTCTTGGAAAGTCTAGTCTCTACAGAGATGAAAGAATGAAAGGTCTTTGAATCTGTTCTCTATTTAATCTAAAGATTTAGGAAGTAGACTCTGGAAAATTTTGGATATAGAAGGATGAGGGTCTCCTATGTGAGAACTAAAGTACTTAAAGTGTGTCTCATTGCTGAGAGGTAAAACCATAGGGCTCGTTATAAACACTTCCAGGGGGTCACCTATCAAAGGAACACAGTGAGTTTTATGAGTGCTCACTGGTACAGCTTGGAAATACCTCCAGCAGAGTGAAGAGAAAGAGTGGTAAAAGGGGATCAGTTTATTCCTATCTGACAAATGGAGAAGCTGATGCACAGTGGACAAGCAACTTCCACAGGTGTTTGGTGATGACTGTAATGCAGCATGTTTAGTGTAGGCACTTGACCTCTCAGACTCTCACAACCCAGGATGCTGTGAAGATGCTCCCAGAAAAGATATTTATAAGTTGTGAAGATTCATTCTGCGAGGCAGACCACTCCCGTCTCCTGGGAAGGGCTGACCTGAACTTGCCCAAGTGGATTGTTGCTTCTGTAAATTGTTGGGAAGTGACTGATTTAAACCAGATTACTCAGGCTTGCATGTCAGCAGTAGTGTTTGTGTTCATATGAGATTACCTACTGTTTAAAAGGCTTGCTGTATCCTTCTGGAAGTAAGTAATAGCAACTCCAAGTAGGTGATTTGTTATAAAGATGGAAAATAAATGAAATTAAGATCAGTAATAAACCAATCTACTTTGCTGGTAGACCAAATATATCTATGTCTGAGGAACTAAGAATCTGATAGCCAGACAAGAAAATTGTGCTTAAAGTGCTAACTTATTTGCAATGATAACCTTTATCAAGTCTTTCAAAAATGCTGTTCCTGAAATAGTGGTCCAAGTCACAACTGTCCTGAAGCATTACTTATGTCACAAAACCTTCTTCATAAATCATTAGTTATTAAATGCAACAGATATGTGACTACTTAATCTTATAAATGTGCAAACCACTTTCACATTGCTTAAGGACTATCCATTTCTTTATGTCTTAAAGTATAATACAACTTCATGACTGTACTTGCCTCCATGATGTGCCTGTGAAGCATGGAAATGTCATAGTCTACACAGCCCAGGTAGAGAGAGAGTATTGGAAGAGAGGTGGAGGACTGGAATTTCAAAATATTTGAAATTATGTTAGCAGGCAGCAGTGGGATTTTTCCCAAGAAACTAGAGGACCATGTATCTACACCCTATTTGGTGTTGTGGTTGGCCCACAGTGTTGCAACAAGTGTGTGAGAAAAGACAGGATTGAATATTTTTGAACCTTAGTTTGACATCTCAACAACCCTCATGTTCAGGCTGGCAATGATGCTTGGGTTCACAGTCAAGCCTGGGAAATTAGCTCAGCCAGCCAGTGATCACACAAGGGGTCATGGTTCATACAGGGTTTCATCAAAGCCTCAGCCATGTAGGAAGAGCCAGTAATTCATGGATGTAAATTGGAAGCAAAAGCTCACAAAGGACTAGTCTTTCCTTTAACAGAGGGAAAACAAGAGCCATGACCAGCTGTAACAAAGCCCCTCTCTTTGCCATGTTCTCCAGGACTAAAGGCACCTATGCAGATTTCTTTGGAAGGTGCCCTGAGAGTTTGGTACAGTGCTCAGCAGTCACACAGGACACTGAGTGTTCAGCTGTTGACAGAAAGACCAGACCCCAAAGCAAAGAAAAACAAAGAAAACATGTGCAAAGAAAACATGAGAAGCTGAAACACTCTTTTAAGAACTCCAAGTTACCCTGAGTACCTTCAGGCTGATAAATGTTTCATGGATGGTGAGCCCATGACAGACCAAGTGAACTAACATTGTGAAACAAACATGTCTTAGGACCCCTGTTCCAAATTGTCAGAATATTTTAAACAATTCCAGGAGTAGGGAAAATCCACTTTATCTGAATGGAGTGATTCTTTGCTCTAAGGGATGAGCTTTTTGTTGACTGTGTTTTAAAATGGAATTCTGCTTTAGTTTTGAGCCTTTGAGCCTCTTTGTACATTTTTCAGGGTCCTTACATGACCTAGGGGAGGGCTGGGCAAGAAAGGAAAGAGGTTTCCAAGCAATGCCTTTTGCATAGCACTTTTTAGCTAGTATTTTTCTGTAAGCAAAATTTAGACTCTTTCCAGCATTCCCACCACCATTTCCTGTGCCCAGCTTGCACCTGTTTTCTCCATCTCATCCACATTGGCATCAGAAGAAAGCAAAGTTACTCACCATCTGCTTATGGCTTGGGAAGAATGTTTGCTCCACCAGGGGGAACTTCTCAGAGCCCAGTAAGTTGAAGATTTTAATGAGCTGAGAGAACTTGGGGTGAGGGAGGGGGAACAAAAAACAGACACAGTGGATGTCAGTGACTTATTGTACAACAGGCAAATGCTTGCAAAATGTTCTGATAGTGGTGAAGAAGGTGAAATAAACGTTATAATGTCTTTCCCACCTTGCTTTCTTGACCTGAGAGCAGCAATAAAATATAATGCTGTTGTATTTATTCATGGCCAAGCCAGCCCATGTACCCAAACCTTGGACCTAAAGGAGCATAGAAGGGATTCAAGAGCCAGAAGGGAATCAGTTTGCATTTACTTATAGATCTACTATGAACAAGAGATTTGTATTCAAAATGCAGCTGGGGGGAGGAGACTTTCTTAGTAGAGGATAGAGCCAGGAAATCAGGGCCACCACTCCCATCAGAGACCAAATAAACCAAAGCTGTTCTTTGGATCTCTTCCTCACAACCAAATCCAAGCAAGGCTCTTTGTGCTGGAGGGCAGGAGAGCTGCTAAGGGACAGCGATTACAAGAGGGTTTGACTGTCAGACCAAGGGGGTAGAGGCCTCTGTTAATCAGAACTGACATTTATTGTGAACCAAGGGCCCCCAACAGCCCTTCATAAATGATGAGAGAGAGAGGGGTTCATCTGCCTGACCCTGTCCCATCTACCATGAGGTCTGAGGGAGGCACCAGTCTGTGAGGGCGGTATCTAGAGAGCAGTATAACATCAATGGGGACAGCAGCCACTCTGGTATTTCACACACAAGGAAGAACATTTGTCATTGTCCCCACCCATCAGCATGAACTTCACCATCACCACCACTATCATCACCATTATAAACCCTTTTACTCTGCAGGGTTGTGCCCAACCAGACACAAAGCTCCCCATGGTAGGACTGAGTTTTCATTTCTGTTCAGGTTCCAAAATCCTGACAGAAATGTAACACATCACAGCAAATTCCTGCTCCCCTTCAGCCATCTGTGAAGCAAGCAGACTATTCTGTATGTTTTCTGCAGCCACCCTCTTCAATCCATCATTCATCACCCAGAGAAAAAATCAGAACTATAAGGGAAAAATCTAATAACCATGACAGAAAATGTTTCTGAAGTAGGGTTCGTATATCAAAGAGAGTAAGAGAGATGCATATCCCAGAATCTCAGGAGGAGCTCAGACACAGCCCTGTTACCGCAGAGTGCTGAACTGGCATGACTGTTGGTGAAGTGGTTGGACTGTCAGCTACACAAGAGAATAAAGTGTTTGGGGATTGGTTCCTGCTGAGCTGCTAGATAGGACTGAATTCCCCATTGAGTCCTATTCACAACATAGTTTAAAAATTGAATTCAGTTTCCAAGCCCCTCAGAATCTGGTAAAATCAAGTTATTTAATAAAGGTCTCCACCCTGAGCCAGGTAAGGACAGATTTAAGTCTTTGCATGAGTTTCTCAAGTTGCCCATCAAAGGCAGGGATGTATTAATCTTGAAGGAGTTCCCCGTGTCACCTAAGGGAAGGAAACAGACATCTAGAGAAGAAGGGAAAGAAAAAAAAGTTCCCTTTCTCCACAGTAGCACTAGCAGCTTAGTCTTGCACGTTCTGAGCACTTCTGGGCAACAGCTGGAGCCAGTAAATGCACCAAATCACAACACCAAGGTTACATTGCAGATAGAGAGAGGTACTGATGATGTTTTCTGCTGAGTAGCCCTGTTAAGGCTTCTCTTCTGGTTACTGGGCTAGTCTAAGGACTCCAAAAGAATTGCTACGTAAGAAGTTGAAACTTTGCTGGTGGAGGAGAAAAACCCCTTTGAGAGTTAAATCTTGGCATGCAGTCACTGTGAAAAAAAATTAGGCTGCAAGGTATGTGCCAGACCCAGGCCAAATGCTGAAGAGGCAGCTGCTAGCAGATTTGCAGACAAATGTAAAGAATCCTTTTCCTAATCTCGTAGTTCAAAACACAGCATTTAAAGAAAATCCAGGAAACATCAAGATGCAGCATATCCCATCACTAACACCACTACCACCCTCACATGCATCAGAAGATAAGAGGAAAAACTCCCAAAGTAGAATAATTATTGTTGGAAAGGAGGGTATTGATGTTGTGGAAGGAGGACAGCTTGCTTCTCTCAACTACTTGGGCTAGCCCCGCACATTCTAGAAAAGAAAAATAAAGCCCTGTTTTGACAAGCAAGGTGAGCAAACAGGGCTTAAAAGTTAAACACAATGAACCAGAGACAGAGAGAGAAGGAAAAACACTCTGTCTGAGAACAGCCCATGCCCCTTGCTGTGTATGCACACAGCCCTGGTGAACCATGGACACTGTGATGTTGAGGCAATGTACATTTATCCCGGGAAAACAGCTCAAACTAAACAACTGGAACAACTGAGCCGCTGATAGACAATGTTCTGACTTGTTCCTTTTGAATTGTACAGCTCTTGCCTGTTGCTGAAATAGTGAGTGTTTCAGATGAGAGATTCAGACATCTGGGAGCCTCGTCACTGGGCCAAGCCTGCAAAAAGGTCTGACTTTGGTATTGCCCCTCATGGGACAGTTCCCTCCCATTTTCTCTTTTTTTACCAGTTGTTAGGGACAGGATGTTGACAAAGAGACTCCCATGTTACGTGATGCAGCAGCCTCTGAGATACCTGATAACAGAGCTCAAGTAACATCTCCCCATGCAGATGGGTAGGAACGTTGCTGTCAGCAGCTCTGCTAGATATAACCATACCTTCCACATGCTGGCAGCAGTTCTGGCTTTCTGTCCTTCCACTGGTTTTAGTGAGATTGCATCCAGACCACAGATAACACACGGGGGAAGGCAAAGCAGCACAGCCTGGTTTAAGGTACCTGGAACACGCAGGCAAGGGAAATGCCTTGGCCTGACTGTTTGGAGATCAGAGTTACATGCAGGGAGTCTTTACAGAGAAATAAAAAGATCCATTTGGAGCATCTTAAGGCCTTTCACACATTTTGGATGTGCCTAGGTCATCAGGAAGCCTATATCCCTTGACAGTCAGTAACAGTTTTGCTAGGAGTCCCTGGACTCAGGAGGGGACTGTGAGAAAAACTTCATGTTTTCTGCTGCCTGACAGATGCAAAAGTTGCTTTGCAATTACAGACATTACCTGCATGCAGTGTGAGTACTACTCTGAGCATTCTTCCCACTTTATTTTGGACTGCAACTTAGAATTCTAACACAGAAATTATTATTAGTTGTTGAAGCCTTGTGCTTAGTGTGCTTGTAGTATTATTTCTCGATAGTTCTGGGATCATCTTAGGTTTCTTAGATGTTTCTCTCAGAGTGTGAGAGTCCCTGAATACTTTTTTCTTTTCTCTCAGAAACATCTAATTCAAACTGTGACTGTTTTAATCTTTGAAGAAGTATTGCAGAACTGGAAACCTGGCAAACGTCATTAAAAATGGGGCTGCATGTTTGAGTAAACTCAACCCCAAACTCAGCTGATTGTAATTAAAGTTGCTGAGAATAAAACATGGTTGCAAACTGCCAAGGAAAAGCAGTCTCAATTTCATCCCCCTCCACAAAACCATAAACATTTCTATGAAATGGAACCATTTTTGGAGAAAATAAAAAATGAGAGTGAAAAGCACATTTCCCAGGGGTATTTCATTTCATTTCTTCATGCATCTCAACTTTTTTCTAGATCCAAAAAGTTTCCTTTCCTTGTTTTCCTTTCTAGATCCAAAAAGTGATCTTTGTTATGCAGATCCCTTATTTCAAGATGCCTGTTTTGCAATCAAAGTGGAACATGCACCAAAGTGTCCCTATCTCTCACTTCCCAGCTATCACAAAACCAAAATTTTCTGATTCTGCTGCCAGTGAAGCTTTTTGCCCTCAAATATCCCACTGCAATCTCTACATGAGCTTAAATACTATCTGAACGCTGCCTATTCAATGCAATCTTAGATTGCTGAGCACGTTACAATCACTGGTTTGGGGGTGATGTGTGTGCGGGGGCAGCAAGGAAAGGAGGCATCCTGAAAACCTGTTTTAATTGTTTGCAAGTGGTTTCCTTGACTCCTCTGGGAAGGCTGTTTGCCAGCTGCATTCCCTGTGAGGAAAGCATGGCACAACCAGACCAGAGTAGCTAGAGCCAAGCTGCTGGCAGAGCCAAGTTGTCCCACACTGCCTTCCCAGCTCTGCCTTTTTTTTTCTTCCTTTTTTTTTTATGTGGTAAGTTTGTTTGTTTTCCTTTATTTTAGATTTCTAAAAATATTCCTTTAACATCTTGTGGCCCCTTCACACCATCAGAAACA
>JAYDZK010000056.1:51451836-51462019 GCA_034509185.1 Euphonia xanthogaster | reverse complement strand
CGACGCTCTTCCGATCTCTTTTTTTTTCTTCCTTTTTTTTTTATGTGCTAAGTTTGTTTGTTTTCCTTTATTTTAGATGTCTAAAAATAGTCCTTTCACATCTTGAGGCCCCTTCACACCATCAGAAACATAATTACAAGGCATGAGTTGCAAAGTGTCAACTAAGCCCTGACTGACTTGACTCCAAAATCAGATGGAATGGGCCACATGACTGTCAGCAAAAGGCAGTGTAAATGTGGAGGCTTTTTGTCTGGTCATCAGGGCCAATACACTTGTGTGTAGGACCAACTGTCAGAAACAGTGTGGAGGTGTGGTACTGAGCCTGGAACTGAAAAATCAAATGGAAACTGAGGTCAAATGTACATTGACCACCTATATAGTGATGGCAAAGTGAGATTATTCTCACTACCCTGATTATTGCATGACAGCATTTTTGGAAAAGACAAGATCTTTCTTTTGGTCTCAACAAACCCCACAAATGTTGTAAAAGGGGTGAAAACTGAAAGGACTCTGTTTATTACACCAGTACCATTTTAGTAAGAAATTACTAAATCCAACACTGCCCAATCATGGAAATAAAAGTCTGAGACCTCATCTGGTCTTGAGCTACAAACCAACACACTGAGGAGCACTAGGATATTTATTCCAAGGAGAAAAACAACAATAAAACCCCACTTAGTTAGATGATGAGGAAGATAGTTATAATTTGGTATAAAAATTCCATCTCACCCCAAGCTCAATCTGTTCAATGAGTAAGGGAATTCCTGAAAATGCATCTAAAAGTTTTCCATGGTGTCATATTGGAAAGCTCCATCTCCTTCTCACATCCATATAGCTGTAGTTTGCTGCTTTGAAGAATGCAGGGAAATTTCCGTTCTGGATGCATCAGTGACCAAAGAAGATATTTTGGGATGAAACTGCTTGGAAAACCCATACGCCAATTCCAAAATGGTATCGGGATCTGACTTCCTCCTGCAGGTGCTGCCATGGCCAGCCTTACTCTTGTGGCTCATGGCCAACTTATCTCTCCAACTCTCCTGCTTCTGCAGCTGCAGCTGCCTTGGAGCTGGTCATAGAAATTGTCTGGGGATTTGGGGCTGAGAAAATCCAATGATAATATTTTTCAAGGTTTTCTGAGATTCTCATGTGAACTTGACAAAATTTAAACAATGGGCAAAGGGATCTTCCAGTGCAAAATATCAAAACACTGCCCTGCCCTCATCAGGAGCTGACCCAGCTTAAGTCTTTGCAAGGTGCACAGTGTTTCAGGTTCAATGAACCAACACTTTATGATAATACTGCATTTCATTCTGGGACTGTTGAGAAACTCTACATGTGTGAAGATTTGACCCTGACTGGACTGATTTTCTCTACCTCTTTCCATGTGGGTCTTTCCCATGCCTTACAAGAAAGCTAGGTGCTGCTGCACTGTCAGCTGTTGGTGATCCTTTTGAGTCTGGGACAAGGGAAACATCCTGCTCAGGGTGAAGAAATAGCATCTTGATACAATTGGAGGCTGATAAAGAAGTAGTGCTGGTAGGTTTTTTCCTCCAACAACTCCCACCTGGATTCCTAAGGTTGTTTTGATTTTAACCTAAAGAGACCAACTCCTTTGAAGCTCATGGAAGGCGAGCTGGGATTTCTAGTGCCAGAGATCTCCTGTGCAGTGCTGACACGTAGTAGAGCTGGATCATCACTTACCACCCAGGGCTTGCTGCAGAAGTTGTAGATGGAGTAGAGGGAGTTGACCGTGTGGACGCCACCGTACTGGAGGCCGATGATGAGGCTGCGGAAGTCTTCCCCCAGTGCCATGCTGTACGCGTGCTGGCGGATCAGGACAAAATCCGGCTTGAAAGACCTGGAAGAGATGAGGAGAATGGTGTTTTACTTTCAAATGCTCCAGAAGCACTTCTAACCACTCCTTGTTTCTTTTCAATCCTTCCCCTTTCTTTTCACTGACACATTTTGCTCTTCTCTTGGGCCTCTCTGGGTGTATTGCTTGTGTTATAATGTAACAAACCCAACAAACCCCCCTAGTCATAAAAAAAAAAAGGAAAAATCCAACGTAGCTGCAAGTGTGTACAAGTGTGAGAGCATAGAAACAGGCCAAACAGATTTTCTGCAGTTTCAATGTCACTCAGGCATGCACAGGAACAAGCCACAAGCAGAGCCAAGGGTCATAAATTCACTGGTGGGGGGATTCTCTTTTCTTTCTGAAAGCTTGGCCGTACTTGGCAAGTTCATTGCAATGTGCAAAGCAGATGAGGAAGCAAGTTTGTTTCCTGACGATTGAGCTCCGTATTGAAGCAATACCCAGTGGGTGGGAAGATCATAAGGGATTTCAAAAAGCTCTCGTACACATCCATACATTGACCCACATCCCCCCTTTAATCAGTTTACTACATACGCAGCACATCTCAGGCTCTTATGGCTGTGAGTCAAGCGGAGGGCAGGCATGGCAATGTAATTAATTGAATGAGCAGAGCCCCTCATACGCTGCTGTGACTCATGGCATGGAGTTCCAGAATATTATTTAGCAAGAGTGGAGCTTGGACTCCTATGGTTCAACAGCAGCAGCAGCCCTCAGCTAATGCACAGAAAAGTGAGGCCCTTTCTAGGTGAGCCAACAGGCAATGGATTATCTTTCAAGCAGCCAGATTTTATTCCTTGCTGACACTCTGTCTTCAAAGCCATTCAAAAATATCTGGAAACAGCAGCTGGAATGAAATGGTTCCCAAAATGGAGCTCAGCAGTTCATTCTCTAAGGAAGGGGCTTTTCCACAGAAAGAAGGGATTATTTTACAAGTTAACAGAGGTTGCATCAAGGACATTGAAAAATTTCCATGCTGCATTAAAGGTTTTCAGAGAAATGAGCTCTGTGACCAGGTCCCATTACCTCACTACCCTCAAACATTTTCCTTGTTAAGAGACTATAATTTCTATCCTTTGGATGTATAAGCTGGAAGTATTTTGGCATTATAGCCTCTATTTATATTTCCATCATTCTGGTGGGGAAATGTGAGATGGTGACTCTGGTCCAGATTGTGGCAACAAACACTGTACACAAACCCCAGCACAGTTTTCTTGTTTTAAAGCTGTTCATTTTGTTTGTTGACCTTGGACTTTTGTTATCACCCGCCTGAGACACGGTGAGGAGCATGCTCAGCTTTTGTGATGCAAGAGGCCGAGCTGTAGAAATGCTGTGATTCCCTCCCATGGAGTTTTTTTAAACCCAGGCATGTTCCCTAATGTACTTGGCACCAAAGGTGGTGCTTACCTCCAGCAGCGAGATGCATAATGAGCACCATGAGGGCTGTGCTATCACTGTGAAGCTGATTTATGGATCTCCCTGGTATCAATTGGGATGAGGCAAATGGTGACTCCGCTGAGAAACAGCAAGTGAATACAAATCTTGGGAAGTCTGAGCTGCTCCATTCTGCTGGACTTGCTGTGTAGAAAGCACACTGGAGGCAGGCACAGGTCCCCAGGAAGGATTAACCAGCTACTTAGGACCAGGGCTCAGTATCTGTGCTGAGTTACTGAACAGCTGTGGTGCCTGGAGAGGCAGGAGCTCTGAGCATGTCTCTCTTTATCCAGCTTTCTGAGGGGAGGAGGACAAAGAGTGGCTGGGAAACTGCCTTCATTGGCTTTACTTTTGCCAGCCAAAAGCTCAGGAAAAAAGGTCTTGTCTTTTCAGATCCTGGCAAAGAAAGAGTTTCTCCACTTAGACGATGGACACAAGAAAACAGAATTAATGCAGAAAAGCCTATTCTCAAGCTCTGTGTCCTGTAGGAAGACAGGGCACTAATGCAGCAGATGAGGAGTGAATCTCTAAAGCGAAGGTGGACACTGAATCCCTGTTTTGAGCTGTGGAACAATGTGAATGTTCCCATGGATACTGAGAACAAGGCAGTGGAGTGCCAGGCCTGGGACTAGCTGAGAATAAACATCAGCTGAAGAGCACCAGAGCCTGTATGGAGAAACGGAGACCAGAGGCAGAATGAATAACAATCAATAACATTTCTGTGCAGAAAGCAGCTCCCCAGCCTGCTTTGTGGTAGAGAAGATAATGACAAAAACTCTGCTGGGAGGTTTCATCCCTTAAAGAGATCTCCTATTTCTTATTTTTGCATATAGCCATAACTCTGGCTTGCTTCCTGGTCCTTCAGCTTTTGTCACTGAAGCACAAAGAGATTTGAGGGCATGAAGAAAGAACACAGAAGAATACACTGTCTGCATCAGAAGCAGTGTGATCAACACATCAGATTGTCTCCCTGTGCTGAGCACTGCTGACGCCACACCTCAAATCCTGTATTCAGTGTTGGGTCCCTCACTGAAAGAATGACAGGAGGTGCTGGAACGTGTTGTAGTGAGGTGGGGATTGGCCTCCTCTCCCAGGTAACAAGGTATAGGACAAGAGGGCCTCAGGTAGAGGAAGAACAATGGCCGCAGGTTGTGCCAGGAGAGCTTTAGTGGATATCAGGAAAAATTTCTTCATGGAAAAGGTTATCAAACATTGAGACAGTCTGCCCAGGGAAGTAGTTGAGTCACCACCCCTTGAATGTTCAAAGGGCGTGTGGATATGGCACTTAGGGGTGTGATTTAGTGGTGAAAATGGCAGTGGTCATTAATGGTGGATCAATGCTCTTGGAGGTCTTTCCCAAACAATTCTGTGATTGCCAAAATATTTCTGTATGACCTCTTCTGCTGTGCATAATCATTTGCAGACAAAGGGTGCTTTATATTTCAGCACCATGATGGGTGAGAAAGCTTTTTCCTGGTCTTGTTGGAGAAGGATGGGTTCTCCTGCTCTCTTTTTAGAAGACTGATAGTCTTACAAGACACTTTGCCCTTTGTGTCAATAGAAAAAGATCTTCCCAGGACACTGAAGACAACATCCTCACTTCAGGTTCTGGGTACCCTCCATTATTCTAGGAGACTTCATTCAGTTTTCAGATACTTCCCAGGGGTCAAGACACTCTGACTAAATTACCTTCCAAAGCCTTTCCTATCTGGCATGACAAAGAGAAGAAGAGAACTGTATAATTTAGCAAAATGATATAACAAGTTTTGCATTACTGGCAATTAATGAAGCCTTCAGGGAAGCATCTGAGGCACAAGTCCAAGCCATAAGAGGCTGCAACTTTTGCCCAAGAAGTGCAAAAAATCCCTCCAAATATTCAGTGCCTCAGGTGTCTGACACCTAATAGAAAATGGCATTTACAAATTCCTATTTGTGTGTTGGTTTGTTGTCTATAGCATTGTTATTAAATTATTGAAAATTAATATGAAATCGATGAAATTTTCCCCTATCTCAGTGTTAGATTTATCATTCTGTTTAATGCTTTAGTAAAGTGGAAAATTTGCTACGAAGAAAAGTCATTTCAGTCAAAACCTCATGTCATATTTTCTACAGAAAGAAATAAACCCTGCTGAAGTTTTACAAAGAAAGAACAAATGTGACTCCTCATATAAATAACACTGAGCTGGTTTTAGAAAAAAAAAAGAAAGCAACATAGAATAAAGAATAATCTCTCCTTACTAGGCTGGAGGAGAGAAGCAGGGTTGGTTTTTTTTTTTTCTTAACATTATAACAGAGAATAGCTGAGTAAAAAACATGGGGGGTGTGGGAGACTAGTGCAGCAAAAGCATCAGGAGCCAGGAATCACAGTTGCAGTAGGACCAATACCACTGTAGGCAGATGAGGACAGCCTGGAAGATGTTCTGATTTGCTTCTCAGCCACAGGTCAATGCTCAGCTAACCATTAAATCATGTCACACACTCTCTGAACTGTAGTTTGGCAGTCTCAATAGTCTGCCCTATATTTTCCTTCTAAACTGATTGACATTGACAAGGAAAAGCATGTGGACTCAGACAAAGCTTGAAAGTAGTAACAACCACACCTGCCAACACCAACTTGCCTTCAAAATGCTTGTGATCCTAAGCTTTGACAGAAGGTGATCCAAATACTTTCCAACATCACAGAATAAAGTCATGGAGTAATTTAGGTTGGAGAGGATCTTTGCAAATCATCTGTCCCAACACCATGCTCATTGCAGGACTAACTCTGAGGTGACATTAGGATGATTGCCATTCTCTGGAAGAAGCCTTAGTAAAAACCCATGTGGAAAGGAGACAAATTATGGCAGGATTGATAAAAGAAAAAATAGCTGATCAAGACTGTAACAATGTACAAAAGTTTGGAATAGTTCTTGGATTTAATCCTGGATTAATTAATTATTTGGTGCTCTAGACCCTGGCGGCTTGTTCCTTATTGGAAAGAATTACTGTAAATGCAAAAAGGGCCAGGGAGTAGTTTAGTATCTGAAATGCTCCCCACCCTCGTCTGCTCAGAGTGACTTTTTCTTTCTGGCAGCTGCCTGCATGCCAAATGTTTTCCTGATAACTGTCAGCATCCTGCCTGCATGTCAGCTGGGCACCAGCTGCCGGGGAGGTGAGGGGGGACATTATTCATCTGGGACATCTGCAAACTCCAAGGAGAGAAGCAGGCCTCCAAGCAGCTGTTTAGCAGCAGGAGCTGAAGTGGAAGTAACTGAGAATAAATACATAAATCATCACACTCCACTCTCTCTTCTCTTTTGTACTTCCTGCTAAAAGAAAAAAAAAAAAAAAAAAAAAAATTGAGGACAGGAACAGGCAGGTGAAGAGAGGGGAGATATTAGTGAAAAAAACAATGTTAGATCATCCCCCATATGGGAATAATTTCTCAGTTTATAAATGTTTACTAGAGGTGTTAAATTGCTTCATATGTAGCTGCAGCTTGCCAGGGTGTATACCCTGTTAGACACCTTGCCCAAGCCCATTGTCTCTGCAGGGTATTTCAGTGAGGAAAGTGGTCATTTGGCACACTGGTCCCTTGCCTACACTGAATTTTCAAAAGCTTACAGGCTGTTACACAGACTTCTCCATTACCTTTATGGATTGCTATGCCACTGATTAAAAAAATATTGCCCAAATGTTTCTCAGTGTTAAATACATAGCACATATTGTACTCCACCGAGTGGCACTTCCTGCGAAACTTGGGAGAACCATTCATTCAACATATTTTTCCATCTGGCTGCTAGAAACCTAAACTTTCCCCATCAGTTTCTGCCATTTTTTCTCCTATTTTCAACTTTACAGAAAATTGCAGAAATTTGGTTTGGAAGCAGCAAAACAGCCAACCAACCAACCAACCAACCACCCACACCCCACCCCCAACCCCTGAAGCAACAACAACTAGAAAAAGACATTTCATAGAGGACCCTAATTAGGGTCAAGAGTTAAAATAAAAAAGACAGGAATTTGACAATGGCTGGAGTTCGTCTTTGGTACAAGCTTCTTGGAAGATGAGAAGCTGGACAATGACCTACTGCCTACCAACACTTGTTACATCAGTGTCCACGAACAGCAGCTACTCCCATGGCCTTCCCAGGCATTGTCCCTGTAGAAGAACTACAAGAAACCATCAATTCATGTGAACAAATTGTCCTGGAGAGACAAGAAAACATCCTTCTAGCAAAGTGCAACTACTGTGTGGTGAGCAAGCATGGCCTCTGTAGGATAGAAAACCTCCATGCCCCTTTCAGGCAGCTGCTTCTCAATGGACCTTTGGGGTGAGTGAACCTATAGGGATGGGAAAAGTGCAGTGGGCAGAGGACAGTGTCCTCACTGGGCTTTAGAGAGTCTGGCATCCCAGAGTGGACAGGTCTTTTTTAGTCAGACTACACATCTCCTGGAGCCTGCAAGCTCTGAATAGCAGGAAAACACCTGTGAGTTGGCCAGTTCCTTCTCTACCTCTCCCATGTAAAAAGATTTGCCTCCTGATGCTGTGACTGTACTGTAGCTTGCAGTGTGAAAATATGCTTAAGGAAAAAAGCACTTTCCTTTAGGGATTTTGGGGATGGTGATTCAACAGGCTGCTGTCCTGTTGTCAAAGCACGGGGAATCGTAGAAGCACCGAATCAGCTGGAAGCAACATGAATGTCAGTGTTAACTACAGGAATGAATGGGCTTGTGTGGACAAACCAGAGAATTCACTGACCCCACCACGGCTGTGAGCAGCAAGGGCACATCATCCAGGGTAAGCAGGGGAGACACACGCCTTACACACACAGACCACATTCAGGCAAGGCCTATAGGGCTAAACATCATTCCATGGCAGAGATCTTCCCCACAGCAGGGCTTTGTCCTGGGTGCTGCTCCTCTTTCCTTTCCTGCCATTTTGGACACCCCTCTACACTTGCCAGGGCCACTTCTCCTCTCAGGGTGCTCCCCACACCAGACCCTGGGCATCTCCTGGTCCACCAGCTGTTGTCTGTGCTGTGGGGTTGCGTGGAGCCTGTGTACCACACTCTAAGTGGTATGGCCACCACTGTGATAGGTCCCGTGCAAACATGAAAATGTGCTTTCTCTCCTGGATTATTGGCCCCAATGGCAAAAGAGGAAGCTCTACAGGGAGACAGGAGATGAGAGCAGTCTGGTGCATGATTAATTTATAGCCATAAAGGTCTGAAATGCTCCCAAAGACATTAGTATTCCCCAGGTAAAAGAGCTGTCCAGATTTTCAACATATCCCTTCCTCATATCTACTGGAATTAATAGCTGAAGTCTGTTGAAGCCCAACAGTCAATACAGAACCTGAGGTCAGTTTGGGAGTCTAAATGTTGCTGTCAGAAACAGACACAGCCCAAATTTTCATTTCTACTTAGACACTTTTATAATATCATGAAAGCATAAATGTATCTCAGAGTGGGTGCAGTGCCAACACTGACAGCCTCTTTACACTGCCAAAATATTGATATGAAGGGCCCTTCAGAGGAATGTGAAAATAAAAATCCTCTTCCTGACATCTAACCCCAGTAAAAGTGACACAGTCCAAGAGCTTTCTAGAGTAAATTAGATTCCAGATGGTTCACTCTGTCTCCTTCTGCTTGTGTGGGTAGACCTGTCCAAAAGGAGGTACTGTATGCACTGGGAGGAGGATGAAGAATCCACCCAAGTGTTTTAAAAGTAGGCATAAACCCACGCTTGTTTTTACACACTCTTTAGTACTCCACCAGTACTTTGCACCCAGGAATTATTCCATTTTTCTGTTTTAAGAGTTGCTATGTCTAAGTTGGTGAAGGATCCTTTGGGATGAATAAACACTACCTCCTGCTTCCCATATTTAACTTTTCAATAGGGAAGGTCTGCTGCCATTTTTTTCCAAATAAGTGATGGGGTAAAGAGACCAATGGGTGGGAGATTCCCCACCCCACCAGTCCTGGCTGAACCCAACCCTGCTCCTGATGCCCAGCTCATCCTACCAGTGTCCTCAATCAGGGCAAGGGTTACAGGGCACTGACATAGAAAAGTGCTTGCTAGAGGCTGCACAAGATACTTCATGGCCAGCTCTCTGAAGGAAATGTGCTGAACAGGCTGATGGAGCCTTCACAAACCATGGTGGAACTGGCGCAGAAAACACAGATGCAGTTTTTTAGATTTGTTAGATTATAGCCTCTGTCTCCAGCAGCACATTTTGCTGACACTATCTCAAATCCTCCACCCCCTCCTACAGATGTGCAGAATGTAGTTGCTAAAAAAGAGATGCTGGAGACCCAGAACATTGTTACTGTAAACTTAAATTCTCAGAGCCACTTTTGTTTTAAAACTCAGGCAAGCAAAGTAATGTCTGGCTTCAGTTCGATTGTTTGCTAACTTATTTGTTGCTACTTATTTCAAGACGCACAGGCTAGGAGTCATATATGTCCATGTCTTTGCTTTCTGTAATTGCCAATAATATTTTTAAAGCATCTTTTTTGTTGGTTTTTTTTAATTGTCTTGAGGCAAAAGTGGTAAATGGAAGGCTTTAAGGACTGTTATACCTTCTTACTAGGGGATTTATCTTCCTGGTAAAAGAACCATATTTTTTTCCTGGTGCAGTTCAAATTAGTTGACATGGGGTGTGAAAGAATGCCTTAACTCCATGTGTAAGAAAATACCAAGTGATCAGCAGTAAAACACTTTGGCTGAAACTTTGCTTTACAGGTGTGTCCTGGGTTGACTGTATGATGCTTTTATCCCCAATCGTCTTGTTCTGTTTATGCTGAATAATAAGTTTTGTGCCTTTAAGACTTGTCCTGAGAGTGAAGGGGGAGAGAAGAAGCGCGCAGTTTGTTTTCAGACACTGCACTCACTCCT
>JAYDZK010000056.1:51417180-51447933 GCA_034509185.1 Euphonia xanthogaster | reverse complement strand
TTTTTTTTTTTTTTTTTTTTTTTTTTTTTCTTTTTTTTTTTTCCTCTGGGACAACTGGAGATCCAATTATGGCTGGTTTGCCCTGAGAGACTGCAGAAGTATTTATGGCTCCCACACTTGGGGTGTAAAAGTACACAGGATTAGACTTATTGCAGTAATAAGTACTGAAGGAATTAAGAATGAGCAGGCTGAAAAATGCACACAGGAAAGAATAATAAAAATAATAGCAATAATAATAAAAAGATGTAAGATCATTTGAATTCAAATTCCAAGTTTCCACTTGGAGACATCCATTTAGAGTCATGTCTGAGTTGGCTGCTCTGCCACTGGCCAGCTACAAACCTAATACAAAAGATTTAAACCTTTTTAAACCTCATTATGTTGCAGGAAGGTGATAAGCAGAGGTCACCTGATGTGATTTGCTTACTAAGATTTTTACTATTAAAACATTTTTAATAGTAAAGATTTTTACTATTACAGCATTTTTTCAGACTTAGTATGATGAAGACTGGGCAGCAGTAAAATCATCTTCTGACCAGTAGCTGTCTAATACCAGAACACTCAGATGGTGCTGCTAATACTAATGACTTTATTGAGATCCTTGTACTGTTTAATGTTCTTTTGTTACTTCTATTAGTTGGAACCAAAAGATAGTGCCAGGAACAACTTTTATGCATTAAAAAAAGAAAGTGAAAAAACAAAAGAAGTGTGTTTTGTCCTCATGAACTCATGGAAAAAACTTGCCAATGGAGAACTGGTGCACCTGTAAAGGCTCAAAGGCCAGATGACAAATGAAAAAATAATTTCCAACTTTCCTTTTAAAATCCATGTAATTTTAAAGCAATGGCTGGTGACCCAATGATGTAATGAGATTTCATGTCTGCAGCTCGGCGTAAACTTTTTAAAGCAACACCCTTACATGATCTTACATTATTTAACTCCCAATTACAATGAAAAGAGTGGGAAAATTCCTACTGCCAAGAAATAAATTCTGCTTCAAACACAAACACACACACACACACACACAGACACACACACACAGACATGCTTACAGGGAGGGATTGGCAGTGGTTCAGGAGACTGCCTGGGTTTTACTCATGAGAGATTGCATTGTATTGCCTTGGCCACAGCCATGCTTCTTCAGTGACCCTATCAGATCAGAGATGAGCAAACATATACCCCTGAAAGGCACCTGCCTGGTATACATTTGAAAAATCTCAGGAGACCCAGGGAGAGAGGAGTCCACCTTGGACAAACTCAGTAAGATCAGATGCTTTGGGCACCATCAGTGATCTCCCCAACTGGGTCATGGCATGCTTGCTAGTTTACACATTAGCTCCAGAGGCTCTGTGGACTGGGGAGATGAAAGGATGTTTTTCCCACCCCTGTGTCTCCATATGCCTCAGAGATGTCCCACTCCGAAAGCAGAGTGTTGTCTAGCTGGACCTCCAGCTTCTGTTGCTGAGGAATGCATCATCTGATGTGAACACCAGTGCAAGAAAGGGAAGTTTTAGGTCTGTGTTTTCATGCTTTTTATGCTTTTCTTCCAAAGTTCATTTCCATAATGGTTTGTAGTAAAGTGCTTAACACTCCTCTTTGCTGGGGGTGAAAATGGGCAGTCTTCATTTGATGAGGGGCACTTGCAGTCTGACTAAGTTGGTCTGACAGGCAATTCCCTGAGGCAGTCAGGACAAACAAAGCTGTGCTCAGATACCTGACCTGCAAACAGGCCTGAGAACCCCCTGAGCTGGTGACTGCTTCATGCCAAACTGCCAGGACCAATTTCAGGCCCTGCTAATGTTAAGAGCCAGAAGAAAAGGAGAAATCCCCTCTGGCAACCATTGTCCAGGGAACACTGGCAAGGAGAGAGAAGTGTAGAGAGGCTCTGGGGGATTCAGTATTCTTACTCCCAAAACGTCCAGATCTACAATCAGAGCTGAGGGACAATCCTGACCTTTGCCTGGCATTCACTTCTGCTTTAACAGACATAGTTAAGGAATGCTGCTCCTTTCATGTAGCTGCTTTGTTCCATCCAACAGGCCGCTGCTAGATGGCTTTTGGAAGAAGGCTAAAACCTTCAGTCAGCAGAAATTGTTTCCTGTTGATTTTCCAGTGCTCCCTGTATTTTTAACTTTGTGGGTTTTGTAGCCCAGTGACTTCCTTTGGCTGGGATTTCAGCTCTGAGATCATCTCTAGCCTGATTTTACCTTGCAGACAAAGAGGTCTTTGAAAGCAGCCCATGCAGATAGAGCGACAGGTAACTATGCATAAAACAGGAGAGCCCAGCTCCCTCTGGCCTTGCAGAGTCATTTGCATTAGGAATCATGGAACAGAAGAAGGCATTGCATTAGCCTGATGGTGTTTTATACTTTGCAGCAGTGCCAGTGGCTGCAAAAACATTCAGGGCAAGAGCAAACCATGTGTGACAAACGTGACACAACCTGTCTTGAAGAATAATGTAATAAGACTGTGGAAGTAGAAATATTTCATACCTCTGTGAGGCTCAGATGTGAGATGATGCCCACAGCTACTTTGATCACAGTTTTGTCAAAAATGCCTCCTTCGGGTATTAAGAATTGGAAGACTCTCCAAATCATTTGGACTAAACCTTAAGGTACTCTCAGTTTCCATCCGTGTCCTCTGTGTGCTGGAGATCTTTTTGGTGAGCTATTTTAGAGTGTCTGTTTCTGTTTCCTGACATTAAAACAGGAAGATATTGTCATTTTCAATCATGCAGTAGTAGAAATGCCTGGCTTGGTAGCTATGCCTGTTAGTGATTTAGGGGAAGCACGTGTTCAAGGTGTATTTTAAGCATTTTTCATAGAATAATGGAAAGAGTTCAAGACATCACATAGTCCTTCTCTCTTTCCTAAGGCATGACCAGCTCTGCCTCTGCCATCGTGTGCAGATACTACATAACCTTCTTCTATCTTCCATAGGTGAGGAGCCTCCTCAGTCAGCCTGTACCTTAACAACAATGGAAAATTTCCCCAAAGCCCAATCTAAATCTCTCCCCTGACTTTTTAAGGCAGCATTTTTTTTGGTGTCCATTACTTCTTTCTGCAGAAGCTGAAGGCTTATTCCTCAAAGATGTGTCTTTCCTTTTGGTTTTGTTTTTTTAGACAGAAATAGTCCCATTCTTGTAAGATTTTCTTGTAGGTGATGTTTTTCACTGAATTGATCAGAGTTGTTGTCACAGGGATTCTCTCTGGCAAGTCCACAACTTCCTCCATGTGTAAAGTTGCCAACCATATGCTTGAGTATGGATTTGTCATACATGCAGCAGTGTAACTATTTTTTAACTCATATTCTGGCTGAGATCCACTGTAATCCTTGCACTGCTTTGTCTGGTCTACTGACTAGCCTGGTCCATGCCGTGGCTTAGGCGCTTGGGATGAGGAATTGCTGCTGTATAATCAAATCCCATGCATTCCTCTGTGGACTTTATGCCTTATTTTTTGGTGGATCTTCCAATATGTACAAGAAAAGGCCCACATCAGGCTGCATTCCTAAAGCAGCACATTTCACTACAACCATTACAAGCATCTCAAGGGGAAAGTAAGCAATCCCTAAATCCTGCACAGGCAGAAAGGTGGGCAGATAGTCTGGATGCCTGTGGGATGAGGGCTGAGGCTATGTATGCATGCAGAATTAGAGATTACATGTCCTGATTCCCCATGTCTTTTCCTGAGACATTTTCTCTTGGGCAGGCACCCTGTACCCCACCTTTCTTCAGTACTAGGACTGCTCTCTGGGAGGAAAGAATGGAGAGAGTCCATCTGTGCTGTGTTGCTGCTTTATGGCTCCAAGAGCAGGTTCCTCAAGTGCTCTTTACATGTCCTGAAGCTGGGATGCATTCTCCTAGGCTAGATACAATGCTGGTGCTGAAGGTCCACATGCCTTCACCTGTGGGAACACCTTTTGGTACATCAGCTCTGATGGCATTCAGAATTGTCCCTTGAGTTTTCATTTCAGAAGTTCTGTGACTACCTGAAAATTTGAGGTTTAGAAAAAGCACATTTCTAAATATTTTGGTCCCAGAAAATGGGTCAAAACCATGAACTCTGTAAACTTCCAAAAGCCAATGAAAATTAAAAAAAAAAAAAAAAAAAGGAAAAAGAGATAGTATTCATTTAAGGAAATAATGATTTTGGAGTAATTCTTGCTAGTTCTCCCTTTATTCATGGTTTCTGAATGCTTGCATGTAGCAAGCTATGAGAACTCCGTTGCTGTTCTTGAACTGCTTTCTGGCATTCAGCTGGGAAAAACCCCAAACCCTAAACATATAATGAATAAAAATTATACTGTTGTTTGACAAGAGGCTAGTTTTCCTTTCATCACACACAGACCTGTCAGACTACCTTTTGAAAGGACCATTTTACACCACACATGAAAATACCTCTTTAGGGTGGGAAGTACAATGGAGCTGGACTTCATGATTTGTATTACAATTATCTTCTGTGACTGCCAAGTACAACTTTTTTCCTGACAGTGCTGCCAATGGAGTCATAATCTATACCACAAGACTTTTCCAGAAGCATGTACCTAGGAGTTCACTGAATAATCATTCCCTGAAAGTAAACTGAACAGTGGGAACAAATGAATGAGCTGTACAAAAAAATGTGTGTCAGATGGACAGACGGACCCACCTTGTCACAGCAAGGAAATGGTGGGAAGGAGAAGGGTGAACAAACATCAGGGATAAAAATGTAGATGCACCTTTGGGCTTCATGAGTCCCCTTTCACACTTTTCACCCGACTCCACCATCAATTAGCCAATGTCAGGGAGAATGTCTCTGAACATATTAAAATTCCTTTGGGAAATACCTGCAGGAAAGGTACCCTGAAGGTGGTGGACCCTCTCTAAAAGGTGCTGCTTGCTCTTGCCTGCTGTGTCCTTCATTGGTCTGTGCAGGGCACAGGACTGGAAAAGCCCATCAGAGCCATAGGCTTTAATCCCTTGCTACACTTGGCACTGTGAAAACCCTTACTTGCACCAAGTTATTTACTAAAAGCATTCATGTCTGGTTTATCCTCTGTTATGGCAGGAGAAACAAACTCAACTCTTCCAGTCTCCTCTCATAAACCAGTTCTTCATCCCAGTGATCCTGCTCTGCACATCTCCTGCTTTGCAGACATCACTCTTCCAGACAGGTGTCAAGTGTCCCCCTCATCTGTCCCCCACCCTCAGGTCATGGTCTGTCTGATGGGTCTGTGGCTGTCAGGTCTCAGCCCAATCTCTCTCACCCTCCTCTGCTTGTCTATGGGTGTGCTGGGGATATATGGCCATGAGGCATTCCCCTGGAGCAAGGGGCATGTTTCATGCCCAAGGAGACCCCACATGAGGTATGTAATGATCCAAATGGAAAACCTCAGAAATCCTTAGAACACACAAGGTTCAGTTTCCTCTGGGACAGCGCAGAGAGGGTGGGGAAGGAGGTGCTGAATTAGTTTCTTTCTAATGAAGAAAAACATCTGACATAGCATGAGGCCTATGGTATAATTTCTCCTCTTCCTCAGTATACTGTGGTTCCTAATGCCTCCTGCCCTCTGGCCAATGAAGAATTGAGGAGACAAAAGCAAGATTTTTTTTTTTTGTGAGAGACTAAAAGCAATGTGGTCCACTCCCGTGGCACTTTAAGATTCTTTTTTAAGTTCAACTTAGCCTTAGAGCCATTTATTCAAACTTATGCTTTTCAGTTCTAAAAGAACTTTTTTAGTATTTTTATTTCTAGAGAAAAGAACTAGAGATGCAGTTCTGAAAGCTAGAAATCACCACACAAGTAAAAGCAACAATGTGGATCAAAATCTAAGCAGCTTATTTTTAGCATAGAACAGAGATAGTATTTTAGACTCAGCTGTTCTCTTAAAGCTTAGAGCTTTACCCACACTGAGTAAAACTTAAACCACCAGGGTTTTCATCAGAATAGGTCAAATAGATTTTCACTTTTGGATCAGTGTTTCAATCAGTCTAATGAACAGCTATCATTGCTACAGAAGTGGAAAAATACCCAAACAAGCAAAATGTAATCCAAACTGCCTCCATAGAAAAAGAGGCCATGACTCAGGACAGTGCTTGAACTGGCTTTACACCGCTAAAGCCTTTCACCTCCCTCCCTGCTGCCAGCAGGAAGAAAGCAATAGCACTGCTTGCCTGGTTTCACTAAATGGTGGACAATAATAAATCCTTCAACCTTTAAAGCATATTATAAATATGATTTCAGTGTTACACTGAAGATCAGAAGAGAAGAAACAAAGGTGGAAGTAAAGTCAGGTTTCACATTAATTTTGATGAATGACAGGAGAGTGGTGTATACACTACAGTGCCCTTGCCAGCTCTCTCCTCATCCACTGGCACCAGGTGATGCCCACAGTAACCCCTGTCTTCCTGGGGATAATGGATGTGAAGAACTAGGGCCTGAGGTTGCTATCAAGGTATGCAATTCACTCAGTGCCAAAGAACCAGAAAACCTTATTGGAGAGTCCATGAAACCTATTTTCATACAAGCTGAGACTTGCAGAAGCAGCTCCCTGAGCAGCAGGGTGGCATTTAACAGTCTCTTCCCTGTGTATTACCCAGTGTCTAAGATGAACTGGATTCGCCTCTTGCAGAAACTTAGTATCTTCAAACATCTGCCTGTTTCTCGAATTCAGCTGAAGTGAGCCAATGCATTCCACAGAGCTGGGTGTGGGGGACAGAGAGAGCAGGACAGCATGATCGCATATGTCCTGCATTCCTCAGAGGAGGGGGGAGGCAGCCCGGAGAGCTGGTAGGGGTGTACAACCCGATTAGATAACTGAGAGAGGGAGAGGCGCTGCTGCTTGCAGCACTCCTGCTCCATTACAAATAAGTGATATCATGGCTTTCAAAAAATATCACCTACTATCCTGTTCTGCTTCCCCCACAGATTGCTAAAATGGCTTCCTTAGAAAGAATTAAAATGTAACAGAGACGGATATGAAAGATGAGAGAAAAAATTCAAACCAACTACTGAAGAGCCTGGAAGAATGGCAAATGAGTTAGCATGGTCAGTAAAAATAATGCAATGGCTTTTTCCCAGTGTGGTTTTCCAAGAGTATTTAACATTTGGATATTTTCTTTCATTGCTTTCTGCCATTCAAACTTCTTTGTTATTTAGCCTTTCAGATCATAAGTGGTTTTTTGCCTATAAAATCTAAAAAAAGTTCCTAAGGCAAACTGCATTTCTGGCTGAGTTAATGATGTGTGGTTATCTGATACAGGATCACATGGAAAAATGAAAAATTAAATGAACTTACTGAGCAGACTAAATGGTTCAAGAGGTGCCTAAGAGTCAAAGTCTCTGATGGAGAGTTTATTCAGAATGGAACAGCCAGGTTAAGGCTTGTGCAACATGGCAAAGTCTGTGTGCCATTCAGGGGAGAGTTACAAGAGTGAAGGCTGTGAGCTGGGAACTCACAGAGGAAGATGTGGACCATGTTAATGAACACAGTTATTTTCTTTTTTATTTTTTTAAGAAAACTGTGGAAGAACATTCATTTTTCAGCTAGAGAGTGTCAACATTCAGCTTCAGGGGACCTGTTCTCACAACAGTTTAGGCTCCTGGATTACTTGAGGAAGAGGTGAAGCTAGGAAGGCTCCGAATAAATAGGGTAGAAGCAATGAGTGAAAATTAGCTATCAAGAAATACTGAGCAAGGATGGATGGACAAAATAAGAAGGGAAGAAAAAGCCAGAGTCTGAAGGAATCAGTGCCTCTCTCTTGAACTTAACAATACACAAGAGGGGCCTGGGGTCAGATTCAAGGACTGCCCTTGACAATGCAGCCTCTGTGTTTCCCTGGAGAATAGTGATCCAGCTGGGAAAAGTAATCATCTCTTCTCCTTCTGAGGTCTGGAGGAGTCAAGAGCAGCTCCCTGCCCACTAAATGGAGGCCGGGCTGCCTGATCTGAGTGACAGGGAGGGGAAAGGTGGAAATAGCCAGGATCCTTGCTTTCCATTCCTGAACTCTCCTACCCACTGGGGGTTTCATTCCCTTGGGCAATGCTGCAGTCACTCTGTGGGCATAGAATGAAAGCTGCAGGGGCTTAGCCATGGTCCTCACCAGCAAAATTGCATTACGGTCTTTGCTTGGAGCAATTTGTTGCCTCATCTGGAACATGGGTATTCAGTCTATGTGAAGGATTTCAAGAGGTAAATTTGGGAAAGCCTCCCTACATGAGCCTGTGCGGACATGTGGTAAGCTACTTTATCATAGTGACAAGGGTCACAGCTTGATCCCCCATCAAGGATCAGGAGTCCACTCCTGACCTTCTGCACTCACCAAACATTTGAAGGCAGTTTCTCTATAAGGCTTACAAGTGCAATAACATCTGAGGAGAAGGATTATGAGGGGAAAGGCAGAGACTGGAGGTTTTGGAAAGAAATAAACAAGCCGTTTTGAAGAGTACCAAGTCTAGCTTTGAACCTGAACCTGCTTTGAATGATGGAGAGGGCTGGATCAGAGGCTTGAAGGGAAAACCTAAATTATTTGGTTTCATGCTTCTAAGTGAGTAGCATAATTTGTAAATTTTTATTTTTTTTCCTGTTCTCTTTTAGGATAATTGCTAAGGCTGACAACAAAATAAAGACTTTGATAAGGAAATGCCAGGAAGAATTATTCTTGCTAATACCACCTAGACTGACAAGTGTGATATCAATAAAAAAGACAAATCGGTCCCAGACACAGTTTGATCAGAACATGGGTGCTCATGAACAGTCATAGAAAACAGGACAGGACCCCTCTGAAAAGAAAAGAAACACCTCTTCAAGGGCAATGGGTCCTGAGAAAGTTTTCAAAAGCACTGCATTAATAATCTGTACACTCGCACGATGCAGAATCCACAGCCTTATAAAAACAGAAAATATCAGGTCATTCAAACAACATTCAGCAGCTTTCTTTACCCACTCAAACATTTTTATAGTCCTAATGAGTATAAAACAAGCATATGATTCCTTCAGGGCCACCTTTTTTTCTGAACATCTCTCTCTTCTTATGCCTGCTTTCAAGTTGGGTGCCTGCAGATGATTATTATTAATAATAATTTCTCTTTTGGCAACAGCATCCAGTCTCAGTCCATATGGGACCTTTTTTTTGACAGACACTGCAGCAACACAGAGCAGGGGACAGACCCCAACATGAAGAGGCTTCAATTGAAATGAATATTTGGTGCCAAGGCTAATAGGGAAGCAGAATGTGTCCAGTGCCCAATGGAGCACATAAAAAACCAGGCTATGGACCTCATTACTGTTGCTGGGAACAGATTACCTCTCCCTAGCTGTGTCCACATACATTCCTTAGAGAGAAATTCACTTGGCACTGACCTGTTCCACTCGGATATCAAATTCTCCATTCACCTTCTTCCCCTGGAAATATTTGGCCCTGCAGAATAAACAAGAGAGATAAACATGGTTAAATAAGATTTTTGGCTTTCATTACATGCGTTTTTGCGTCTGCATTTTCCTTTTTTGATGAAGAATTTCTACCCAGGTTGCAGCATGTTTTTCTAATTCCTATCTTCTTCTACCTTTCTGTTCTCCAGGAGAAACCTGCCAAGCCAGATGAAAACCACATTCAAAAGTTCCTTCAAGACTTGTTACTTTTTCATTAAATTTTCGAACTGAAAACCAAATGTTCTCTTAATCTTTTCCAGGGAACAGCTCTAATCAGTGATTCCTTGCTGTATCTCATTTAATACTCAATTTTTATTCTGTAAAAGGAGAGCAACATATGGCACACCATCGGGAATTTCTTCTGATGTTGAGCAAGCAGCTTTATCATCACAGCTGAAGTACTTGTGAAGCCTGTTCTCATGCTCTCTCATCCCAGAGCTGCTTTCCACTTCTGTTCCTTTTTGCTGTTGATTTAGGGAAGCTGTATCTGCATCTCTACAGAGTCACTGATGAAGGATCTCCTCTCCTGAACAGAGAAACTGTGTTTGCTTTGGGGTTGAACACTGCTGTGAGAAGAACATACACCTTCTACCACTTCTGTTCCTATCTCCTCATGCTATGCAGATAACAAAGCACTTCTAGTAGGTTATTCATGCAAGGGGAAGGCTGACACTAGTGCTGGAGAAGAAAACAGAGGAAAATGGCAGGCAGTTTTAGCTTTTTGTATTCATATTTATGTATAATGCCCTTACATTGATTGGTCAGTGGGGAAATTGCCAATATAAATTTCCCAGTGAATATTTCTCCCCAATTCTTCCTCTCACCAAACAAGCTTGAGAGAAGAAAATATGAATTTATTTTGTCCTCCTCCCCTAATACTTTCAGGAGGCCATGTAGGCTCCTAAGAGCTCTTCTATTTGGAAAGCATTGAAAACAGTTTAGCCCTACAAGAGCTGTTTCCAGGGACAAAGTAACTCTGGGTTGTTTCCAATTGGCAAAGACAGGACAGAATAAACAAGCAAAGAAAAATGGGGGGAAGCCAGCTTTGCTCCCTATTTTATAGTATGAGAGAAAAAAAAAAAGCTGGCTTGCATTTTATACTATGTGTCTATTTGTTCCAATAAAAAGGAGAGACAGTAGGAAGGCAATTTTCCCCATGGCTGAATCACATCAGTTTATAGCTGCATGCTACCCTCCCCCGGAAATGTGACGTGTAAATAAAAAAGTTGTTTTGTCATTCTGGCTCAAAATGTAGTAAAAATTTTTCATTATAATTGAAAAATACATTAAAAATTACAAAGGCCTTCTGCTTAATTCTAACAAGGACATCTGAATACTGTATCACACTTCCCTTCCCAGACAGCCCGTCCATCAGCCTGTAAGACTTCCACATAGGTGAGGGACAATGTAGCAGCCAGGTGTAACGAAGACCAGGTGACTCAAAAAACCCTGTTTGGTATAAAAAGCAGATCTCTACCCATTTTTCCTTCTATTTTTTTTTTTTTTTTAATTTATGAGCATTGCATGAAAAAAAAAACAACTCAGCAGACAAGCTAAGACATCATGACTCTAACAATAAACAGGAACTCTAAATGCACTTAATCATTCTATTAAATTTCTGGAGGCATGGCTCAAGAGGGTCTGGCAACATTCCTCACTCCTAAACATTGGGGATATTGCTGGAATCAGTGACTTCTGAAAAACTGCAATAGGCTTTCAGAGGGCTCACAGGAACTGCTCTGAAATTTGAGGCGTACTATTCCCTGGTACAAGTTTGTTTTTATTCCCAGCATGCTCATAATATATATTCCTTACCCACATTTATGGAACACGCTTCCTCCCTCTCTGGCCTCTCCTCTTTCTTGACAAGCTGGTTGCAAACTCCTTGGTGATGCTTTGCTTCAGCTTGTAATGAAGTGTGATTGACCACAGTCCTCAGCCTGGTTCAGAGGCATCAAAGAGGCTTCCACTGCCTGGTCCAGGAAATTAGCCTCCACACAAAACCATCTTTCTCCTCTCTGCAATACTGGCTGGGCTTATGGGTGGTCACACAGAGGGTGCATCCAGCTTTAGGAGTTGCTGGAGTAGTGCAAGAGACCTCAGCTTAGACACTGTGTGACCTCTCTCTCCTATCCCTCTTTCCACAGTTTGTCTCATCCAATGTCCCTAGAACTTTCCTTAAACAGCAAAATATACCACTTTCTCCCCAAAACAGTCCCCCAGGAAGCTTAACCTGCTCTGAGTGTCTCTGAAGACTACAGGTGCTAAACAATTTGCAGCCAAATGTTTTGGTCTGCCCATCATTTTGACACAGCCCAGGGTAAGAATAAGACGTTTCTTACTGAACCATCTCTGAAATGGATGGAGTGGTGTTTTCAGTTCTCACACAGTGTTTTGGAGTCCATGGGCAGTAGAGGCTATCACAATGAAATGAAAAATGTCCTTAACATCCTCCTGGAGCCCCTCAAATTTTAAGCAAGCTGGAATCATTACCAATGCTCTGTAAGTGTCATACCTCTCTCAAGAGACTCTTTTGGTCAGTTCTGCACAGTGTCTGAAATGGCTTGTGGTCCTCACAGTGGGCATGAGACAGAGGAAAGGAAGACCACGCTGCTGTGGTGGGGATGCATGAGAAAGAGAGATGGATATTTCCGGCAGACTCCTGGTTGTAAAAGACAAATGTGGATGCTATCTGCCCCAAAACCACCTGAGCAAGTCTCTTCCAGACCTCTCTCTATGACCTGACTGCTGCAGAGCTATCTAGGCAGCTTGTAGTGCAGCAGAGGAGCTGTACCCAGAAGACCAGTCTAAAAACTTTCTGGAAGCTTTGGAAGTGTCCCCACTCACCTTCAGCTCCCAGTGATGAGAGGAGCAGTTCATGGCCCCAGGAGGGCTTTATGTCCCCAGCTTGGGACACTGGGCAAGCCACTGGCCACACAGACCCACCACCTGCCTCTCCCAGGCAGTCTGCAGCACTGACCACTGCTTGGCTGGCCACCCCTTTATTTAAAGCAAGTCAGATGTTCAGCTCAGCAGAACACAGAGCTATAATTTGGCTAGGCGGGGTGCAGATGGGCTGGTGCGGTTGCTGTGATCTCAGTGAATTAGCATGTAAACAGGTTTTGACTGAAGAAAACTGCAGGGCCATGCTCAAGAGCAGTTCCTGGGTGGGATTCATAGAGCCAGGAAATCCATTTAAATGTGGCTCCATGGACTGGGAGGGAGGAAGCACTGTGATAAACAGACAAATGTCTGCCCTGGCTTGCAGGAAAGAAGCTTGACTCGAACCCCTCTCTCTTTCTGATTAAGAAGCTGCGTGCTCTGGAAAAGGATGAATTTTATGGGTGCAAAGGCATCAAACAAACTTAAGTTTTGCTTTCTGCCCCAGCTCTGAAATGATTACAGGGACATGAGAAACCCAACGCCTCTTCTTATGAAGTAATCTTGAAAGGATATAAGTTTATTTTGTAGAGATATTCTGTAAATCAGCCCCAGTCTGCCTCAATTACCATGGTTGGAGGAAGCATATACAACAATTTTCTGTCAGATATGGAGTGTACCTTTACCAGCAGTAGGAAATAATAAATGATCATTTCACCTCCCATTACCTACCTCAGGCTAATTCACAGATTTTCAGATCTTCTTATTAGAGATCTCAGTGGAACTGATTCAGCAAATATTGGAATGCTGTCTTGGAAACTGGGAAGCCATTTTTCAGATGAACTAATAAACCTGAGCCCAAATCCCCTGTGATGTGAGTGAACCCTGACTCACACCTCTATCACTGTTCAACAGAGGCCTTGAGCTACAAACTCAAGAGCTGGCTTATACCTCCAACCCAGAAATGGGCTCTCCTCACTGAGACCATGCAAAAGAAGGACACTAGGATATTGTAATGACAAATCCCTCCAAATCCTCTGACTGAGCTTGTGCCTCTGGATCAAGACACAACAAGCAGCGAAAGCCAAGCCAAACTTTGCATGGAAACTATTTATCTAGAGCAGGAAGCAGCCATTCCTATACTGTGGAGGGGGCAGAGCAAAACACAATGAAGAGAGAAATGCACAGGACTCTTGGGGAGAGGTGGGCAAGTGAGTGGGTGGAAGAAAGAAGGAGAGAAATGGCAAGAAGAGATTCGGTTAAACAAACCAAAAGGCATCCATGGGTAAATTCTGTAATTATCTGAATTATTTCCCTGGCATCACATTACACATATTTCTCTTGAGCCCTTGGGAAAATAAGGCCTGTAATTTCTTTCTGAATTATCTAGGAAAAGGTGAAGACCCCTGGTTTGGGTGTGGGAACACCTCAGGGAGGGTGGAGAGGTGGTGAGCTGCTGTATAAAATCCTCATGTCAAAGGGCCTGGGGGCCCAAGTGATGCACAAGGCACTCACTGTATGTCCACATTGTCTCCTTCATAAAAGGGGCTAAGACTGGGAAAAGAAGGAAGTTTCCAGGATACTGGCCAGCAGCTGCTGGAATGCCCCGATCCCCCCCGCAGCCCCTACACACTATAAGGGCAGCAGGGAGGGGAAGGGGGAGAAGTGCCCTTTTTTTTTTTTTTCCAGGGTTGAAAATAAGGAAGGTTTTCCTTTCAGGAGGCAGTTCTTGCTCGCTCCACCACTTTTCCCCACTTCAGAAATTTTCAGCTGTACATAGTAAGAAATTTTGAGATGGTCAGCTCCTGACTGCCCAGGGCATAGGGATGGCAAAAATCACTCCATAAATGCTGAGGTCTGCAAATTGCTGGAGCTTTTGTCTGCATCTACTTTGGCCCAGAGACCTTTATGCAGTGCTCAGCTCTGAGATGGACTGGTTGGTAATTAATACTTATTCTGCAAGAGTACCTTGGGGCAAGGGGTGAGGGTGTCAGAATGGTGAATAAGAGTGATGGATGTGTGCTTTGACACTTCAGAAAACAAGGCTTGAATTAAAAGTTGGATGGACCAGAGTGCAGAAAGAAAGAAAAGGTATTCACATTGTACATACTGACAGGGAAGGACCAGTGAGCAAATCTCAGGTTTGTGGTGGGTCAAAAGGTAACCCTAAATACACTGATACTTTGCCAGGAGCTCCATAGAAGTTTCAGCTCCATCCCTGGGGCACAGCAGTTCTGTGACCAGCCCCACTCCTCCCTGGGGCAAGATCACCTTGCTCTTGGCGCTGTCACCACCCGACTTGCTGTGGCCACCGAAGAGAGAGCCAGCTCCGCCGTGCTGCAGGTGTGTCCTCAGTGTCCTCGGATGGGCTGTGGGAACAGACTTTTTTTGTTGCCTTCTGGGAAGAACCACAAACCCAGCCCACTCTGGTTACTGTAAAACCAACCCCAAAACAATTAGTTTTGGGATCACATCAAGGGAAGGAACGCCTCACCCGAAGGGGGTTGTGCTGGGCTCTGATGGCAGGACGGATTAGGGTTTTTTTGGATAAAGGAAGTCCTCCTGGTGAGGTCCTTGATGAGATCTGAGGTCCTACCCTATAGGGCTGGGAAGATTTTCTTGGCTTGAATGCAGACAGCAAGGGAAGCGTTGCGGCAGCAAGGGAGAAGTGTTTTTAAAATCTTCCCCTGTGAATCCTCCCTTTCTGAAGGCCTCTGTTCCGGGGAGACCTGGCTTGGCAAGCCACCAGCACTTTAACCATTGCAGACACAACCATTCAGGCCACTTAGTCTATTCAAGGAATTGTGGAGTCCCACATAATAGTGGCCTCCCAGCATCTTCCTATGGCACCTCCTGCTCATCAAACAGGGGTAATCAAAGCCATCCCCCACCAAGAGCAGAAGCACTAGTTCGTGCAGCACTATTGCTTTTGGGCACAGCTTTTTGTGCTTCTCTGAGCTGTCAGAATAGGAAGGACACTTTGCTGTAGGTCTGGTCCCCCACCCAGGCTGTGCTGTGGTCACATTCCTTCTGCCCACAAAGAGCTGGAGGTAGGATGGTAAGGGTTGGAGGTGGGGTACTGCATAAAGTACAACATGAGGCAGCAATTTGATTTTTGTGTATTATCAAAACAGTGCATTGCTGGAACATTTCCAAGTTGCTAAATCTAAATAATATGTCCTGGAGCTGTTTGCAAGGGGTATCAATTTTTGTTGAGGATTTTGCAATTTTTTTTCGAGGCTACTTCAGTTCTCCTTGAATTTGAGGAGCAGTAGAACTGGCCTAACTTGAACCAATCTTGGGGCAGGTCTGTACACTTTCAGGCAGAAGAAATCTGGCTCACAAACCTTGAGAAATGTATCTGAGGGTTGCGTTTGTTGGATTTTTTTTTTTTATATGTACAGGACTAGGCAGGACATTCTGAGGTTAAATTCTATGCATTTATAGGAACTCTGGTAAAGTAATTAAGGACCCAGATTTGACTTGCATTAGCATAGTTATAGCCTGGTGGGGAATGTTTTCCATATTCCTTGTGTCTATTTTTGTAACGATACTAATCCTTTACATTTCTGTATCACCTTTCATTTAGGGGGACCAGATCCCAAGATACTTTACGTATGCAGGAAAAAAATACAGACAGACATGACGGTGCTATACCTAAAACAGATTGAAAAGCGATGTGATAAATGCAATTTTTATGAAAACTTTTGATAGCCTTGTCTCCTTTTCACCCCTATGTCTGTATGCTAGGGAATACAGAAACTCTCCATGCTGCTCCCAGGCGTGCATATGTGCAAAACCACACACACTCATTTAACACAAACTTGCCTCCACTTTCCAAACTTGCCTTTCTGCTTTCCACTTCTCAAAAAGTGGAATTTGGCAGGAAGTATAGGGAAAAAAAATATTTGGTCTCAGGTAGACAAAGCTAAGTGATGAAAATATAAGGGCTTCTAAACCAGACTTGTGAAAATGTCAATTTTGTGTGTAAGTTTTTTTCAAATTATTGCTACATTGTTGCACAGAACTTGTGAAACAGTAAAAGCTCACTACTATGTAAAAAAACCCTTATTCATAATAATCTGTTGTCAGTGTCCATCATGTTAGATGATTTGGGACTTTCTTATCAGGAAATATAGATGAAAGTTTGCAATTTTACCAGCAAATTCCTAAATTCAAGCTTAAACTCCGAAACTTCTCTTAATGTTTAAATGTGTTAGGTACAGGAATACTCCTCTTAATAGGAACCTTAATTTATCGCCTTCAGCCTACTGAAAGCATGAAATGACTCATGACACTCATTGAATATTTTTAAAAGGAATTCCTTGAAAAAAATCCCAGTATTTAGGAACTCCCATGTTACCAAAATTCAGTATTAGACCGTTATTATTCACAATCAAATTTTTAGGCAAATGACATATTTAGGGCTCAATATTTTTATGTTTCAGAAGTAAAAATAATTTTCTTTTTAAAAGAAGTTGATTATTTCCTTTGACCAGTATAAAACAGTAATCCTGTCAAATCAGTCCATAATTAGACCTGAATCATGATGTTATTGTTATACAAAGAACCATTTCAAATGTTTTAAGAGGACTTAATTCGGTGCTAATCACAGTTTCTCTCTTCCTTGATCTTAAAATTTTTGGAGACAGTATGTTCAGTCAGAATTGGCTGCAAATAAAAGAGGAGATGAAACAGTGCAATTTTTATATCCTCTGTGACTTATTCTTTGGTGAAGCATTTCACAATACTCATATATATAATAATCACAATACTCAACAGCTGCACACAGGGCACTTGTATTTTGGGGAAGGCAGCAAACACAACACTGTGAACTCTGGAAACAGCCTGAAATGTGGACAAAACACACCAATGGCTTTGAAAAGCCACATGAGCTGTTTCACAAATGTAACTTAGATATCCAGCAAATGAAAAAAGAACAACTTTGTTATGCTGACTGGTCCAGAAAGCAATGCTTTTAGCATGTGTGGCTAATAGGAGCCTTAGTGTGCTTGATCACTTCCCCCATAAGCTGTTTAAAAGCGAAGCATTAGGCTGAAAGCTGAGCACTTTCACAGAGGATGGGGGTTAATAATTCACAGTGCAAAATCCTGTTTGATCTGCTGAGAAATTCAATCCAGCTAGAGCATAATTTTTTTTAATAGCGTGGTGGGCAAGGCGGTTGCCAGAGGTGGGATGCTTCCTTCCTGGCTGAGATGGGGCTGCTGGAGCTGGCCCATGTGCCAGCACCTGGAGTTCTGCTGTCCCCCTTCCTCATGGTTGGCTCCCTAGTGCTGTGTGTTTAACACACACACACACACACGTGTATTCATGTCTGAGCTCCATTTTCTCTGGCGGCTGCTGTAGGTGAACTCTGGATGCATTTTTGGAAGTCTCCCAAGGCACAGATACTCCCAGTCCACCAGAAGGAGCCTCATTCTCCAGGTGGAGGCTCCCCAGCTGAGAAATGTGCCAATAACGAGAGCAGAGAAGCTGAGTTTTTCCCTGGTGTGCTGATGCACAGGTACACTCACTGCCATGCGTGCCTCTGAGCGCTGCCTGTCAAAGCCAGGAGAACAAGGGAGCTCTATAGGTAGGATTTTCCTCCTGTGCACATCCCACACATGGCAATTCACTGCGTGCTTCCTTGTAATGTCTAGAGCTGCGCCTTTGAGGAGAAAGGAAAATTTGTCAAAATGTTGCCACGTTAACAGAAAGCTGGGTGAGTTCCCTTGTTCTTAATAGAATGTACCTTTCTTTTACTGCTGCTAATGAAGAAAGCAGCTGATCATATTTTGTGGGTCTCACATTGTTTTTATAGTACTTTGCCTCTGGAATAAACCAGAGCATATTGCATGTCAAGAACATCAAGGATTTTATGGTGGAAGACAGGCCATGGGTTCCCATGGATGCTCTTTCTTTCCTTCAGACCTCTGAGAAATTGAGTGCTACACTGTGCCATCAGAGACAGAGTCGCTCCTCAAAAATAGAAAGGATTGTCATTTGTCCTTCTAAAGTGCATTTAACATGCACTTGCCTATTTAGGTTGTTAAAGCATTTCGTCAAGTAATTGTGCAACACCTCATCCTAACCCACAACTGCAGCTCTTTGCTGTAATACAAACAGTGATGATAAATTAATATCTGGCTTGGCAATATTGCTACAGTCTCCAATTCTGAGAAAGTGTTTTCATTTAGAGAAGAGATATCAAAGGGCAGATTCCACTGTCTCTCACCCTTCCTGTCTGTGAACAAGCTCGTCCTTGTTTGTAAATCCTGTGTAACTTGCTCTGGGGGAGGAGGCACTGTGGAAGCCCCTCACCCTTGTAATTAGGTCAGCACATCAGCAGTTATTTCTTGGGGATTTTTTTAGTTAGCTATTTCAAAGGGAGAAGGAAAGAGTTTCTTGAAAACCAAATACAAAGGTTTCACAAGTAGAAAGACCAGAGCAGACAGAGGTGAAATGCATTACAAACATGATGCTCTTTCCAAACCCAGAATCACCAGCACAGAAGTAACAAAGTGCTGTCGTTCACCTTCCAAAGTCTGGGGCTGTTTCTGTACATGATGCAGAGAGGATGGTCAGAATACCTAGATAATCAGCTTTGTCAGCTGGACTCTCACAAGGCAAACACAGCTTCCTGAGACTGCTCAGCCTGAACTCACATAACACCCTGGCTGAGAACAAGAAGGTGACTAGCATTGCTCAGAAGTACCTTACCAAAAATAAACACCCACGGAGCCATGGAGTCACTGCTCTCCAGTGCTGCTCTCAGGGGCTCACTGAGTTTCCTGAAGACACAAAATCAACCAGGAGGAAGCAGTTGTGGCTCACTGGAATGATTGCATTGCTATGCTCTCTCAGAAAGGACCAGCCTTTAAAAAGGGGAAGTTTCTAGGCATGTATTTCTGTCCATGCTACAAAGAGCCATGGCAGGCAACGGTTAGTAATGTTCTTTCCTTGTTTTTCATGTCATACATGCATCAGGGTATGATCCGGAATTCATACACTAATTTTGTACAGTGTCCTCACAGCCTTAGAGAAAGTAAAGGTAGGGAGCCTTTGCAAGCAGCATTTGATACCTGCAGACTTGTGGGTTGAGTCAGAGAGCTGGGATAAGTGAAAGGGATATCCTATCATTCCTAGAAGTGTCTAAGTTATAGGCAGCAGAAGAATAGCCAAGACAGCAGGATGTGAGGAGTGCTTAGAGGAGTGGAGGAGTGAGGACAGCATGGGTAGCCTTGCTTAAAGGAAGGTATACTTCCCTTTTAATATATCCTAGCTGCTGCTCCCTCAGCAAGCTCAGCTCACGGACCGCAAAGTCTGCATGACAGAACAGCAGCTGGGAGATATAAAGGCAGGGATTCAAATGAAGTGTGTGTATTTTAAAACATGAAAACCCTGCAGCAGGGTCCAACCCCTCCTTGTCTTTTGCTCTGCCCTGACTGCCCCAACACCATTATTCTCAAGGAAAAAATAGATTGGCCTTTGAATTAGGGCTTTCCTCTCTGATTACAGTGCTTGGACTACACAGTGCTGGCTTAGCCCCAGATGCTGGAGCATCAAAGGCAGCCCATTCCCAGACGGAGGATGCTGTGTTAAGGGACTGCCACCTGGCAGCGTCTCCAAGGAACTGCAAAAACACTTCGTAGAGACAGAGGTTAGTGAGCATCAGCCTGCAGGAGACTCGTGGTGCACCCAAGAAAGAGAGATCAGGTCTGTTTGAGACAGACTGATGCTGCTGACTGATGGACCTGGCATTGAGGGGCTGCTGCTGTGATGAAAGACACTAGGCCAGGGAAACATTCATGGTGACAACCTTACCAGGGACTTTCCCATTCACTGAAGAAGTTGTTCTTCCTTTGAGAAAAATCCCACTGTTTTCCCTCTCTTACTTCAAGTTGGCTGAAGATGCCTGGCCTAGTTGTACTCAGTTGTACTCTTTTTAGGTAAGAGCTAAGCTTTTGATTTATGAAGATATACCTGAAAAGGTAGGTCTCACCTTGTCCCTACTCTTCTAGTTAACAGAGAAGAACAAATGTGACAACTGTACTCAAAAGTGGTGTGGGATGAACGGAAAGATAAAATAATCTCTCTTGACCAAGACCCAATAACGCAACTTCCTTCATTTTGAAGTCTTCAGTACTGCCCTCTTACCTGGGCTATTCTTTCCTTCTTTTGTTTTGTAACAAGCTGGCAGATGAAACAAGAGCATCTTCTCAACACATTCTCTGGATATTTCCCCCAGATAAGACTCTCAGACAGGTTGCCTAAAGCTTTCCAAACCAACTAATTTGAAAAGGAGCATACAAAGGGCAGTAAGTAATTTCTGTAACATTTTAGAAGACTTCAAATGGGAACACTTTGGAAAGTTTACTGTGCCACCCAATGTCATAGGAAACAAACTTCTAAACTTTTGTTTGTAAAGAGATCTGCATGAACTGAACAAATTTGAGGCTTATCTGAGCCTGAGATGCTTTTGCTAATACCTGTTGCTATGCTTAGCATGTGAAGGGCCCTTGACAGGTAGTACAAAGTTTGGTTATCTTCTCATAATTCATGTATAAATTTGCATACAGAGAAAAGCTCAGGAGAGATGGAGAGCTGAAAAGATTGAGTCACTTTTTAGAGTCAGCACAGTGGATTAAGGTCCTGAATGACATCATTAACACACCTTCAGCTGTGACCTCATGGGATCATTGCTAGCTATGACATCTTAGCTAAGCCTGCCGAGTCAAGAACACCCTATGTGTGTTCATATATTAAGGCTATGAAGAAGCTGATCAATGAATACCCAATGAACATTTTTTACCGAGAAAGTTATGAAAAATCCCACTCTGCCATTCACACAAGTTGTCTGACAGACACCAGCCAGAGCTGATTATCCAGCTCCAGTGAAAGTATCTGTGCACCCCCTGCAGATTATCCGTGATTCCCTGAGAACCAGGGCTGAATTAGTGGGGGATCACAGGTGACTCACCAGTCCGTGTGCGCGTTATCGATCACCAGGAGGATCTTGGGTTTCTGTGCCACAGGGGGCGCGGGGCCGGCCGAGTGCTCGATCAGTCCTGCAGCCGCCTGTGTGGTTTGCTTCATGGCGCTGGAGATGGAGCTGAAGATGCTGCTGCCAGTAGAGGAGGAGTGCGAGGGTTGGGGTGGCTGCAGGTGCTTTCTCTCCGTGGCAGGAGAAACCGGGGAGCTCGTGGAGCTGTCGGGGCGCTGCAAGTCCATCATGTAGCCATTGGGCAGGTTTGCCACGAAGCTACTGTCTGAGAGACGCCGCCGGAGGAAATTCATCTTTGCAGTGTTGTGGGGAAACTTCGTCAGCAAGAGCAAGGCTGAACAGTGCTGTTACCAGTCCTGGAGGATGCCTCTGTGGCTGTGTGGGTACTTCCTTAAAGTCTAGGCAAGCAGGCTTTACCCCTTGAAATTGTGCTGGAGATATATGCCTAATTTTGTCAGCTATATTTTCCTTCTCTCCTGTGGGAAGAGAATTAAAGACATACTGTGAGACTGAGTTAAGTAACTCCCTTTTGGTCTCTTAGACAGTTATCTTAATCAACAAAAGAAAGGGCTGCTGGTTGCTATGCAGTATTCCACACTGTTACAGTCAAACAATTGGGACAAAATATGTGTTACCATTCTCATCCCCAAACATTTTCTGGTCTGTAGAGACCAGCCTGCACTAGCTTAGGGGCTAGCAATTCTATCACTGTTGACAAAGAAAAAATTACTCTGATAATTGTTAATTTTAAAATGAGAGGCACCTTATTTCTGGTATCTTGTGTGTTGAAAATTACAGAATAACTAGCAAATAATCCAAATGGATATAAAGTTGTATCATCTTTGGTAGGCTTGTGAGCAAGGTTCTGAATGTAAGGAACAAATGTCCAAAATTCAAATAAGATGTAAACAACAAATAGCAGAATAATTCCCATACACATTTTGATCAAGTTCAGTGACAGAAATTACACTTTTCTGCCCCTCCTCCTCTCTGCACTCAGACTCTGAGCCAGGTCCTTGCTGGTGGTTGTTAGGTAGATACTAGCAGGCCATCTGATTTTAGAAATTCACTTGTAGAAATTTTGCAGGCAGTCAAAACTAGAAACTTGGCTGCTTTATCTTCACGCAGTTTCCCCCCCCCCACCCCCCGCATTGGTGTTTTTGGTTTGTTTGGTTGGTTTGTTTTGTTTTAATGAGAATTTATTCTGCTCATCTCTTCAAATGAGAAAACGAACATGATGAAATATAAGTATTTGACTCTTCTCCCTTGACCATGGTATGATGACTTTGTTTTTACTCAGAATACTAAGTATTTCAGCAATTAAATAATCTCACAGTTTAAAAAAAAATTCACCTCTAGGTACACCTCAGAAGACAGACTTCCACAGTAATTTCCTGAGAAATTTTTATCTGCTAGTACAGCCTTTGAGTCTTGGTTGGTGAGATTTAGGGGAAAAACAAAAAAATTTATTACTGGTAAAACGTTTTTTGAGACAAATGAATTTACAGCAATAAAAATGAGTGTTATCCCATACATCAAGTGAGATGAGTCTCATGCATCCGTGGTATCCTTGGTTAAATTATGCCTAACTCCCTTCAAGTGTCTTTGAATGACCCCCTGCAAATACTGGAGCTCCTTGCATTCACCTGGTTTGGTCTCCCTTACTGCTCACCCTCTAGTCCCAAATTCTGATTACCTCCTGATGGCAGAAAATTGTCTTTGCCCATTTGTCCAAGAGAACGAATTATGAATCTCTCTCCTGGAGCTGTGGGTGAGAGCTCATGGGGCAACCAAACAGCTTTCTAAAAATAAGCGCTAATTTGTTTTCACCTACAGGGATTTACAAAGCTTTGCAGACAAAAGAGTCAGACCTGTCCTTACCCATATTGGTCATAGCCCCCAAACCCTTAGAGAGGCTCAGATGAGCCTACCAGGAAGTAAGCAAGCTACAAAAAGCCCCTTGGCACATCCCCAAATCTTGCTGTCCATCACTCCCCTGACTCTGCGCGTGTAGGATCCATCCAGAGCAAAGGGCTCCCTACTGGACCTGCTGACACTGGCAGATTAGAATAATTTTTCTTTTGATTTCTAAGCCCTGGCAGTGGAAGTCCTCTGGCTTTGCTGGAGCCTGGAGGTAGTCTTTTCCCAGGGAATGGCTCAGGAAATCTTCAATGACTTCCTGCCACATTCACAGTCGATAATGTATCTCGGGGTATTGTGCTGACTTCCCGCCTGGTCCTGGTACACCCCGTGACTGCACAACATCAGCAGACACACACCAGGGAGCACCTCAGTAGCACTGCCTGCAGCAATTGTTCCAAAAAGCAAGTGGTGGAGAGTACCCATGAATTGTGAGCTAGCTACTCACCCCCAATATACACCCACAAAATACTTGTCCTGCTGCAGGAATGCTGAGTGCCAGCACTGTTACCTGTCCAGGATGATCAGGGTGGAACAGCCTACAAAGGCTTTGGGGGATTTATATACCACAGACTCGGTAAAAAATGTGCTGTTCTGTCCTCTGCTCAGGAACCTGTGTTTTCTCCTTGCATAACACAAATAAGAAATATCCCCTCCCTTGAGAGACAATCCATTCAGGAGTAGGTGCAGTCCTGGTTAAAGAGGAGCATCCCAGAGATCTGCCCACTGTCAGACGGGCTCCAAATGAGTATGTCATTGCTGTGTACAGATATTAGGCATGCTCTCTTCTAGGGCCTTGGTGTTAACTGGCAAGATGTGGGGCATCTTTGATACTGGTCTTGGGAGAAGCACTTGCAGCACAAGATTCCTGCTCTTTGCACGACTTGCACAACATCACAGAGCTGCTGGTTCCTGCTGTGGCAGTTCTCAGCCACGGGAGGGAACCTGCCCCCAGCCATACAGGCTGGACAAGGCTCTTGTAACAAGCCAGTATCCTTGGGACAGGGTCCATAAAGACTTGCATTTTTGTCAAGGTGCTTCTTCCTCTCTGCCAGGTGTTTGCATAGCTGCTTCCACCCCTGGGAGATTTCCACTCTCCAATTGAACATGGGTAACTTGCAAAGCATCAGCAAATAAATAAATGGGCAAATGTCTCTGGTGGGCCCCGCAGTGAGGGAAGAACAGCATGGAGGCTTGTGACCTAAGGTGTTCCAAGGCTGGGTAGGGCCAGAGTATTCTATGAAGTGCATGGAAGGCACACAGTTTTCCTCTGCAACAGGACTTCCCAAACTGTGCACAGTGCTAACACTAAACAATTTATCATACTTAGTGCAAGGCCATGACCACTTTCCTCCTGGACCCTTTGAAATAGGAATATTTGCAGTGATCTGTCATTTTTTTCCACCAGGGGTTTCGTAGCAGGAGCTGTTGCCCAGGACATGCTGGGAGCTGGCAAAATTCTCTTGTCTAGAGAGTTTGGGACATTGCACTTAGTCTGGACTTTCCCTCTGCTGGTTGGTACAGCTTCCACTGTCTGCTAAGACTGGGCTTCATGCTGTTGGCTTGGGAAGGAAGGAGAGGAAACCTAAGCTCTGATGTCACAGGGAAATCTCTCTCTGGCAAAGCACATGGAGGTTAAAATCAATGGATGACACTGCTGCAGCAGAGAGCAATGCCTGGCTCCACTCTGGGGTTCCTGTCAGAAACCTCAGCTTTGGGCATTTCAGGGTGATGGTCCTCCTCTCATTACATGCACTTCCATTTTTCTAATGATCTGGCTAATGTAATTTTAAAAAGTTTTTTTTTTTGGATTTTTTTTTTTTGTTTGTTTGTTTTTTGTTTTGTTTTGTTTTTGGTTTTTTTTTGTTTTTTTAGGCTTCACTCTATCGATTTGTCAATTGCCATTAGTGCCACCATGGAGATCTTCTCTGCACTGGGAGCAGTGCAAACTGCCAGGAGCTTTTCTGCCAGCAGTTTACACTGCTTTGATTGCTGGAAAATCTCATAGTCTGCTTTTGCATCGCTCACACTTACTGTTATTTAACTTTCAGAAGTAGGTGTTTTCATACAGGCACAGGCTGAGTAGGTTAGGACCTCGTTTTTCCAGTGCTTGAAACTCTCTGTGGACTTCCTGAAGGCTCAGCCTGTCAGGCCAAATCTGGCTCTGTAGCTCTTATGCAGCACAACATCCACACAGTGCATACACAGATCTTACCCTGGCAAGTGAGCAGGGCTGCAATTTTAACAAATGCAGGAGTCTACACCTCCATCAGAAGCAAGACAGATCTGCTGAGTGTTTTTTGTCACTCCAGAGCCACAGGCAGGATAGCTGCTGGCTCTACACCATCAAATCGTAGGTTCCCTGTGTAGACCAGTCTTCCCATGGCTCACACGGAGACATATCACCTACTTAATGCTGTGCCAGGCACAAACTTGCCTGCAGGAAGGGAGCTCCTTGCACAGCTGGAAATACAGCCCATGGGCTGCTTCCAGACCAAGCAACAGCTCCTGTGGCATTCCTCAAGTTGCAAGACAAGCAGCTGCTTCTCACCAAGCAGGAGTCATCTGCTGCTGAGTGAAACAGCTGCTCCTGAAAGCTAGCTGGGAAAACAACATCTGGGCCATGGAGCTGCAGGCTGGGGATCTGGTTATACTTCATGGTGGGGAAATAATAACTGAGGCACAGACGAATGAGTGAGTCCTGAGGAAAAAGAGCAGGCAAGAGAGACAGGGAGAGGAGCAGGAGGTGGAGGATGAGAAGGTACAAGCAGAAACGTAGGAAGCAAGCAGGAATAGGCTTAATCAGCAGACAATGCAGGAACACACAAAAATCCCAACAATGTGAGCACCTTCAGGGAACCAAAACGGAACAATGTGAGCATTCAAATGAGGCAAGAAGAAGGTCACTTGGAGCTGACCTTGAAAACAACAGCCAAGAGGTTGGCACTGTCAGCCCCTTACTAACACTCAGTTAAACTTCCTGGCTGATATTTTTGGAAGAGCAAGGGAGGATATGCAATCTACTCACTCAGCACACTAACAGCAGCCAAGCACCTACCTGCTTTCTCTCAAGGATATACTCCATGGAGTCACAAGTTATCTCAGAAAACCTGTTGACATGTGTTAGAAAACAAGAACAGAATGTTCACTTAAACCTCTTGTTGGGTTTTTTTCTGATGTGCAGCAGTGTCTGGAGGGAACCCAGATCAGCTGGCTGATAGCTGTTACCCATCCTTAGATTTTCCCTGAGCTTGTTATCTCATGCTGTCAGGTAATGAACTGACACAACCACACCAACATGTATCTGATTACTGCTCTTGACAGAGCAATGTTGGGAGCAGCAGGATGGACAAACACTGCGGAGGGATTATCCCCCACCTCACCATTAGAGACAGCACTCCTCCCTCTGCCCCACGGTGGGTGGGAAGGTGAGGGGAAGCTCCTCACCTAGCAACAACCATTGGTTTTCACCCCTTCACATCCATTTTGCAGATCATCTTCAGCATACATTCAAGTCTTAATACAATTCCCATGGATCCCTTTCTGCCTTCAGGCATACTGACATAATGTGGGAGTTGACCTCTGTGGAGGGACAGCTGTGTTAGGAAAGTCAAAATCCAGCTGGATGCCTTTCCACATACAGTATATTTTTTAAAACTGTATTTTCACATTTCTAGTATATTTCATAGAGAGGAAAGCAAGATGTTATCTATTATTGTCAAGCTTTCAGTGTTTCACCCTGAATGGTTTCTGTGTTTCAGCATCCTAAGCTTGGCATAACTTGGCATTTCTTGGGAAAAACTGGAAGCACAATAAAACAAATTGTTCTAAAATTAACTAGAATTTTTGTTGGATTTTTATTTTATTTGCCACAGTCCTGGGTTCAAGAGGTTCACATGCTTAAACATTTCTTGCTATTTTTTAGCAACAGCTGAAATTCCGTAAATCGGGAAATTACAACAATATGGGTAAGAAAAAGAAAATTATACCCCACCAAATACTCCACATTTTGTAAACCTGAAGCACATACAAAAAGCGTAAGAATTGGAAAGACTGTATGCCAGCCCAAAGAACAGAGGGAAGCAGAGTTTCCATGCTGGTTTTCAGTTTGCAGAGAGTTTTCCCAAACACCAGCAACAGAATACAGCTCTAATGTAGACACTGGTTTAAATTTTCCAGAGCATGTAAAACTACAGCACAAACTCCACTGACACCAGCAGAGCCATATGGTGTCTTTTGAGGCAGTTGCAAGAAGTCAGAAGCCTGCAGCTGGAGGGGATGCCAGGGCAGGGGAGCAGAAAGAGCTATCAAGAAAATAATCCTATCTGGAGCCCGAGTCTCCTGCTACGTGTTAGACAGCAGCTCACCAGAATCAGAGAATGGCCTGGGCTGGAAGGGATCCTAAGAATCATCTAGTTCCACCCATCCTTCTGTGGATTTTCACAAGAAACCAGTCTGTTGTGCTTTCGATTTCTCTACTCAAACAGAGAGACTGTCAGAGATGGCAGGATGTCTCTCTGTCCGAAGCAAATCACTTCACAATGTTCAACATGCTTTACTAAGCCACTGAAACATATAAAGGTGCAATAATTCCATTGTCTTATACCTGTAGATCTTAAAAAAAACCTGTCTGTATGCTTGGGTGGCTATTTAACTGGAAGTTTGGGTTTCACAAATCTTATCTGTATTTTCCTTTTGCAAAGCCGCCAGAGCTTTCTACATAGCAGTTTCATGGTAGGTGGGCTGCCTTATCTCCTGAAGATAGTAGGGGTGTGCATATCAAACCAAGTGCAAATGGGACCACTTCCCAAGAGCTACACCCTCATTTGCACAGCAAATGAGTAAGTCTGCTTCCTCTTTTGCCTATTATTTCATAATGGCAAGTGAGGAAAAGAAGATGGGGAAAAACAATCCGAAGTGAAAAAAATGCCTGTGTAATATCATCAGACTTTCAAGTAGATTGCAAAGAAAGATGACTAAAGCCATGAACAACAGTGAAAAATTTTCTAGCAAAAATAAATTGAATATTATGATAATACTCTCTGGCTTTAATATCCCCCAAGAACAAATTACAACATGCTACTTCTTGGAAACAATATATTATTTCATCATTTTAGTCTCACTTTGGAAATCCTGTTGGCACCTAATGGCTCTGGTGTTGTCTCAGTGGTAATATCCTCTTGTCAATGAGCTTATGGAGGCCTTTTGTGGCCTGTCTGTTCAACATCAATAATTGGTTATCAGCAAAGCCAGACCCAGCACAACTGGAGCAGGCAGTGTGTCTAATCCTTGAATGCCACAGAGTCATCTCCATCTCAAAGTCAGTTGAGTTTGCATCCTGGGTCCATTTTTTATTTCCCAGGAGTACCGTGGTCATTCCTACCCTAAGCAAATAGTGACACTAATGCTTCCATTAAGGCTGATAGTTACACACATTGCCATAGTGGCTCCTCATGGTGATAGTAAAGGAAAGCAGGAGACAGCAGCACAAACCAGAGAACTTGTAGAGATAAATGCTCTGCATATTAAGTGGATGAAATGGTAAGAAAGAAGTAAGCAGGGCTTGGAAGGCCCTGTCTTTTTCCTTCCCAGTTATGGATCTGATGCAGTTCATGTCGTGTGCTGTGAGACATGCTTTAAGTTTCCTGCAGCAACTGTGCAAGTCCTGATTTCATGGTGATAACAGTGAAAGTGGCACCAGACACACCATTAATGAGCAGGGATTTCCTTCAGCTGAGAGGCGTGCTGCTTTGAAGAGTGCTGATCTGAATAAAATCAAGAAGCTGGGTGTATTTAATATGTAGGGCCTGCCAATATGCATTAGGACTCATGCAGATAAAAGATGCCTCAGGGACTGACAACTCACAGGGTCTCAGAGGAAACTGCAGCAGCTTGCCCAGTGCTAATGGGGCTCATGTCTTGATTGTGATCACTTCGTCATTCCTCTGCCATTTTCTTTCTACTCTATTTCAGTTCTGCCACAAAAGACTGGTCATTCAAAATGCTTGTAAACAAAATATTTCATTACCATAAAGCGAACTAGATATGTTATAGGGAAAAAAATGCTATAGGCTGTGAAACAGGAGCAAACAATTAACTAAGAGATTATAATATACATCAAGTAGATAATTATTAGTTAACTGATAATGATAAGAAGGATTTTCTGTTTGGAGCCCAAATTGTATTACTTTTGATATAATTATAAGATAAAAATCTATTACATATTTCCAAATAAAAAGCTTTGAACACAACTTCATAATTCTTGCATCTATGCTTCTAATTCATTTTAAGCTGCCACAAAAACTCAATTTCTTTCCCAAATGTTCTATGTTTCTGGGGGTTAAAAAGTCTTTCTTCAAACATTTGAAGTCCTCCAAACTACCCGTAGTACTAACCTATTCCATCTAAGCTTTGCTGCCATTTGCATCTGCCTCATTTCTTCCGCTAGTATCCTTCCAGGTACCAGCCTACTCCAGTTTCCCAGATTTTCCCTATATGGCAAGGAACCCCTTATCATATACTTGAGATTTACTCACCTGATGGTGTGAACAGCAGATACCTGGAGAAATAAAGCCTGTTATTTTCCTTTTTGTTGGTCATTTGCTTTCTAACCTTATGTGCCCATCTCATGTAGCAATACAAAGACTAAGCCAAGAATTGGAGCACCCTTACTGATTTATTTTGACTGTAGAAGAGAAATGCATTTTACTGCATTCTGGGCGAGATTTGTCACACAACTGTAAGACAGCTTGATGCCAATTCTTTCATGTGATGTAGAAGTAGGTGGGAGATTGACTGACTGGACTATTCCTGACAAAGAGACAATGAGGATTGGTAGACCTTCAACTGGAATACTGCAGGGGTTGTCTCAAGCTCTGTGATAGCCAACCCAAACCATGCTGAGGATTTGTGGAAGATATTTTCCCTCACTTTTTACATCTTTAGTATTGATCACATGGAGATACATGAAAAGATGTGTGTGTTTGTGGAACGTGTCCCTTTTGCTCTCACCATGTACCCACACACTTCTCACCCCAACAAGAGCATGTTCCCCTATCCCAGAGCTGAACTGAGCACCCCAGTCTTTGTGACATTGCCAGTGCCTGCTTCCGTGTTGCAACCTCAAAAATGTGCATAAGATCCTTACGGCTGGAGAGATGCAAGTCAAACACATTTGTGGTACCAGCAGAAGCCTCTGCAGGACAGTCGGGGGTAGGAGTTTAGCTCCCTTACAATAAAGAATCTTGACAGGTTTTTAAGGCTATTTATGAATGTCTTAGTTTGGAAAGACAGGTGCTTGCTAAGGAGGGCAGGAGCCTCTTCTGAAATGGAGAATGCAAACCCTTCTTACCTCTCCGAATTGCTATGAATTTCAAATTAAGGGGCTCTCAGGCAAAAAAAAAAAAATATGGGAGCAGGAAATAACAGTTCTTTAATAGGGAAAGGGAATAAGGAAAAAATAAAGGATAAAATAAAACAATGCAGTATACTAGAACCACACTGACAGAGTCAGAACTCAACCTGACACCCTGTGGGTC
>JAYDZK010000056.1:51398248-51417080 GCA_034509185.1 Euphonia xanthogaster | reverse complement strand
AATTGCCCACTTGACACATGACAACTGCCATACAGATGGTAATAGAATACATCCTGCCTTGCAATCTAGAACAATGAATTTATGTGGTCTCTGTAGGGACGCTGTGTTGATGAAGAGTTACATCACCAGAGGTGTACAGCTAAGACTAGAAAATAACTTTTAAAACAATAGTGATAAATTTTATCCCTACCTTATTTCACTAACTCTCTTTTATCTGGCTGGCTTCTCTCCCAGTTCCTGCCTGCTTGCCTATCCAGTCTTTGTACTCATGCTGGATGGTGTAGGAGCCCTCCACAATCAGCTCCAAACACCAGATACTATGTTTAGACAGAAAGCATCATAACACACAATACATGAGTGTGGGAACTGTATTAGATTCGGAATCCAGACAAAGTTCTGAGAGATCAGGCTAGTGGGCTGTGCCCAGTGATGGAAATAAAGCACAATAGGATTTTAGCAGAGTCTCCTGCTGTCACCTTGGGGAAAGGTCATGCAGTGTCAGTGCCTTGGTTTGCCATTTAAGAAGACAAGCTTTATTTTGCAGAGTGCAGAGATCTTGCAAGGCTCAGCTCATACACCTCCAAGCTGCATCTCTGAGCCAAGCACAGACAGTTTCAAGAGCTCTGCTTCCCCTGCTGATCAGTAGCTGAATTACAAAGCTTTTAAGAGTTACAAGAGTGGCCAGCCTTATTTAAGAAACCAACCACCAAACCTTTCAAGACCTGGACAGTATATAGCCACCATGAAGGGGGAAAAAATGAAAATGCTTTGTTGGAAAGCTCAGAAAAAAGCAGCACTTAGAACCCTTTTGTAACAGGGAACACAAAGGATGAACCTGCACAGCTATTTTAGGTTCTCCTTCTGTGCTTTGAGAAGTTCTGTCTCAAGAAAAGGAAAGAAGGAAGGGGAAGAGGGAAAGAGGAGCATCTGCAGCTGGACAGCCCCAGCAGGCGCTGTGAGAGGAACTCAAGCCACAGGCAGTGATGTGAGCTCTTTCTGGGTGCACACACAAGCATGGTGTGAATTACTGCACACAGAGAGCATGAGCATTGCAGCAGGCAGAATAGAAATGGGGACATCCTACAAACCTCACAGAGCACTCTGCGAGCCCCTCTGGAGACTCCCTTTCCACATCTATGCCTGACTAGCAGGACAGGTAGGCAGTCACTACTTGTTTACAATTGTACCATGATATGGGTAATATAGAAGCAGCACTGCAAAGTATTCCTATTCCTCTCTGGGGCAATCTGCATTTTTCAGAGATAAGTAGTGCTGTCCCACATGACTGAAGCTTACAGACAAAAGCCACTTTTACCCTGGATATGCATTTACAAAACAAAAAGACGTGCCCAAGAGTAGACTGCAGTATCAGCTAGAGAATCCAAACCAAACTCCACAGAGTTCTGAGTAACAGCTGGAGAGTTGCCTTGCTCTGATAGGTTTGTTTCCAGCTCTTGCCCAGACAGAGTGCCTATGTTCTCAGGATCATTAAGGCCAGAAAGTTTGAAATTTTCTGGCCACCTGTTAACAAATGCCTCTCTTTGTCATCACTATGGAGGCACAGAACAGGTTAAAAAACCAAACCAAACCAAACCAAACCAAACCAAACCAAACCAAACCACAAACCCCAGAGTGTAACTTCATAGCTTCAAGATTTCCATGGCTGGCATGGATGGCCAGATGTTAAATAAACAGGCTGAGGAAGTTTTTATTCCCTGCAGCTTTGCCGAGGCATTCACCCTGGCCTCCTCCTGTTCAGATGACAAGCCAAAATCTGTGCTTACACTTTCATATCCAGTGTTTGCCAAAGGTTTGACCTGAAGGGCAGAGCTGATATTCCTGCAGGTTGCAGTACAGCAGTCAGTTCACTAAAACACACAAAACATTGTGCTTTATTTCAAGACTTCACACACAAAAGAAAACCAGTCTTTGGGTTTTTGTGGATCGAAAGACCTGTTCCTTTCTCTATTTTTTCTAAAGGACTTTAAGTAAGTCACTAACTACAAATAAATAACTGGGTCACATTTTAGAGAGACTGATCTCTGCAGTGATGTAAATACAGATTGCAGAGGTGTTCAATAACATACAACGTAAGTACAGCAACTCTTTAAAATTAAATCTACCTGAAAAACATATTACTTGTTAACATGGAAGGATATACAGAGTTCTCAGCTTAAATGAGTACTGCTAATGTCACTGGAGTCCAGTTTCAGAGCTGATTCCTGCAAAAACTGTTGTTGATGCCCAGATGATAATGCGTAAGAAATTAGTGTATGGATGATCTTTTATAAATAAGCCAAACAAAGAGTTCTGTCCCCTTTTTTATCCACTCCAATGCAAAAACAGTAACCAAACATGTCCCAGTGATGGGATTATAAAATGTGTTATCATCACTGAACTTCATCAAAGTATTGAATCACCTTTACATGTTGGCAGCAGGCCCTGCACATCCACATGTATTTTCCTAAGAATTGCATGAGTGATCCTGGTTAAATCACTTCATATTGGAACACAAATGTAAAACCAGGACAAGAAAGGGCCATATTGTGAGCAAAAATAATGTAAACAGCACGACAACAAGTATATAGAAGTGCTTCACTGTCATCAGCGTAATCACTTGCTCTTGTCTCGCTTCAGTTCTCCATCATTAGTATCTAATTTCTGAAAGAGGATAATTACTCTGGATCTCTTCAATTACCACTAAAGCACTGCAGAGCACTTGTGAAAATCAAATTAATTTGAAGACTAGGATCATCGAGCCTGTCCTCCCACTAGTGCAGCTTGTGTACTTTCTCCTATCTCCTCCCACCATGAGTTTATAGTTTCTGATTGAAAAAAACAACTCCAAGGCTAGTTTGTAAATTCTCACCAGCTGGTCCAAACCAGTTCTGTTGTTAAGCCATAGTCCCTCCAGCAAGAGCAAAGCAACAGCTCCCTGAAAGCTTGATTGAAGAAAACAGTGTTTTCTCCCAACTTCAGTAAGGACTGCACGACCACATGATACCCCAATGGAAAGACACTTGCTTAAGCATCCCAGGAGAGCTCAGATGATCATGCTGTAAACCAGAAGCTCTCTCCTGGGCAGCTATATCTTGAGCAGCAGCTGCTGACAGTGCAGGGCTAGGTAGTGCCTGGCAGCAGTCTTACCTGAGCTGATTTTTTGGTTTGTGTTGCCCTGAAAATTGAATAAAAATATTGCCAAGTGATGCAGGAGATGGCAGCTGGTTTGTTATTTATTGCATATGATTATTGTATAGGGCCCTGAGCAACCTGACCTAGTGTAAGGTGTCCCTGTCTGTGGTGGTAGAGGGTTGGAACTAGGTGATCTTCAAGGTCTCTTTACACCCAAGACATTCTATGATTCTATTCTTATTTCACCTACCCCATCAGCTGCTACTCCTGACCATACTACAAAACAGGCACGTTCTGTGCTCTCCTTAAAAATCAGAGTTTTTCTTACCTGCCCATTGCCTTTTTTGCCCTATCACTAAGCATGAAAACATGCACTTAGGAATTCAGACAACTAAAGACTCTATTCATTCTTCACCACCTACTCTGTTCTTGAAAATATACTGGTCTTGCAGCACTGTGTGAGGTAATCAGCTATTGCTTCAATTAGCAGAACAGGACATAGAGAAAACTGTAGCAATGCTACTTGTTTAACTGTAACCTATGTCAAAAAGCACAAAGTCAATTCTATCCCTCCTAGCTCAAGCAAAATTCTCATCAACTTCTAAGGGGTTCTCTCTGAAATGAGAAAAATTTGGAAGTTAGAAGTGACCCCTCTCTCATCCTGATGATGGTGGAAGGCAGATGGTCTTGCACAGCTGGCATGATTTTTGAAGGAGATGTCAGCTGTGACTTTGCAAGGTCTGAGTTTGCCCTGGGTGACTAAAGGCACTGTCCAGCTCTGAGGGTCACGCCTCAGGAGGAGACAGTCTGACCATGGGGCTCAGCAGAAGAAAGAGGTGGCCCTTTGCTTCAAGAAAAAAGCATGACATGTAAAGCCAGAGGCCTGTGAACTGCGACCAAGGGTCAGAGACATCAAAGAATCCTCCCTGGAAAGGCCTGCCTGCACATTAATAGGAATTGTCAGCTCCAGTTCTTGACAGGAGCCATCCTCTCCTATGCCTTGTGTTTCTCAGTAGCTGGTGCCTTGAATGGCCTCAAGAAACTCTCATAGTGAAACTGCCCCTGTGGGGAACAGCGTGGGAAGCCCAGACTAGAAAGGCTCAGCTGAATTATTAAGGTTGCCCAGAGTGAGCCAAGGTAACCTTCATGTGGATTCCTGTCAGCCTCTTTCAGTTTTATTATAAAAGCAGCAACCCCCTACCGACTGCTGAAGTAAGAAAGTCTGCCCAAAAGATTAACTAAATACACACAGGACTATTTTAGATAGAAGCATCAAGATAAATACAGCAGCCTTGAGCTGCTGGAGGGAGCACAGTGCTTTACCAACCCCTCTTGCCAAAGTGCAATGCTTTGGTGAACATACAGGGAAATACAGGCACTGAGTCTCATCTTCAAGCAGTAAATCAAAAAACTTTGGGGCTAAAAAAAGAATAAAGGCATCTAGCTTGTCACATAATTTGGTTTTGTCAAGCCCACTTCAGAAAACAGCCATGCACCAAGTGTGTTTCCCTGCCCATGCACAGTGTCCACAGTCCCCGGCAGCTGCCAGTGATGGGCACAGTGCACCAGAAGTGTGTGTGGTGACTCAGGAACAGAAACACATGGTGCCATCACCTCTGTCACCTTGGGGTCATTCTTTATCCCAAATTTCCATTTTATTTTTCACTGCTGTACAACTGGTTATAAAAAACTGTGCTGTGCTGGTAAGTTCCATGAGAAAACTCTTGATTTTCCTTCTCTAAGAAGGATCTGTGTTTTCTAGCATCGTTCTCTGGAGTTTATCAGCTTGCTCTGCAGAGTCAGGAAAAAGTATTTCTGCAGCCAAGAATGTCTTTGATATGTTCCTGGGCTGCAATGCACTATAAGGCTCTTCAGCCCTACTCTAAACCCAGCAAAGTACAGTTAAAAGTGGAGGAGAAAGATGATTGCATAACAGATATTGCATTATACTTTACAAAAGAAAACAACTGCATAGGGCCAGAATACCCTATATTAAAAATAATGCACTTCATCTAAAAAAACCAGTGTTACTATATTTTAAACAACAGATTTTAAGGGTCTGAATCATCTTGGAGCTGACTGTTCTGCAGCTATTGGTTTTGCTTTTCTAATAGCACTATGTAAATATCCTTGTGTTTGCTTATAAACCTAATTTTGTGCTGGCAAAAGCCTACCAGTCCTTCTAGATTAAAAAATATTTTGCATTGGCTCCATAAAAGATACAATGTAAGCATTTCTGACTGTTTTTTTTTCCAGCAGGCTTGGAGCTGCTGATTTCCAGAGGAGTGGGACTTTCTCCATTCACTTGGATGGGAATCAGCGAACTCCTTATTCGACTCCAAGTAATCTGAGTGGCTTTAGCCGTGGCTTTTATGAACAACTGGTCAATTAGGATCTTAAATGGCTTTGTGGTTTTAAAGGGCTAGAATCAGTAAGTTAAAATACTATTTCCTTCTTGTCAAGTAAATGTAACATTGTCAACTAAATGTAACATTAAATTGTAAATTAAAACATAGGGATCAAGGTTGCACACTTTTTAAACTCAAGGGAGCTCAGGAAACAGCCATTTAAAACCATGAAGATCTGGCTGAAGACACCGTTTGCCATCTTTTAAAAGGAGTTGGTATGTGTATATTTGCTCCTCTGTATGAGAAGAAACAAGGAAGCAAATATTTTTGGTTTCTTTCCCCAGCTGAAGTATACAGGGAGGGAGCACTGGCTCTGGATCATGCTGAGAGCAAGAAATAAATCAGCCAAAACCCATAAAGCTTGGCAGAAACCAAAATTTCCTTCTTCCAAAAAAAGGCACACCACTCTCTGTTACTTAGTCCAGCTTTTCATGGCTCTTCAGTCCTACCATTGTCCTACCTTCCACCTTCTCTTAACACATATTCTGATTTATTTTTCAGACACACAGGAATATAACGCTGTTTGCCTTCTTCAGGCTGGAGTATGATACAACACAGCAGCTCTCTGTCTTGTTCATATCCCAGTCTGACAGTTCAGAGCAAAATTTAATGTGCTTTTAAAAATGACTGTAGTTACTCTCTCAAAGTGATATGAAGGGGATACTCCCAGTTTCAGGAAACCTAGAAAAAGGGTCTTTCCTACTCCATCCAATTCACTTTCCCCCCTCCTCCCCCCATGCCAGTCCCCCACAGACCATCCTAGGAAGCACTCAATTTTTTCTTCCTCTTCCTGTCACTCTGGTGGCAATTCAGCCCTTTGCAGTGGAGGGCTGCCGTCAGGACAAACAATTATTCCCCCCCAAAGGCCCCACCACAGACTCTTCCTCCTACTTTTCCAACACTTTTCTGTGTCATTAGTTTTTCTCACTTTTGCAAGCGGGGTCTAAATTACAAGCACGTGCCCTGGGCCACCTTTCTTGTGGCCAGTGTAATCTGCTAAGGGCAGCAGAGCCAAACTGCACCCTTACTTTAGCCTTTGATCTGCCCAGACATAGTAGAATTATTCCTCATTAAACAGACAAGAGATGAACATCTGGAACCTGATAGCCATTAATACAGACATCGTTAGTTCTGCTTAATCACTTCATTTTCCTTGATAACTGTATTATAAATATAAATGAGTCTACAGTACCGGACTGGTAAGTCATCTCCTACAGTTGCTAATCAAATCTCTGTTATTTGTCGGCATTTAAAAAAGCTCCTTGACATTTTCAAATCTCTAGTTGAGGTAGGAGAATACCACAACAAATCACAAAGGATGGGAAAAGTGGAGAATTATCCAGAATGGAGAGAGAGCATGTCTTCCCCACTGCTTAAACAGAAAGGAAACCATTTATCTCATAAATAAAAGGCCAATCTAGAAACTAGAAGATTTTCATTTGGTTTTACCAAGTCTGTTTGAAAACTTATAATCCAGGGCTTTGTACACCTCTGAGGATGCAAATCAGACAAAACCACAGAGGCCTGAAGTGAGAAAAACAGCACTGGAGTGAGTGAGAGGGAGGGATCCATGTGGCAGAGCAACACAAAATGCTCTTGCAACAGCTCTGAAAATGCCCTGGGTGGTTTGTCTGCCATTTCAAGTTAGATGTTTTGCCTACCAACAGATTGGCAGATCAAGTTGCTGCAACTTTATCAGCTATTAATTGTGTCTGGGCCAGGACAGCTCTTTGTAGTGCCCACCTGGGAATTCTAGACTTATTTGCTTAGCTAGTAAAGAGACAGGAAAGGGATTTTTAGCCTAAAAACATCCCAAAATAATTAAATATCCTAGAATACTGCAAAATTTTACATTCTGGGGAATTTCCAGATGAACTAAAAATTGATCCTATACCCCTATAGACTGAGCAGGACCCTCTGAGAGGAGAACACCACAATGCAACACACCAGCCACTGTGCAATAAGAAACAAACTCACTTCTTTTTCTTTTTTTTTTTTTCTTCTTTTGTCTTTGTATTGAGGATAATACTGGTTTTTCTTGTTGGAAAGTGCAATGTAAATTACATAAATACAGTAGTTAACGTGAAAATAATTAAAGCAAAAATCCTTGTTGCAGAGTAGCTGTGAAAGTTAAGGGGCATTATGGTTCCATCCTCTGGTGTAGAATTTGCAATACTGCAAATCCCATAAAAACACTTGCTCACACATCCCATGGCACCACCCCCTCATCCCCCCTAAAAAACCCAAGAAAAAAGCTGTACTGTTTCTGGGAGAGGAAGGAGGATGTGGAGCACGCAGTGGCTGGTTTGTTCTAATTAGTGTTAACACCAACCAGGGGCATGAGTTTTGCATCCCATCACACCTCTCGTTACTAGAGTACATAACCTCCTAACCTCCACCCAAGAAAATGATATCATTGCATGAATTAATCATCTGAGCAATTAATGGCAGAAAAGCGACCTCAGGTTTCCAGCACAGTGTCTGGCACCAGTGAATTGGCCATGACGTCAGCTTCCCTGGGAATACACTGGCATTTTGCCCGTTCCTGAGCCTCCCTGTAATTCCGAGGGCAGAAGCAAACAATGCAGGCACCCAGCCGGCAGTAACTGCTGCAAGCCAGCACCGAGCTGCTGCTGCTGCAGCCTCACAGGGATGCTTCTCCTGCCAAATTCCTGAGGGCATCTTCCAGGGAAAGTGCACTTCCCAAAACCAGCAAGAGCAGAGGACTTCCTCTGATGTGCAGAGAGAGACTGTCCAGGAGCAATGAGTATCTGTCCACTTTTTTGGTAGGGAGAACCTCCTGCTCTGCACCTGGGAGCTGTACAGCCTTTTGTAGTGTGTGAATAAGCAAGTTATTCGACTATTCCTCTGTTTTGGGGCAAAGGGAAAGAATTTTATTATACTGGGGAGTTTATTCTCAGATGGCCAGGGTTGTTTTTTTAATTTCTTCACTGACTCTGTTACTGCGAGTGCTTTGAAAGCTGGAGTCAAACACAACTATGACTATATGCCCTGTGTTAGATCCATTTTTTAGTTGGCTGCTCCAGGTGAAATGAGGAGAGCCTGCCTCTATCCTACAGGAATCTGCAATGTTTCCTTTTTTCCATCACCCAATACAAATACCCTCTGCAAAGAGGAGCCTTTTCATACTTTTACCAAGTGAGTATCCCTTTGGCCCCACTTGGGATGCATGCACAAGCTGTGAGACAGGGGGGGTCAGACTAAGCCCACCACTCAGAGGAGCACAACCCAGAGACTCCAGGAGATGTCATGGGCAGAGTGCAGACATGAATAGGGAGGTGCTCTCTGACAGGGATATCAGTCATTTTCTAAACCTTCAGGCCATGTGAGAAAAGCACAGAAAAGAAAGAAGCTTGGGCAGAGGAAAGCTGACCCCTGATGTACGAAATTTTGTGTCAGGAAGGAAGGAGAACCTATTTGGGCAAAACCGTTTGGCTAATCCAAGATAAGTGATTTTGTAACTTCTCCCTATGGGGTTTTCTGCCTTACTTCTCTTTTTGGAGGCAGCCTCTGGCTGCTGCTTTCTGAGCAAGCAGAGAAAGCATATCTCTCTCCACACTCATCATAAGAATGAGTTTCCAACAGAGATGAGATATCCACAGGTGAGCAATGTCTTAGTCTCAGCAACACTTTCCTCTGGATCCCAGCTTGAAAAGAATGAGGTGGTGAACCCCTATGAGAAGCAGCTAAAAATTTTAGTACCTTACAATGACCTGTGACCCCTGCTCCAGTTAGTGACTGTAATAAGCTTACCCCAAATTCTGGACAGCCTTGCAAAGATGTAAGCAGAAGAAGTGTGATTATAACATCATCACTGCAAACGACACTCGCTGTCTGCACGGCTTAATGCCTCTTGCCACATTTGTAATCCATCTTCCCCCACCTGCCCTATCTGTTCAGCAGTCACTTGTTATCAGAGCAAAGGCAATGAAACAAAAGGAAGGGAAGAGGCTAATTTGCTTGATGTAGTCCTTTTCTTCCAGATGATGTCAATATATGGGCTCTAACCTGATCCTCAGAGATGTTCACATTTGCATCATTAAAAGGGAAATAACAAATCTGTGGAAGCAACTCAATAAGCTACCACTTTAGCAGCAGGCACAGCAGGCAGGATGGTCTGAGCATCAGTTTCCCTAACCAGGCGCATTATCTGTCCCAATTCCCAGCCCATCTCCCCCTTGCTTTCCAGGTGCAGCCAGCTCAGCAGATAGGATTAATCCACTTCCGTACTCACTCGCATTCTCCATGTTAGAAAATCTGATTACACAGATTGTCTGCAATTTATCTCCACCTGCGACCCCTAATGCTCCAGTCTGATCTCCTGTTTCTCATTTTAACATCTCACTGCAGATCCAGTTCATACACAGACAGATGCACATACACTTGCTCTGTTTTGTTTGCCAACAGCTCACTAAGAGCTGTGGCATTTCATTTTCAATCAAACCAGAAAGCACTACTGTTTTCCCCACTCTGCCCATGAGGTAATTCTTCCCTTTGGACTCCCCTCATTACATTTATACTGCACAGGCTCCATGCACTGCTGCTGGATCCACACAAACCACAGGAATCTGCGCAGACACGCTCAGTGAACATGCAGCGTTATAGAGCCCTGAAGCACATATATAGACAAAGGCACAGGCTACATGCACTGAGCAAGTGCCACCACATGCATTCCTGCTCCCTCCAAACCCTGCAGGAAAACACTGCCTGCAGAGTGCTTTCCTACAAACAAAACCAGCCTTTCAGCACAGGGTCAGTATATGATTCAGGCAAATCCCGTTCCCACCTGCTCCCTTACCTTTCCTTTCCTTATTCTGCTAATCCAGGGGCCCTGGACCGATTGCTTTTCCCTCCTGCACACAAACTGCCAGTCTGTCCTGCTTCACATTCGCAGCACACCAGCAGGATTCACCGTCATCCCATTCTGCCGGATCCTTATCACCCTATTGGCCAATGCCAGACAGTAAATTCAATTAGGCTCCTCCTTATAACTATATTATCACAGGAACAGGAATGAATAATTTAGTAAAACATCAGGGGTGTGCAGGCTCTAGTGTCACAGACTTCACCCCCACTGTCAGGCTCTTATCAGAGAGGTGGGTAAAAAAACCAGAATCTGTCTGTCACTCCTGAAAAGGAGACCTTAGATTACCCACTTGTATTTCCCATTCCATCCCTCTTGTCCTCCTACCCCTAAGCCATGGCATTCCCATTTTATTGTTGCATCTCCATCCTCAGCCCATAAGACAGTATTTTCCTTGTGAATGGTCATTACCATCTCAGTGGATGCACAGATTTCTGTCCAGGCAAAGCGATACTGCAGAGCATCAAACATTTTGCCTTTTCCCTGAATGCAATACATGAGAAAAGAATGAAACCATTCTGGAGAAGGGAGTGACAAGACAAGCAGATCACAGGGAAAAGGGAGAGTCTGCCTTGTATCACAGTATCCTCTGTAAAGCAACTGTGCTGTCATCCCATCAGTTCAGACACCTAGAGGATGCAAGTACACAGCTCCTGAGAGAGAAAGGTTCACAGATGCACTGCCCGGGGACTGTGATTTCACACGCCTGCTGTGGGAGTTTGGATCCCCACATAAAAAACCCACACCAAAGTGGCAGTTTTCCCCCAAACCAAATGACTAAAGTGTTCTGTTTTGCCATTTTTTTTTTCCTGACCAGAAATTTATAGAGACAACTACCTGTACTTGCATTTCCTAAGAAGTAGTTGGTCCCAAAATGAATACTGCTCTTTTTCCTCAGGTGATGTTTTGTTTGAAGAGTTACAGACCATTGCAGATTCCCTCAACAGGGTCACCATTATCTAAATCAAGCCTCAGACCACTTAGATTGCCTAAAGAGTTCTATTGTTATGGGAGGAATAGTAAAGGTGGAGGAGCTCAGCAGGGCAACCTTTTGGTATCCTCAGAACAGACCAAGCAGCCAACAGGGATTTTTAATGACCATTCACAGCAATATTGAAAGCCACTGCTAATACATGCTCATGTGCACAGTATTAACAAAAGGATGTGTCATTCCACCATTACTGAAAAATAAACAGGAAGGATGAACTTGCTGTTCTTCTTCCCTTAGAGTCCAAGAACACCTTTTACACTCTGCTTTCCATGTGCTAATTTTTACTCTGTATAGTCTATATATCTACTGCCACAATGATGAGAGGTTCAAATTTGCACTAGAGCCCAAAGCAACTCAAGCAACTCAAGCAACTCCTACACCAGCTCTTGGTTTGGCTCCTCTCCCAGGCCTGGCAGGCTGGGTAGCCTCAGCTCTGCCTCCAGAGGCAATAGAGACACCAGGGTGAAGTCAAGCCCAAGTACCAGCAAAGATACAAAGGCAGTTCACTGGTGACAGACCAGAAGTTTTCCTAAAGGCAGTGCCTTTCCTTAGGCACTGCCTTCACATTGAAAGACTAGCAGGAAGCTGGGACAATGCATGGGGGTTGCCACCTAATTTGCTGGGCTATCTACCTCCATCTCAGTCCCAAAGTAGGATGGAGCCATGCTGCCTTCCCTGGGAGAACAGAGTTCAGGATCAGTGGATGCTTTTGCCCTTCTTACCAAGTTCAAAGTGATCTAAAGAGTGGAAAAGTAACAGTCTCAACTAAGTCTCAACTAACTTTTGTCCTTCTCTGTTATGGGCTTCTTTGTCACAAAAAGGGACAAAACTGCCCTCTTGCTCCTGAAGTTGCTTCACTTCTGAAGAACGGCAGCTGCTCTTTTCCTCCTCCTCTTTCCCTTGCAGCCATCCAAACTTTTTTCCTGTGTTAAAGGAAACCCTGAATTATGCACTTTGTGGTAGCTTCAGAGCAATTAAACTAAGCCATGTGGCAAGTTGCCCAGTGTCACTACCAAAGCTCAGGATGTTTTAGCATCATTTGTTGAGGAGCTTTTACATGATGCTTACTTAAACCACAAAAAGAGAGCAAATTAGGCTGTTGCCATGACAACTAGGGAATCTACTTAAAATTCAGGAGATGCTGGGGAGGCGGGGAGAGCCCTTCAGTGGAGATCTCTGCATCATGAATATGGTCCTTGGTAATCAATTTCCTTTCAAGTTAATTCCTAGCATCAAAGCCTCCCTGACAAAGGCTTTAATAATTGGGAGCAAAGCTTCGCTAAAGAGGGAACAAACCAGCCCTCCCAGCACCAATGTGAATTTCATTCTGCTGAGAGGTGCTCAGCTGTGAGGTCCACAGAGCAATCACAGAAGTGGCAGCCCTGCTGCAGGAACACATATGCGGCAGGGTGGAGGAAGGGGCAGGGGCTTCACTGCAGACAGGCACTGGAGAGAGAGACAGACCCTGAATCTGTGCTGCAGTAAAGATGAGATAGAACTTCGACAGGGTAGAGGGAGAGGGAGAGAAGGAAGAAGGGTTCTCACAACCTCTGGTGGAAACCCTCTGGAAGCTGAAACAAGCTGAGCAAAGTCTTTTGCTAATCCCAAGGAATGAATTAAAGCAAATAAGAGAAAAAAATCGCAGGATCAATGGTGTCAGAAGAAGCTGACAGACTAAACAAACGGAAGACAGGCTACTACATTACAGTTCTTCTGAAGGAATTAAATCCTTGGTAGGATGGTTTAATATTTTCCATCAAAGCTGGCTCTCCTTCTAATTTTTCTTTTCTTTTAGCTGAATATTTTTTCTGTTGCGCATTTTCCAAGAAAATCACTATTTTAATAGAAAATTTTCAGTGAAGTCTTCTGGTTCTCATTTGCAATAGCTGAGGTATTCTTGGCTGAAAACAATGTACATTATTTTGGAAAAATTCCAGAAAGTTTTGTAGTTTTCATAGAAGCTCTCTCCTTCCCCATAATTATTCTGGATCAGATAATTTATTGCTAGTGGAAGTTTTAGTATTCTCCTTTGAAATGATGCCTTACTGCGCATAAGCCCCTTTTAGAGGGTAGCAGCAGTAAGTGGGAGCAGATCCAAAATTAGGGAAAATTAAGCACATGGACAAATTAAGTTAAATTGCAAAAGTTTCTCACCCTCCCTTTTCATCTCCAGATGAAGAACCGTGTTTAGCATGAAAATCAGAACCAATTGAGAAATTTAAGGATAGATAAATGATTGTATTGTAGTGAGCATTACAGTCCAAGCAGGATATTTGCCAAGCAAAAGCAGACATACTACAGAGATCCAAAAGTTCAATACATTTTGAAAAAAAACCTCTGTTAATAAAAACAATGCATTTTCAAGATACAAGTGTTCCCATCCCTGATGTTCAGGTCATCTTTCGAGCCCCAAAATTGATTATTAGTCTGCCTTACTTTGGATGGTGTGGCATTATTTCAACAAGTTGAGTCGGTGTTGATCTTCTGGTGGGGTCTTCTTCCCAGTGCCTGGATATCATATACTCAAGTTGCTAAGAGTGTCCAACACCTAATTCATTATAACTGACCAGAAAACCAAGCTTTAATTCATTATCCACTTGCAAATGAGACTGGCTGTTCCTTTTCCTGCTCCCTCCCTGCCATTTTGCCAAAGGCTTGCACAAAATATTTGTTAGGTAATCTCATTGTAGCAGCCAGGCAGGCTTGTTTTGGACCCACAATACATAGCAGAGACGAGGTTGAAGTGGGCTTCTTTTTTCATATTATGATAGCTACTTTAACAGATGTCAGTTTTGCAAATGTGCTTGTGAGATGGCAGGAGCAGAGGCATTCAAGGGGCAGGTTCAAGCAGAAATAAATCTGAGGAACCTGAGGAACCGAGAACAGGGTGATAGGAAGAAAAGAGCAATGCATAGCAGAAGAGGAATGGCTCATTAGAAGTATCTGGGATGCTATTTTCTGAAGTGGGACAAGTTGAATTTCTTTTATCTAGTCAGATTCAGGCATTATTCTGGAGCTTCAATGCCACTGCATATGTGTGTGGTGTTCTCTATAAAAAGCATATTACTATCCCAATGAAAATATGTTTTATTATCCTAAATATGTTCTTAACTAAAATAATTTTTCATTCTTCAGCAATAGTTACTTCTTCAAACAAACTTTTCAAGAATTTCTAGGTATCACCTCTTAATCTAGGGAAAGAAAAGCAAACAATTTTTCTACTGGCATTCTTTACTTACTTCAGTGTAGCAGTGTGACAGAGACAAACTATGATGTCACACTGCTACACTTCAGTAAGTAAAAGTGAGGAGCAGCTGAGGGAGCTGGGGTTGCTTTGCCTGGAGGAAAGGAGGCTCAAGGGAGACCTTATCACTTTCCACAAGTACCTGAAAGGAGGCTGTAGCCACATGGGGGCTGCTCATTTCTCACAAGTGACAAGCAGTAGGACAAAAGGAAACTAGCTCAAGTTGCATGCACTAGAGGAGGTTTAGGATATTAGGAAAAAAAAATTATCACTGAAAGGGTTGTCAAGCATTGGAACACATTGCCCAAGGAAGTGATTGAGTCACCACCCCTGGAGGTATTTAAAATACATGTATATGTGGTTCTTAGGGACACAGTTCAATGGTAGACTTGGCAGTGTTAGGCTAATGGTTGGAATTGATCCTAGAGGCCTTTTCAAACCCAAATGATCCTATGATTCCATGATTCACTAAAATTTGTCTGTAATTAGCTTATTCATTGCAGTGACTTCTTGCTATCTCAAAGACAATAGCAATGAGGCCTTTGAAAGATGTTTTATCCCACTCTGCTCTTCCTACACAAGAAAGCACAAACGTAATTTTTTTCCATGAGGCTCTTTGAGTGCAAATCTATTTAATAGCTTTAATCATTAAAAATACATCATATTTTCGCCAAGTCCTTTGCCATGCTTTGCAAAGCATCGTTTCTAGGCTGTTTTCCAAGGCAAAAATAGTGTTCCTGTTTACTGATGGTACGGATCTTCCCCTCCCAAAGATCAGAAAAGAGAGGGACCTGCCCTAACTCCATGTCAGCACAGGCAATATCCCAAAGGTTATAGCACCCATTTAGGATGCAGGAAACAAAGGGCCCAAACCTGAACAAAGCCAACAGGAGACTCACCTCTGGGTTCCCCCCAGCACAGAAAGTAACTGCACCAAGATTTTGTCAGCTATTCAGAGGAGAGACTATTGTTACATCTCCTACAGAAATTATTCTACTGTCTGGAGACTCTGCAACATGTGGCCAAATACTGAATGGATGACCAATGGCCAAGACACTCATCAGAAAGTGACACTGGCTTGCTGTTCACAGAGCACAGGTTTGACTTCTTTCTCCCACATTCCTGCTTCATCTAAGCTTATTTTCATCCAAACAACAAATCCTACACTGGACATTTTTAATTGGAGATGAAAAATTCTACCTTTCTGTTTCTTTACTTTCTTGGATTAGAAAAGCCTACTTCATCTTTTAGAGTTTCTAGCCCTTTTGACAATTAAGGAAAACATCATGTACAAGATCTGAGCTTAAATATCATGTTCAGAGGGGATAACTGAGCTGAACTCATCTTTGGCTTCCTTTTAGCTAAGGGGCCTTGCTCAGTCGCACAGCATACGTAACACAACGCAGGGAAGCTCTGGGCAATGATCAAAGCTCTTTTCTTACCTCACTTGTTCCCACTGGAGAAGAAGAGTTCTGGCACTGCCAAAGAATTCACACTAGGATGAAACTCTTGTAAAATTACAGCAGAATCATGGTCCTTACCTTTGGCAGACAGCCGTCTGAAGAGGGCCAGTAGGAATGACCTATTGCAATGGAGTAGCTCAAGAGAGCCAAGAGCTGATTTGCTGCAGATAATGATGTTTTACTAATAATGTTTGCGGACTGGTTTGCTACAAATAATCTGCTTCTTCAGATGCCTCCATGCTTTCACATCCTTCTCCTCCTCCTCCCTTCCTCGGTTGCCAGGCAACTACAAAAAGGACCAGAGAGCACGCTAGAGGAAACCACCTTGTGGGACACTGCATGGGTTTGGGTTTTCTTTCCTAGAAAATGCTCCAGGGCAAAGTGGCCTTAGCTTTGGAGGCAACATCTCACTGTGAGACCTTGCTTAGAATGAACACCGGCCGTGGGGCAAGTGATGTATAGCCATGATTTCCAAAACAAATGCCTTCATGGACTCAAAGCTCGCTTCTGAGATTTTTCTGTGACTCAGTTGCTCCCCATCAATTCCACAGATCAATAGTTGAAGGAGCTCAGGCACAGAAGTTGCCAGCCTGTGCAGCAGGAGATTTCCCCATAACAGACACCTCATTCAGCTGAGGATCATTGCTGTACATGGCCACAGCCATGTGTTTGCAGCACTTACTTAACAGTGTGCCCATAGGGTTAATGCAAGAGAAACATAACATTTTTTGAGCAGAAATGTGCTTGCTCATAAAAGCTCAGAGACTTATAAAAGAGGACTGACATCAGGCACTAGAAAGTGAAATGGAAAGCCCTGTACTGGTATCCATGAAGCCCCTTCGCCAACTTGGTGTGAGAGAGGCTGTCTCATTCTCCCAAGTTTATCTGGCTTCCTTATAATTGAGGGATAAATCTCAAGTCTATGAATAACTGCCCCTTGGGATCTGATGTTTGGAACCATCAGTATTTCAGAATGTAATTTAATTTTAAAAATGGTGGCATGAACTAACCAGAGGTATAAAGTCAAATAAAAAATACCTGGAAGATTAGACACAGAAACCCCTACGACTTTACTTTCAAAACTAGCTTAATTTGCAAAGTTTTATCCGCTATGACTGAATCCAGGAAGTAAGAGAAGAAACTTTCCATTTCACCAACTTCAACACCACTTTTCATTTTAATTTACTGAATTCTCAAGGCTTTTCAGTATTTCCGGCATATTTTTGAGACTTATTAAGACACCCCAAAATATGGTTTATACCCAAACTCCATACATCATGCCAGAAAAGCCATCTTTTCTAAGCGAAGTTTTCCATTTCTATTTTCTATCCTGCTGCCTAAACTGATCAACGCTGTACCCTGAGGCCATTCAACCTAACAGCATTTCCTACAGACTCCACAGTCTCAGTTCACGCAGCCACTTTACCACATATCCCAAATATCTCAGGAATTTCCACAGTTTCCCTCAGAACTCTTCTTCCCTCCCAGCGCTTTTGAATAGCCACCTGCTATTTCTGTACAGCACACAAACATGAATTCCTACTGATCGAGATGGCCAGTCCCTGAACAGACTCATATATTGCTCTCAGTGGAAAGGAGAAGTGCACCTCAACCAAGGTTGAATTTTACTAGCAATGAAATAATTTCACAACTGCAAAGGTCCAATTCTGAGTCCCATTGTTCTTCTTAGAGATTTTCTTAAACAACAGCCTAGAAGCAGGTTTCTCCTTCAGTACTCTAGCAGTCCAGTATAGTCAGTTAATTTTTTCTGATTGCTTTTTTCCTTTTTCCTGTCATATCCAAGGTCAAATTTTTGCTTACTGTCTTTTTTTGCTGAGCTTTGAAATACAAAGCAGTATTCTATGACAAAATCTCAAAAGTGCATTTGCAGTTTTTGGAGTGGAAAATTGAAGTTTAGAGTGACTAAGGAAAGGAAACTAGGATTTAGGAATGATTTTATTTTTGCTGAGTTGTCCTTTTTGTCCTTTTAAAAATCTTTCAAATTTAGTAGGAAACAAAACAGCTATTCTAATGAGGTGGTAATTTCACCTTTTTAATCTCAAGGTACCTGCTGTTATTGTGCGAGGGGTAGGGATGGGATTATGACTACTGGCAAGAAAACCTTGCTGCTGTTTAAAATGGTCCATTCCTTTGCTGGTTGTAGAGACAAATGTCTTGAATAAGAAAAACGGGTTTGAAAGGATTTCCTGAAAAAAAACAGGATAAGTGAGATTGCCTGGACACATTTTTCTGCATGATACAAAAACCCCAACTGTGTAGTGTGCAGCAGCCTCAGCCCTGGTGGCACAGCTGGGCTCTGGAATGGGCCAGATTTCACATTGTCCCAAACCCCAGGGTGCTGCAAATGGGCAGAGTGAGGCAAGACGAATGAGGAGGGGGAGTACAAGGGGGCAGGGGAGGGAATTGTGAAGGGAGGGGATGGTGAACAAGTAGAGTGGCAGGCAGGTGATGTGGAAGCAATACAGTGTAGCCATGTATTCTAATATTACCAATATAGCTGGACGGGATGTGCCTGAGCTTGTTTGGCCCTTGGTGTTGAACCCAATAGCAGCAACTGTGGTGTTTTCACCCCAGAGACACTTTTGGCTAGCTGTGTGCTGCAGCTGAGCATGTGGAGGCAAGCTCAGGTGTGCAGGAGCTCTGGTGGTGGCGGGATGGAGCCTCCTCCCGTGGCGGGTCCGCTCCTCA
>JAYDZK010000056.1:51350353-51391628 GCA_034509185.1 Euphonia xanthogaster | reverse complement strand
GTTTCAGAATCTCCAGATTATATCTGGATGGCAATGCTTGGCTCCTCCCTCTGGGCGGAGCATCTCACAATGGGATGCTATAGTTCTTATCAGTCATGCAGTGACTTTCAATGGCTCGTTATCAGCAGATGTCCCCCGCCCAGGAAGGAGTGACTGTGGTCACTCAGGGAGAGAGATAAGGAGAATTGCCCACTTGACACATGACAACGGCCATACAGATGGTAATAGAATACATCCTGCCTTGCAATTTAGAACATCCATAAATGCACCTACTAATCAACTTCTCTTTAGCTGGTGTCTGCTGTGTGGCTTTTGTCATGAAGCCAGTCAATAAATTTCCTTGTCACACAAGAAAGCAGATCAAGGTCACTGAAAGAGAGGAACCGTAAGCAAGGCAAACTGAATAATCCTTCACAATTCTACAGGGAAGCATGGACTCCTCTCAGACATGTTTTTATATATCATATAATGGTCACACAATCAGTCAATGAGGAGTTCAATCCCCTGAGCCCAAAGCTGCATGATTTCTTTCTTAACTGCTTTAAACTCATGCCCTTCCAGCCCAGTTTAAGTTGAGATTTGGCCAAACACCTCAGAATGTAACTGTTTTGTTGAATTGGGAATTTAGCCATGGGATAACGAGGCAAAGTTTTTTGTGTAGGACTGTTGTAAACATAAAGCCTGGCCTCATGTAAGGCTATTTACTTCAATAAAGACATGGAAGAATATCAACAGCTTTCAGAGTCAACCAGAAGGCTTCTCTGAGCAGTTTCAAGTTATGTTCACAGAGCAGGGTCTCGGAAAACAATTATGAAACACTTGTCAAAGGGTTATTCAAGCATTGAAGCTGAGTCACATTAGTGCCCAAAACAAAGCTTTCAAGTCATATTAGCATTTGCTATTTGTAAAACCAGAAGGCAACCCCATGCCACCCCCTCCTTATACTTTTATAATTTGGATTTCATCCTCCTCCACTCCCAACTGTTGTTGACTCACTGTCAGAGTTTTTCTTCCAATTTGCTGTAATTGCTTTATGTTGAGGCTCTATTGATCTGTTGAGGATGTGCAAGTGGGGGAATTTCTTGACAGCTCTGAGGCTTCGGATTTCTGCCTGCTGGCAAACAGGCATGGACAAGTCAGATGGACAGAAGTGAGGGGCCAAATCTCAATTTATTTTTACTGAACACCATCTTTCCTGTGCCAGCAATACCACCAGCACTCTTTACCCAGCATGAAAAAAGCATTTGAAATGACCACATAAAATTGTCCCAGTTCCTGCCTCCCCCAGGCACTAAGATGAACAGAAAAACAAAAAAAGCAAATCAGAGTCTAACAGAAGAAAGGGCAGGCTAAACACAGATATCACCCACAGCAACACAGATGTTTGATCCTGTGAATGGCTGAACCCAGATTCTGCAGCCCAACCTGCTGGTTAGTCTCCTTTTCCAAGCAGTTTCTGAGGTATTGTAGTTGTCTTCCTGAGGAACTGTGCTGCCATTCCACCCCCCTCTCACAATGAACATTTTCTCTTCCTTAGGTGTTGTGCACTCTCCTTGGGTAGCACAGCCCTGAGCACAGCCACAATGGCTCTCACCCACTATGTCCTTAATATTGATAGCTTGAAGGGTACCAAATATTTATCCTGGCTTATGGCAGTGGCCAGGGACCTTTAGAAGTCTCATTAGTGGTTGTTGAAATAGATATTCTGTTTGTTGTGAATCATCTGACATCGTTCATCCAACCAGCCTCCTGCCTGATGCCAAATGCCGAGGTTTCCCCAAGCCAAGCTTCCAGGCATGAAGGTGACAGCACTTCAAATCTTACAATTCCTCAAGTCTTTAGGCTGACTTTGTTGTGTGGATGCAGTCCAAGCTGGGCCTAGCAGAACACACCAAGCACTTGCTTGTCTTTTTATCACACAAAGCCCTTTCATTAACAGTTCCTGCCATGTAATGTCATTTTGCCGTTCAGGGTAAGAATTGTTTGTGAAAACAGATTAGTCCTTTGATTTGCAGTGCTCCCAGCACACAAGAAGAGGGGTTTGATAAAATTGAAAGTCTGTGGCAGTTCAAAAAGTAATTTGATGTGCACCTAGGCTTTTGCTAGACATTTATTCTCTAGCCACGTAAGCCGCATTGCAGCTGGTAGAAGAAAAAAAGGAAAAGATGAATGGATGCAATAAGGTGTTTGCAAATGGGGTGTGCAAACACAGAAAACACTTTCATATTCTAGCTTGAAAGATTTTTATAAGCAGAAATAATGAGGCCTGACTGAGATAATACAAAGGAAACATTAAGCCAGTTTGACTAGATTACAGATGGTCCTGTTAGAGAGCAATGTTGATGCTGAGCAGTGTACTTACATCACATGGGATATTTCCCCCCCACCCTCATGACGCCCAGATTTGTTGCAACACCCAATAAGTTTGATTTTTCCTACTGTGACTTTAAAGGCTGGAGACTTTGTATTGTTCTGACAGCACAGGGCCACATGAATTTTTTGGACTTGTCCCAGTGTAAGCTTATTTTAGGATGTTCTAGCAACATGGAAACCAACTGTCACTTAACTTGGGCTTTTTTTCACTTTAGAGTAGTAACAAAGAGTTTTTTGTATGTATTGTGTTGTTTGCACCCTTCTCCATCTCTGTGCTATCAGTAACTTGCTTCCCTAATCCTGCACACACAAGGGTTCCTCTGCAGGACTTGTCATTCAGGCCAAAAGCACTGCACTGTCACTCACCAGCCTGCCCTGCAGCGTGCAACTGACTAGACAAAAAGCAGGGAAAGCAAAGAGCCTTGTTGGTGTATAGACACTCTCACAAATAACTGCAGAGCTCCTGAGGGTTCCTCTTTGCTCCGAACAAGAACACAGCTCTGCTGCCCCTCCTGCCCCTCCTGTAAGCAGGCATGGCAGCTGCACTTTGCTGCCTGCAACACTCAATACTCAGTACATTTATTACTGCCATATTGGGTGAGCAGCTCAATCCTCCACCTGCCTAATTCACCTCTTTTAATCCAAACACTTCAATGCTCACTTTATTTAATACAGACACCTCTAAATATCTCCTGGCCTGCAAGCCATTTTCAGGTAGCAACACAGCTGAAATACAGTGCAGGTAGAACTTGGGCTGTCATCTTGCTTTGACATCAAAAGGCTTTTGCAACTCAAATCTGACTGTTCCAGCACCAAGACTGCAAGGCAAGGCATATGACTCTACTTGAACAAGAAAGAACAAGCCAAAAAACTGTGCACATGGCTGCCTGTGACCAATCACCTCTGGGTTTCTCTAAACCCAGAGCACAACTCCCTTGTGAAGAGCCACTGGCAGTGCAGGATGTTCCTCAGCTTTTCCTGCACCCAGTCCCCAGAAAGTAACAGTAAATGAACATTGCATGGCTACTATGGAAGTGTGCGTTCTCGTTGTTCAGGTAAGAGAAGTTTTAGAGACAACAATTAAAAGCGAGCATGAAAATAGAATGATTAAAAAATAAACCAAACAGGAGCTCAAGACTAAAGAAGAAATATCTGCAAACACCATGCACCTCTAGCTGAAAGAGAGGAGTAAATACCCACTAGAAACAGCACTGTCCTCCTGGAGGACAGAGCACTCTGGAAGTTCATCACACCCTTCTTCAATAACACACATTTTTCTGTATAACATTTTAAAACTGTATTAATGAGGTTTTTCTGTACTATTCTGGATTATGACTGTACAGTATTGTAGCAAAGCCAACAGGTAAGCTCAGACAACAGAACAATTGCCATTGCCATTCTTGTCTGTAAGTTTTCTGGTGTGGAGACTGGAGACAGGGGCAAGGTTTGTTCTCATGACAGAGGGCTTGCAGCACACTGACCAGCTCAGGCTGTCCAGGATTCAAGGGTCAGATTTTCACCTTTGTATTCTTTTCCTTTTCTGATGTCTTCCACAACTCACTTGGACATACACCACAGGATTTGGCAGTTTTCAATCTCAGTCCAAGAAGAGATCTCTGTCCTTATCTGTAAACAATGCAGGCATTTTCATGAACGTCAGATAATCTTCAGTGTGTTATTGGTATCCTAGCTCTGGGGCTTCTATGAACTTTTAAAATCACATTTCAGCCCTGAAGAAAGGAAGAATGGTGATCCCTGAAACTATCTAACAAATCCTCACAATCTGATATTATTAGCTCTAAGGGAGGGGCATTTCTGGAGTAATGTGGTTAGAAATGAAACTGTGGAAACAGTTAACCTGGAATTTAATCCACAGTGAATCTCTAATTGCCTCACTATACTTATCATTACAGGATGTTAAAAAAAAAAATCTTGCTCCCCCAATCTACTTCATAGAGCACAAACCTGAAAACCCCACCTATAACAGAAAAATCATAGAATAGTTTGGGCTGGAAGAGAGCTTTAAATGCTTTCTACTTCTTCCTGGCAACAGTCTTAATCTTGATCCTAAATGGTTTCTGAATTTTCACATGCAATATGTCAAAACATTAGGAGCTTGGGGATTTTTAACAACTTAAATTCAGGTTGGAGCCTTGATAGAAACAACAGTCTTGCATTAAAAGTACAGAAAATTCTCAGTAAAGTTTGAAAGTACAATTTTTCAAACTTGTATATAGGAAGACTTGAAGTGACAACCCTTTAATTTTCCTTTGGCAGAATGAAAGATGCAATTTCTGATCAAAAGAATTCAGCATCTCTAATTTGAAGACTTTCAGAGAGTGTTTTCTCTCAGTTAATTTCTGCTTCTGTGGACCAAGGGAGAGGCTAATTTTTAAATGCTTAAGCTTTCCAGGGATGTAAGATATTTCTGGACCAGATCTACTCAATATGTTATGTGCCATCTGATCTTTGTGCTAAAAAAAAGCTTTCAAATCACCTTTCAGATGCACAGAAAAAAAGCCAGCCTAATTATGCTCTTTGGTCATGGAGTTTAATAGCACACAGAGCTGTCACCAAACTGAGAGGGTTTACATCAGAAATGACAGATGGCAAGGTGGTTGCCACCTCTATCAACCCTGTCCTGTCAGTGGTTCTTGAGTCTGAACATGCCTGACACAAGGACAGCCCCAGTTTAAAGCTGCTGAAGCTGAAAGGATGTATTTTTCATGTCAACAGAGTGGAACAGTTGGTAATTCTTCCAGAGGAGAGATTGCAGCAGGCTGCCAGGCAGCCATCAATTCTGACACACTATTCAGAGAATCCCCGTTGCTGCACACCAAATGTCTGATCCACATCCCAGGAAAGAGCTGGAAGGTGAATGAGCAGCTGACATGCATAGAACAAGCTGGCATTCCCACAGCATGGCCATTTTTCTAAGAGTCCTTTAAAGACCATAAAATATGCCTAGCCATTAGCTGAAAATGCTGCGGTTCAGCCAGGATTTAGTCTCACATATACACAGATGTGAGGTAAGCATTCACGTACACACACTGAACAACAAATGCTATGGATACTTCAATTAATCTGAAACATTTAACACATTTAGGTTTGGAGAAAGGGAAATGTCCTTGAAGGGAAATCTCATGAAAAAGGGAGCATAGTAATTTTCTGCCCTTTTCCCCTGCCTTTTGCAGGTGGGGAAACAGTGAAGGAGTTTCTCATAAAAGGGCAAAAGCGGGCAGGAAGACTTAGAGAAGTCTATAGGTTTGGATAGGGACTACTAAATGTTAAATCAAAGCCACAGCACCATGTCTGAAGTGAAGGTTTATTTCAACCCTGTTGATGAAGTGCTCTGGTACACTCCAAGGCTTGGTGAGCAGGTTGCAGCTAAAGGAGAAGGCAGCCTGCCTAAACAGCACTCATCCCTTTCCTGATTATCCTGTTCCCTCATGAAGGCAGCACTGCCCTTAATAGGTCACTGGATCCCTCTCCCAGGGAGAAAAAACATCCCTCAGGAAGCAATGTCTTGGCTGTTTGTTGTTTGGGCATGTGTACATATTACTCTCCTGCTTCTACCCTCAGAAAGTCTCCACAAGGCTGATCCCTACTGTTCTGAGCCATCTGGATATATCAGTTCCAAAGTACTGCAACAAAAAAGCAGTCCATAATGTACTAGAAGAAAATATTCAGTGTTAGCTGGGCACCAGAGATGGGGTGGATTAAGTATTCCTCAACAGCTGTCCTGTGCCATTTGTACTGTGCCTGTAGGATGTGTGGGTATTTAACAGATACGGTTCTCACTTGAAACAAGACCTCATTGACCAGTGTTTTACAGTTAATTAAAAACCCAAATCCATATAAACCCATGTAGTTCCCTGCTGTGAGAAAAATATTAGGTTGAATAAGTCACTTGCTACACTTTAAAGGTCATCTAGCGAAACTAGACTGGAGGGCTCCCACAGCCTTGGTTCAAGCCCTGCCACTGGCAAGGCAGTCTCTATAATACCAGGAAGGATAAAATTGCAGTGCTATTATTTTTCATTCTTCACTTAAGAAAATGACCCACCACCTAAAACTAGGCTTAAGATAGCTTCCCTTCCATTAAATAATGTAAATTGCATGCCCATCTTTGAGGAATTCACATCTCCTAACCAAGAAAGAAGGGGGAAGCAGTTCTTTTAGGAAGTTAGCTCTTACTCTGTTACACGTCTGAGGCAATTCCTCACCTCTCTTACAGAGAGAAGCATGAACACACCCCAGGCCAACACTCTTTGTGAGAGAATTCCATCCAGCAAAAGAGAATGATGAGATTATGCTAATGCAAATGCATCAGTAGGAAAAAGAGTCATCTGCTGACTTGCCTACCATTTTCCTCACAGCATTTCTGTCACCCTGATTTGCTGCTCTTCTGTCTACAGAAGCAAAGGGTAATCCTATTGGGCAATTACCTCCTTCTCCTGTAATTAATTTGTTGCTTGAAGGAACAAAGCTAAATGACTTTTAATTATATTTTGAAATAAACTGTGCTGTGCAACTTCTTTGCAGAAATGAGAAAAGAGCTGATTTTCTCCTGGATTGTATTGCTCTTCCTTAGCGTTGTGCGCTTGGTGAATTACTTTAGCACAGCATGAAGCTGGCACAAGATATGTGATGCAGTCTCAACTGTAAAATCAAAACTGCTTGGCTAGAAGAATAAAGGATATTTCCTCCTCCCCCTCTATCCACAATATTAAGGGAAGAGGGAAGGCATAGCTTGGCTATGTTTCTTAAAATGTCATTAAAATATATAGATATGTCCTACAGCAAATTCCTTTTGACTGATGCTAAATGCCTGACTAATTCTGTAGGCTGAGATAAGAAGCAACAAACCTACAAAATTTTCATTAAGTCAGTTTTAACATGACATATATTATACTTTCCTTTCCTGGACCAGAAGCAGCTCACAGACATCACTTTAAAGAGTTTTCCTCAACCACTGCAAAGAGTTCTGTCAACTGTATTGACTGAAAGGCCAATAAAAAAAATCCAAGATCATTGATTCATGATCTAGGCTCTATATATTCCCTGTCAAAAGGAACAATTTCAATACTTTCTAAGGGGAAGGACCTCTTTAGTGTGCCTCACTGAATAAATTTGGCTAAGATACTCAATCCACTCAAAAGGCATGTTGCCATGAAACATCTCTTTTGCTGCTCCCATAAGGCATGTCTGGATTTCAGAAAAGTTCAGAAGCCCCAAAGAAAAATATTTCCTTTTAAATAGCCCAGATTTTCTTTTGGATCAATTTTATGTTGAATAAGTATATTTCCTGTTAAAGTTTTCAATGGACAAGAGAATTTGATATGATGAAATGTCAAGCAAAAAGCATTAAAGGAGCTTTATATCATTTTTAGGGAAGTTGTCTTTGAAATCCTCTACTCCATGTTTAACTCCAGCTTTGAAACTTACTTAATGCTGATTATTTCACATGGCAGGGCTTCATTCATGTTGAAGATCATAAAATTGCAGTTATCTTAAAGCGACTCTCTACCTTATCTTTCTTACCCTAGCAGTAAGTAAACTCTAGAAAAGTATTAGCCGAAGTTACCTATGGCACTGAACCTCAAATTCACCTGTTTTAGCCTGAAATAAGCTCATGCTAAAAAAAACCCTGCAATTTTTGGATTTGGATGAAGACCTTTGATACCCTTCTTTCTATATCTTAAACACTTATGGGTCATGTTAAAACAGAGTAGGGCAGAAGACTCCCAAATTTGATTGCAAGAAGTGAGGATTTGGCTTCACTGCAGGTAGCACCCCATAAAGAAGCTTCCCCACTTTGGGTGAGGGAACAAAGGTGAGTCAATCAAAGGTGCTCCACAAGCAGCTTCCCTCCCACGGATGAGCACACACAGGAACCCAGTGGTGCGTCTTGCTAAAAGACAGCAACCTGTGAGGGTTTTTTGGACAGGAAGACTCCAAGAAATCCTACAGTTTTGACACTGGCAATAAGGATATTAGGGAAAAAGTATGGACAGAAAAAGTGGATGAATTATGAACACAGTCACCAGGGTAAGCAAGACACTTCAATAGCTACAGGGGCAGTGAGGTAAAGAATAATTCTTAACCACCACAGTTGTAAAAAGTTGCAAGAGTTTTCAGTCCACTCAAAGATAAGCAATGTAAAAAGGAAAAATAATTAAGGTATGTGTAGTCATAGAGTTACAACTTCTGCTACATGATAGTACATGGTGATAAAGTGAACTTAAAAAAAAAAAGAAAGCAGCTAATGTGGTACATTCAGTGGATAGATGATATCTAAGTCATAAAAAGCCTTCAGAACCAGTGAATTTCCAGGAAAACAGTCAAAGAGTACACTGAAGTGGTCTAGAATTTCCTAGGTGTCTCATCCTATTTTTCCTTTTTTTTTGTTTTGTTTTTTGTTTGTTTGGTTTTGTTTTGGTTTTTTTGTTTGTTTGTTTTTTGTTGTTGTTGTTTTTTGTTTGTTTGGGAGGTTTTTTTTCTTTTTTTTTCTTTTTTTTTTTTTTTGCTAGCATTCTTTAAGTTAAAAAAAAAAAAAAGCCTCACTTATTTTGACATTCTTGCCCTTATTTTTACATCTCAGCTTATTCACTAGAGAGGAACAATTAACTTTCCAGCACAAGTACCAATTCATATACTTTAGAAATTGCATTGAATGAGTGATGTGCAGTCTGAAATTAGACCACACAAATGTTTTAAGCTCTTGAGCAGACTAATGAAGATAATTATTAGGACAGAAAGGCATACTCTGAGGGAGCATGCTGAACTGAAGGCACCAGTCTAGTCTCCTCATTATGTAGCACAACATGGCACAATAAGCTGGCATCCACTGAAGCAGAGAACTTCAGCCCAAAATACTTCAAAAAATGTAGCTTTTCTGAAGAACTGCTTTCAGACTATGTACCTTTCTATTAACCTGCAAAGCAATAAGGTCAAATAGTAACTGAGCAAATGGGATGAGACATCTGACAAAACCCTCAATCCCATGGCAGTTTAGCAGTTTACTATAACTTACTTGGCAAGAAATAGAGGGAGCTTAGCCACTATCTGGAGTGCAGGTTTGAGTCTCATCAGCACAGCCAGTCAGGGCATTTCCAGAAAAACGCTGTGGTACTTGAAAATAGCTATATGTACTGCAGGGACCACCAGCAGTAAAGGCATTTTTGTCCTTCAGGAAATGACTTCATGCTGCTGATGTGCATGTCTTTTAAGAAAGCTCAGGCAGATTTTTTTTTTTTTTCTATTTTTAGTCTTGTCTTAGAGTAGCTCTTTCCCAACAGTGTTATGCCACAATCAGGGTGAGTTTGAAAAAAAAAAATCCATATCTGTTTATTTGCAAAACTTTTACAGAAGATTAGCAGCAGTTGCATACAAAACCCAGAGGAATTTTGTGTCAAAAGGAGATCTGATAAAATACACATTGAATTTTGAATTCAGGCAAGTACATTTTTCATCTTGCCCAAGAGGGGAAACAAAGCTGCTGTGGCAGCAGAATGTGTTGGTCTTCCATTTCAGAGCTATATGCAGAGAGACTAATGTTATCTTTGCAGAAGCTTCATTAGGAAGCTGCCCAGAACACAGAAGAATAGAGCTTATGTAGGGCTGCACACACAAACACAAAAATTTAAATTGCAAAAAGCCTGAAGAAAATTGGCTGCATTTCAATTTTAAATAGAAAAATAAATTTCACAGACTAGACAATTATTCTCACAGGCTGAAGGCTGGAAAATTTTCTGTGTTTTCATGCAATGTTTTCTAAATTTTGTTTATTGGTCTGAAAGATGAGAGAGGGCAGAAATGCTTCAGTGTATGTTTGATATTGTTATTAATGACAAAGAAACTGAAGAAAATACTACATTAGTGCCTTCTGGTGGACTCTGTGGGCATGGTTAGGGTGCCAATTTGATTAAAAGACTGAATCCTGGCCTAATTCAATTACACTCTCTTGCTAGAGAGGGTATGCAACAAAATTGTGCAACAGACTTATCTCCATACTCAACTCCCATAGCGAGGAGAGAAAACGTTACCTAAAGTATGCTCTACCTGGAACTATATATTGATCAAAACTTAAAAATCGAGAGCAAGTACTAAAAGATGTTGAACCAAAGAGATCCTCACATGAGTTACTGAAACTCTAGATCAGTCACATCAAGCTAGGTAATCAGTTGGACTTGATTTAAGATACAATGGCTAGGTGTGAACTATATGCAGCCTATTAAATGTGAGTGCAGAATTTGCTTCAATAAAACAAAGCAGAAAGTTTTTGAGGGCAGTAGAAGGTTTTGAGACTCTGATTAACCTTTTTTCCTACTGCTGCTTTTACAAATCAAAATAATATGATGTACCTTTTCCTTAAATTGAAGCTCCCCCAGAAGGTTGTTTAGAAACTTCGTTTTCAGAGAGAACTAGTGAGCATTTCAATGCCAGGTACCTCCTCTGCTCTGAGTTTGAGATACTTTTTATAAATCTTCAGATCAAGTTCATTGAAAGAGATGTGACAGATAAACAGAACAGGTTAAAAAATAGGAAAATAAAAAGGAAAAAAAGGAAAATATATTTCCCAAGTTTCTGAAAGTTGCTTGACAAACTCACTCTCCAAGAATTGGACTCCAAGTTACATTTTAATGGCTCTCAAATTAGACACATTAACTGAATTCTGAACTTCAGTTAGACTCATTTTATGCTAGTGCTTCTAAGTCACTCTATGCTTCTGAGAATCTGATTCCTTTTTGGCAGGGTACTATGTCCTTCCCTCTCCCTCTCCATTGGTTCCCATTGTCTCCATTGAGTCCTGGGAGGAGAAATCAAACACCACCAGGCTTACCTGGAGCACACATGTCCAGGCAGCAAGACCCTCTCAGCACAGTAAGACAGCAGGACACAGAGATGAGTGCCTGAGGAGCTTGCTACAGCAAAATTGGGATACACTTTGGCTTTGGGCAGTTGGTTTCTGCAGCCACCTAAAGCTTCATCCTTGGAGGCCAGAGGTGCATCAGCTCTTCTTCCCAGCTCTTGCTGCCCTGTTACATTGACTGCACGTTTCCCATTCTAGGTGGGAATTTAGTACTATGGGAATACAAATATAAACTGGTGATGACAGGAATTAATATCACGTGTCACACAGTCCCACACTTTCAGACACTATTTGCAGTTAGAGTGTATTTTGCTGACCACTGGTGGGACAAGTCAGGATGGGACAGTCCAGCAAACATGCCAGGACTAGCAGAATAGACAGAGCTGCTGCGTATCTCATGTACACCAGAGTTCAGCTAGCCAGGAGGAACAGGGTGTGTGGAGGACTAGGTCTTGCTGGGAAGGGGAAGAAAAGAGCATGCCTGCATCCAAGAATGCTTCAAGAGCTGAGAGAGTGGGAGAGATTAGTGTTCAACACATGCACCCAGAGAGAGCAGCTAAAAATGGACAACCTAGATACTTCAAAGTAACTGTTTAAGTATTGCTATCAAGGTCTACCTGTGCCTAACTTTTCCAATGAATGACAAGAAAGAAATTGATAACTCCTCTCTCCCTCCACCCGGACAAAACACTGGCACCACTCATGGGAAAAGGGGAGCAGGGTAGAAGACAGATTCTAGTCTTTCTTTCATTGGGTTTGCAATGGAAATCACAACTATTGATAAATGTGTTGCCAAACAGGCAATATATATTTACTAATTTTGGTTCATTTGTCTTCATGGAACCCATCAGAGAAAATTAATCTCCTAGCTGGAAGTATACCACTGCAAGAGCCAAATTCCTCCAGCTTGCCTTCAGGTGATTCCTTGCCTTTCACTATGATTGAAGGCCTGTGCTGCACCACTGAGCTGCACCTCATTAAATTAGCACTGAGCAGACTTCACAGAGCTGCTTCCTTTCTAACACCGAGTCAGAGCTTGCTTCTGCCATGAAGAATGAGCTGCTGAATGTCATGAAAACATCAACATTTAGCTGTAATGAGGAGACACACAGGTAAATAATGTCTGTGCCTCCCTTCCCTAATGAATCAGAACGAGATAATGTTCAAATTTTGTTTTCAGCAGCCTCACTTGCTCTTGCTGGTTCTAGGGGACTTCTATAAACTTTCAGAAAAATGGGCCACAAACAGAATATTTTGACTCAGACTCAGGTCAGTGTGAAAGGCTTCATTAGCAAAGCCACCTCTTGCCAGAGTGTTCATGCACTTTACGGTAGGGCCTGTATTTAAATACATCTGCAGATTTCATTCCATGATTTTACAGAGCATGGTGGAAGGAAAGAAATGAAATGTTGAAGGCATAGCGTTTAAAAAGATGCTCATCTTTGGATGCTTTTCCTTTACAAATAAAAGGAAATAACAAACAGCTACTGAGAGCAAGGATAAGGCAAAGCAGTTCCCTGGTAATCCTGTTTCCAAATTCAAGTGTAAACCCATTGTTTATGAGGTTGAGTAGCTGAAAGTAGCAGATAAAAACTGTTTTTACCAATTGCTATTCAATGTGTTGTCTGAGCGTAGTGAAATGAAGCTGGACAGCCTGTAAGGAAAAGGATTTCAGAATAAGTGATGCAAAGATTATTGCTGGCCTTGGGAGATAAGCTGAGCTCTTATCACACTCTTCCTGGACAAATGCCCACACTTCAAATGGTGGTGCAAGCAGTTATGAGGGTGAGGTGCTGATTATCATCATCATTCACTTCTGAGATTGAGCTGCCATGGGAGAGCCAGAGCAGTCTGTCAGAGCTCTGCAGCTGGTACCAAGCTCGGTGCAGTTCTCAGTGCAGCAGATCTGGAGGCCATGCTGTTCACTTTGTGTCCCCTTCCAAGCATGCCAGAGTACACCACTGAGAGGTTTAAAAGGCCCTTCTGGAGACAAAAAGCCTGTTCATGTCATATCCCTTGTCAGTGTCCAGCTTGCTTTCTGCTTTGACACTTGGAGCCCCCTATCTGAGAGGCCTGGAAAGTGAGGTACTCTGGCACTGCATTCCTGAGGCTCAGTAGGACTTTCTTCTGAAGGAATCGACTCAGCTGCAAACAGATGATTTCATGTGGCCTGCAGACATAGCATTAGCATGTCTCACTGCATATTGCTGCCTCCCTGCTAGAGCACAACTCAACCTAGAAGGTTTGTCACAAGAAATGCTGAAGTTTTCTGGCTATTAAACATTGGCCTCATCCAATCAGAAAGATTAGAGAGGTCTTGAAAATCTTCAGAATATCTGGAGATTTATCCTTTCAAGCTGTGACATCTCCTTCTTGCAATTAAGCTACCATGTATTAGTGCTGGTCAGACCTGATCTTGCTGTGCAGCCAAGGACAGACAACCAAACACTGAGCCACATGCAGGCTGTGAAAAATGAACGTGCCATTTTTACTTCTACTTTGTCTGAAAGACCACAACTCAAAAACTTCTCTTGCTTAACAGCCCAGCTGTTACATCTGATCCTTTTACAAGACCAGGCATTCTGAAATTTTCCCATCTATTGGGAAAGAGATGGACTGTGAAGGGCACTCTGCCTTATCCAACCTGCAGCAATAGCAATGCCTTCAGGTGTCTTCCCCTCAGATGAACTGAACTGAGCCTAGTAAACACAAATGGAAGCTGAGGAGTAGAAACAGACATTATCCATCAAAAAAGCATAGCCTCACATTTAAAGAGAGAGCAAAAAAACAGCCATGGGAAGACCTTTACTCATATCCTGACTTGTGGCAATTACTGCCTCTCTAGTGCTTTGGGAACCCATCTTTTCATATTACTTGAGATGACTTCTGCTGTTTCATTCACTTCTCACCAATTTACTGACTAGCAAGTAGCAACTTGACCACTTTCTGAAGATCAGCAAAACCACATTTTTGCATTGTCTACTACTGCTTAAAAAATGAAAAGAAAAATGAAATGAAATGAAATGAAATGAAATGAAATGAAATGAAATGAAATGAAATGAAATGAGAGGGACCTTTCAGCAAAAGTTAGAGAGACAGCTCAGCCAAGTGTGGGCTGCAAATCACTTTTGGACCTGCAACAAACCCAGCTGAATTACACTTTTCTCTCTGCCTCACTGGCAGAATACTGAAGAGAGAAATTGCCCTGGTCTCATTGGAGCTGTTTACTATTCAGAAGTTAGGACTAAAGGGCTTATATATAAGCTTTATCTTTCTCACTAAATTCCTAAGTGCCTTTGCCCAGCTGCTTTCAGTAAATGGGCTACTTGAAACTAGCTGAAACTTTAGTCAGGATAAGGCTAAGACATCTGCACAGAAAAGGCTTTGGGCAGACATCTTTTTTCAAAAGCTTTAAATCAGTGTGTTAAATTAATGGTTCAAGCAGTTTTCAAGATTTTTGTGATGGTTCCTCACTGGTGGAAAAGAAAAATGTTTCAGTGGGAAAGTGAGCCTTTTCTAGACTCCTTTCAAAAATGTTGCTGATAGAACTCACAGCTCTTTGGAGTCTGCTGGAAAGCAAATTGTGAGCTTGGCTCTTCTCACCAGAGCCCTGTTCAGTATGAAGTGAACATCAAACACAGGATCTCTCCTGCATTGCTGTAGTCAGCCTTGGTAACTCAGGGTATGTCAGCAGTACCCCCATACACCATGGCCAGACTCCCAGCAAGGCACTGGTCAAATGCAGAAGGTGGAATCCCCAGCTATTTTGTTACCTGCAGTGACAGGTACTGGGCCACACATCATCCCAGGTCCCCTGCTTTCATCTCCTAGTTCTTATCCTGAAGCACATTAGTTCAGCAATTCACTTTTTTTTTTTTTTTTAAGCAGAAATCTCATGCTGTACTTATAATTTCACAGGGTCAATACCATGACACCACTAAAACACATCCAAGCTGGAAGGTGAGAGCCAACTTCACAGCTGCAGAGAAAGGAACATTTGCCAAGAGACTCCACAGTTTTGAAGAGGACTATAGGACATAACAAACAGGCAGGTTGAGAGACATTACAGATTTTTTCCACAGCCACTGCACAGACAGTGGCACAGAACTCTTTCTCCTTCCTGTAACAACACACAGCCTTCTGCCATGATATATGACAGCAGTTCCACAGAATCCATACATCTATGATACCTAAAATATAAAACATTTCATTGCTAGAAGTATATTTCTCTAAGGATGAGAGAAATATACTTCCGCACCCACCTTCCCTGGTGGGTTCCCTTCCACACCCACCTCCCCTGTGTGCTCCCTTCCACACCCACCTTTCCTGGTTTCCTTCAGGAAACGTTTTTCAGACACCTTAAATACCTGTAATTAACTACTTTCTTATCAAACTCCGTTGCTGGAAGCATGTGAAAAATAGGATATAATTTAGGGTATAATTTAGTCAGCACGTGTAACATGCAGAACAACTCCCTCACTAACACTAGGTAAAACTTATTATGCAAATCATAATTTTATAAATTTAATTACCCATTCATACAGTAGTACATTTCTTGCTGGACAAAGCCTCTATGATGGAGTGAAATGTGTTGGAAGCAGAAAAAAATTCTGTGCTGTCTTTTAAAAAAAATAAAGAGGAAATTTGCACTGAAGTAAATGCTTCATAAAGAGGGATTTGCGAAACAAAAAGAAAAAGACTTCTGAGGAAAAAGTTAATAAATATGAACACATCTTAATATATGCTTATTATAATTCATAGTACACTCCAAGGGTTATAGACACTTGTAATATATAGCATTTGCAAGTATCTAGAAGAAATTACTCTATCAAAGGAATATAATTGGGTAATTACAAAGCATTTTGAAAGACTGAACTTTTATGACACAGTTCCTTTGAATGCTCTTGTTCTGTTCTTGGAATGAACATTTTACAGGTCTTTTTGACTTTCTAATGCTCCTTTATGAGGCTTCAGAAAAAATCCCTCCTCCCTTCAGGTTTCCCCATCCAATTGGAATATCATGCTCTTCCTGCATAGCCAATATTGGTTAAGAACAGATAACTACAAACACTGAATTTCTCATGGAACAAATGAGTTCAGTTTGACAGGCCACCTCTCATGATTTCAAATGGACAAGTACCATTTAAAAAAAAATACACAGCAAGAGACATCAGAGGCTTCCTTCCTTCACCTAATGGGAACATGGTGCCTACGCTCCACAGGGAAGTCTGTAATAGCTTTGAAGGTTTAACTAACAGGCTACTAATTCCACATTTTCCACATCAGCTGCTTAAATATTTAATCTGTTAACACCTCTTAATGATATTGCTGACTGCTGAAGGTTTAGCTTTCTGAAGCACTTACTGCTGCCCAGCACCCTGCTGCAGAAGTCCCAGTGGAATCCTGTAGGAAGCCAGCAACCAAGGAGTTAAAGCTGGGGAGGAGGAGTGTACACACAATAATTGTAACTAGCCCTCGTTTAGGCCTGCTTAATAAGCATAGCAGATCATTTGTGACACAACATCAAGCAAGTAAAAAACCCCAAATTAATTTGATGCATTCCTATATGGCATGGCTGAGCAGAGGGGCTTTAGCAAGTTTAAGGAGAAATGTGAGAAGGCAAATTGCGTTAAACAGCTTAGATGGCAGCTGCTCTTGTCCCTGAAAAGAAAATGCATTCAATTATTCATGTTCAGCTTAAACTAACAATGAAGCCAGCTTCAGCAGAGAAATTCTTCTGCATTATTCATACCATGGAGAGGGCAGAGTCTCTGCAATGAGGTGTTTTTGCAAATAGATGAAGCCTACAAATGGTTCAGAAGCTGGGCTTGTTCATAAACTCAGTAGAGAGAGAGTGAGCGTGTGGTATTTAAATGTAACAAAAAAAATCATCCCACTGAATAATCCTGGGAGCAAATAGATAAAGCTTACCTCATCTGGAAGCTAGAGAGGTTTAGAAACATTATCGAGGCAAATTTGAATCCATCACAGAATGGTTTCGGTTGGAAGGGACCTTAAAGCTGATCTAGCTCCAATTCCCTTTCTATGAGCACACCTTACACTAGACCAGATTGCTCAAAATCCAGACCAACACTTCCAGGGATGTGGCATTGACAACTTCTCTGGACAACCTGTTCCAGTGCCAGTGCACCCCCACAGTAAAAAATTTCTTCCTAATATCTAACCTAAAACAACCTTCTTTCAGGTTAAAGCCATTCGTCCTTGTCCTACCTCCTTGTCCTGCCATTCTAAAAAGTTCCTCCTTCAGCTCTCTTGCAGTTCACTTTAGGTGCTGGAAGGTGCTGTAAAATCTCCATGGAGCCTTCTCTTCTCCAGGCTAACAACTGAAATTCTCTCAGCCTTTCCTTATAGGAGAGGTGCTCCATCTCTGACGATCTTCATGGCCTTTGGGCTCATTTGAGCAGGTCCATGTCCTTCTAAAGTTGGATGCAGCACTCTGAGGTGTCACCAGAGCAAAGCAGAGGGGCAGAATCCCCTCCCTCCACCTGTCAGCTGCACTTCTTCAGATGCAGCCAAGGACACTATCAGCAAGCATCATCAGGAGGAAGCAATGAAGTTTGCATCTCAGGTGTCTGGTCATTGTATCTGTTATTCTGCAGGACGCACCAGAGAAAAATCTATTTAATGTAGTGGTTATTGCATCCAAACAGGTCTTCTATGGTTACTTAACTGAAGGGCCAGGAGTTCTCAGTTTCTCCAAAGACTCCAGCTAGCCTTCAGACCAGTTTCAGCAGACAGCTGCATATCTTTGCTAAGTCTCAAGGAATTCCAACAGCTGAACTCTTCTAGCTGTCAGCAGCTGGAGAAACTGCTCAGGTCTCTGAAAATTACGTGAGGGGGCAGTCAAGGTAGTACACCAGCAAAGGAAATTCTTCAGAGGTTATTTTGTGAGTAGGAATTTTAAAGTCTGGAAGTATCACATCACTTGCTCATGACAGCAGAGCAGAGCTGTCCTGCAACAATTATAGGGTCCTATTTGATGGGAGCACCATGCAATCCTGAGGGCTTCATCACTCCATCCATCACCCAAAGTAGAACCTGCACCTATCACAGTCATCCCTTCCATTCCTCTCCGAACTTGTTCTTCAGATTAACATCCTACATGGATGCATTCATTAGACCTCAAAGTTCCTGACAAAAGTTGCCTGGTCTAGCCACAGAATGTAATAGAGAATGGGCTGGCGAAACACAGGAGGACTCTGAGCAGGCCAGACTGAGCTCTGCTCTGCAGGCAAATGCTCAGAAGTCCTGTCAGCAGAGCTGAGAAGACAGTTTTCAGGGAGCCCCAGATGATATCCCTCCACGTGGCATAGACTGAGATGGCTTCCTTTCATTCCAGCTGATTTTTCCAAACACCACCATAACTCTGCATGAGAAATCTTCCATTTCTAGTCTGATGAAAGCAGCAGTATAACAAAATCTGATCACTAAATCCCACCACTCTTTTCAAGCCAATACAGCCTCTCTGGGATATGCCATTCCATTTATTTATAACCACAGGTGTGCAAACTCAGCTACAGATATGTATCTGAGGCAAGCAAGGAGCTCTGAACTCCAGAAAGGAAAGAAATGTGGATGAAAACAGACCTCTGACTACAGTCATGTGGGACTAAGCATCAACACAGCCCTTGAAGTGATTGGAGAAATGTGTTCTACCATAAATAGGTATCCAAACCAGTGAGCTCACAAAATCTTACTTGCCACTGCAATGGAGAGAGAATAGTGACAACCTGTAATGACATATCAGACCACAGATGAGAGCAGCTCCCTTTGGTACTTTATGTTCTGTGAAAGACCAGAGCTGGAGATAGTGTAGGCCTGTAATCCAGAGTGGAAATTTTAAGCTGACTTCCTGCAGCCAGTGGATGCCAGTGCACAACCAACAAGGCACAGCAGAAACCTTGCATTGCCTCCTCTGCAATACTCAGCTCCAGGGAACACCACTGTGCACGTTTTAGTGACTGGTGTCACCATGCAAAACTCATTTATCTCATCTCAGCCTCACCCATGTCACACAATCCCTTCCTCCTACTCAATTCCTACACAACTGCGCTTCTTACCAACTCTGCAGTTGCTCTTCTAGAATCGCTTTATTTCAGAGGCTGAAGTCTGCCCTCTGCAGAGCAGGCCTAAAATGTCTGTGGAAATCTCTGCATCCAGCCCAAGCCCAGTCTCTGGGATGTAAAGCACTTTGAGAGTGAGAGTCAGGATTTTAATCAAGATTTAAGTCACAGACCTCATGCCCTCCCTGCAATTAGTCACCTCATTAACCAATTATCCTCCCTGTTGGGAGCTGGAACTCGATTTTTAGCCAGATTTTGTCTCATTTCAGGTGCCAACCACTGTGCATAATAATTTTCTCTTGGGTTAGAGAGCCATCTAGCAGTGGACTCATCACCTTGCAGATTCCAACAGCACATTAATCCTTTTTCATACAAGCTTACTAAGCATGGATTTTGCTACATACATTTTCCTGAATTAACCTCAAACATTTCCTGAACTTTCCCGACCTCCTCCACCACCAATTTTCCTTTTGGAAATGTAGGCAACATAGACTGATGAAATGAAAGCATTCAGGGACTTAATAAGAGGTGACAGCATTACTGTTTTATAGGTTATTATTTTACTGACTTGTTAATTGCTGGATTGCTGCTCACTACCCAAACCAATTGATTTTCAGAGCTTTCTGCATTTTCACATAATATGTTCCCACCATACTACACAGTAGATTGATCCTTCACTATGTTCTTTATTGGAATCACAGTATTGTGGATGGGTTTTCAACATTTCACCTGAAGTTTGTGCAAGACATTTTACGGAAAGTGTTTTATTGCCAAGAGGAATCCAAGCTAAACATAGCAACACCATGTCTTTGCTTGTGTACTGCAGGAAAGAGCACACCCTTCTCTCAAAGGCTTTTAGACCCGGCTTCCCCTCCCCACCAACCTTGGAATAAACCACAGCACTGAAACACAGTGGCAGAGCATGACATGTCTGGAACAGAGGCTTTCATCCCCCAGCAGAACACACATTTGTTTTAGCAGCATAACTACAATAGCAGGAGAGTAAGCACCTGAGAAACAGGAAAAGGAGAAAGAAAACAGGTCAAGATCAAGAACAGGGTTGAGCCCTGGTGCAGTGAGAACATGGTCAAATACATACCTGTTTTGCAGATGTATTTGTCAGACAAGTTGCAGGCCCCATTCTGGCTTTATTTGTAATCTTTGAACGTACTCATTGACATAGGTAACCCCAGACTTAAATGAGCCAGAATATGTCCTTGGGTATTTAAGAGGTATTTCTGACAATACACCAGTCCTCAGGCAAGCACAGACTTGATATGAACAGCAAATCAGAGGGCAATGCAGCTCTTCCCCTCCTGAGCCTCCATCCACGCCCACATTTTTCCACATCCCTGCTTCCTCCACTACCGAAGACGACATGAGCTGGCAACGCTACCACAGAGGAGAAGGGGACAGTGACTGTAGAAAAGTAAACTCATGGCCCCACAGTCAGAAGGTCAGACTCAGACTTGTGATAGGCATCCAAGACACAAGTCTGGGCTACTCTGATCTCAATTTTATTATTTATTTTAACCAAGAAGGATTCTAGGCCTTGAATCTTTTACGGACCAAACTGATATTATGATGGAAGATTATGGGTTCAGAAAATGAAAATATTATTTTAAAATTAAAAAATGTGTAGGGTGATGTTTAAGCTGCTCAGAGATAATTTTTTTTCCTGATGGAGGTGATGCTCCTAATTTTTTTGCTTTCTTTCTTTTGGCTGATATTGTTACTACAAACATAACTGTACCCCAGCTCTTTTGGATATGCTTCTCCCTACACCTAGCTTATTAATGGAATAATTTAAGTCCTTCAGATCACTAATAGGCCACGGCATCTAGGGATCACCTCTGCACCTGTGATTCACCTAATTGCATGGTCCTCTTGCAAGTGAGTTACTGAATTTCCTTCTATGCTGAAAGGAAAAAACTCCCACAATTTACACAGAATCAAAAGTTCTCTCTAAAGCATCTTTTCTTCTTTGGGGAAGCTCACATAACAGAGGTTTAATGCTTCAGCTTTAAAGATGAAAACGAAGCAATTTTCACTGGCCTTTCCAAGGGACAGCTCTGCATGTCCAGGTGCACACTCACTGCCTACCTGTGCAGCCCAGGCAGGACCAAGCCTTTGGTGCTGCCATCAGCTGTGCAATCCACCCCACTCACATCCACAGAATCAGAGAGGAGATTGGGTTGGGAGGGACCTTCAAAAGTAATCTAGTCCAGCCCTGCCCTGCAATAAACAGGGGCATCTTCAACAAGCTCAAATGCTCAGAGCCCCATCAAACCTGGCCTTGAACATTTTCAGGGATGGGACATCCAACCACCTCTCTGAGCAACCTATTGCAGTGTTTTATCACCTTCACTGTAAAAAAGTATTCCTTTTATAAATTTACCCTCTTTTAGTTTAAAACTGTTGTCTCTTGTCCTGCTGCAACAGGTCCTCCCAAAACACTTCTCTGCATCTTTTTTGCCTGTGTCCTGTCAGTATGAAATGCTGCTATAATATCTCCCAGATCCTCCTCTGCTGCAATTTAACAATCCCAGCTCTCAGCTTATCCTCACAGGAGAAGTGCTCTAGGCCTCTGATTATCCTCACTGCTCTCCTCTGGACCAGCTCCCACTGGACCATGTCCTCCTTGTGCTGGCAGCCCCAGAGCTGGATGCAGCACCACAGGTGGGGTCTCACCAGAGCAGAATAGAGGGGCAGAATCCCCTCCCTAAACCTGCTGGCCACGAAGCTGCTTGTTTCCCTGGATTAGCACCACTGTTTTCCCAGGATTAGCGATCCGGAGGCACCATCTAGTGGTGTCTCATTTAGTTGCAGGTTCTGAGACTTACAGAAACAACTCGTGTCATCTGCTAAGTGTACACCCTCTACCTCCTTCCAGACAGGGAAGGAAACCTAACCCAGGATAGACAGGAAGCCCTGCAGAAAGGGGTTTGACAAGCAATTACTCACCAGAGTCACAGGCTCTAGACTAAACTAAACTTCATAAAAAGCTGAATAAAAAGACTCCGCTGGGTGTTCAGTTGAGGGAACACAGCACAGGGGTGTTGCTCCTGGACCCTGACCTGGCTCCAGAGCCACAAATGGTGCTCCTAGACAGAAGATCTCCATTGGGCTTTCAAATAAAGTGGCATTTTCATACCAGATCCTGACATCAAAACATGGTTTTGTCGAAAGGAGCAACTCCATTTGATAATGTGGCCATTTAATGCAGAATTCAGTAGGAAGACCATATGATTCCTATAGTTTTACCCTTTAACAGCTACTTGTATTCCTCATCCTACCTGTCTTCAGGAAAGCCAAAAAAAGCAGATGCTGATAGAAAGTAATAAAATGCACCTCATTAAATTCTTAGTATTTGCAATTTATATTTAGTTACAGGCACTCAAACAAGTTATCTTTTTCTTGCATTCAAAACACTCTAGACAACAGGTTTTTTAGTCCCCATTGCATTTGCCTTTTATAGCAATGAGTATTTCACATACAAGCCCTTTTGAGCTGAAGGAAACATACTGCTCTATAAATAACCCTGCACAGTACTGGAAACAAAATTTTCACATATATTTGTTTACATATTGTGTTCTCATATCATCCAGGGACAAAAATGCCCAGCTTCTTTGAGCAATGCTTGAACCAAGAAAAGGATGAATAATTTTCTTGCAGGCATTTGCCTCCCTTTGTGTCTCATTGCAGAGTTGAGCAGGTTTTGTGTATCTACATCTATGAGTTCTCCACTACTTTTCCCCTCTCAGTGGTTTAACTTTTTCTGGCACTGACATTTTGTACATTCAGCTACCAGCGCTGTACTCTGGCCCTTATTCTCCATACAAAGAAAAAACCAGCTCCTTTACTCTTTATACTGTCTCTCCAAAGACATTTTCCTTCTGTAGACATATTTATTTAAGGAATATAAAATAAACAACATTTCCTCACCTGTAACAATGAATATAAATTTTTCATTTATTTTCAGTGTTCTCTGCAGATTCTGCACTAGAAGCGCTCTCCCAGGTTCATCATGCTTTTGTCAAAAAACCTTCCAAAATTATTAAACTATCAGGGTACCTCTACAGCCCCACTTTGACCTGTCTTGAGTGAGACTGGTCTCCCTACCAGAGCCTGCAAGGAGCCATTCAGTGTCAGCCACTGGGATCGGCAAGGGCAGGATCAGAGCAGAGTCAGACTGGGAGGAGCACAGAGATTCTGGATGGTACCATTGTGAGAGCTGAGAGCTGAGCCCAGTGACTGGCTCCAAACTCAAGATAAGAAGAGGACAGACTATGGAATGGGAGCTTACAACTCCATCTTTGGCTTGTTGACAGGTATTAACATGCTTTCATTGCCACACTAGCAAGGACCATGGTTATACTGGGAGCCCTCTTTTGGTATTAAACTGTGGTCAAAAGCAGGACTACTTCAGTAACTGTGGGTGTCAAAAAAAAAACCAAAACAACAAAACAGAAACAGCTTTACAGGGCTGTATCTTTAAATTAAGACTGAAAATAACCCAAACCCCAAAACTGAAAAAAAACCCAAATCCTGCAGATGTTCTTTAAGATGGCAAAGTGCAGGTTGAGGATTGCACCTCCCGTCCCCGTCCCCGTCCCACCCCCCTCCTTTCTGCAAAGGAGTTGAGGAGTTGAAATAGTTGGGCTGATTTTCTCTGGAGTATATTCAGCCAGAGGACAGAAAACAGCAGCTTAAACAACCTATTGATGCTGAAAGCAACAGAAGACATGCAGATGGGAATATCAAGAAAACTTAACAATAGCTGTTATTTCCTGCACAGCCTATAATTAGATACTAGGGCAGTACCTTATACATGCTTTAGATCCAAGCCAGAACCTTTTGCTTATTTTTGCTTATTTTTCCATCTCTGCATTCCCATCTGGGCTCCTTCTATTGATGCCTGCCAGCTTTCTGACAAAGCAATATATCTGTGGCTGGTAGTGGATAGGAACCATTGTGAAATATGTTTGCTTCAAAACCAAAATGCTATTAATTTTTTTCTCTAAATAAGTGCTGAGAACAGTAAGGTTTAATTTCCTGCCTCCCCCCTCTGCTGACTTCTCTTATTAACCTCAATTTATTTTTTCACCTCAGCCTGTAAGAGAGCTTTACAAGCCATGGTGTTATTTCAACACTTATTTTTCATTCTGATGCCTGGCTTGGGACGACATCAAACTGAGTATTCTACATTTGCTTTAAAAAAAAAAAAAAAAAGGCCCTTTTTTGATGCCTAAGCACACCTCGAGAGGTTTGACTTCAGACAGCCATTTTTGGATACCATCCCCTAGAAAAGTGCTGCTCAGACTCTTATGCCCAAGGGATGACTATGGCCCTTCTTGGATGTCAGGAAACATAGCTCCTGTTTCAGGACACATTTTCAGTCCTGCTCTCTAACCCTTCAGTAGGGAAGCCCCAGAAGGTGTGTGTGGGCAAGGGCTGCTCCTGTGCAAAGCTCACAGTACCCTTGGCATTTGCAGATGAGGGTAAAGGGAGAATCTGGCTGGAACATGCTTGTAGCTGCCTATCCCCAGCTGGGATGCTGGCCTGAAAGTGTCTTGGGGAGTCCATACAACATCATAATGCCAGGTTAGTGACAGCAAAATGGCATCAACACTCACAGGCCACTGCTTGGGAAAGCAGGTGGTGTACAGGCTGGGGGGAAACCCACTCTATATCCACTCCAAAACAGCAGGCATCAGGCTGTCTCTCATTTCTTCTTCTAACAACTCACTTTGGGTAGTGTAGGCTTGAAAGGGAGAATTTAACCAGCTGATCAAGTGGTACTTCTTGTTGGCTGAAGGCTATCAGAGGAGACAAGATAATATAGTCCTATGGTAATGCAAGCACTTATTTTCCAAATGTCTGAGTAATGAAACCACTTTACCTGTCTTGGGTCTCTCAGAGAGTTGGTACAGTAGAAAAATGCTAAAAGGCATCTGGAAAAGTCACTGCACCTAGAAAAAACTGTGGTGCTGTGTTGGGGTAGTAGCAGAGTGTACAGCAGGAACTAACTTGATATTCAGCTCACATCCTGCTAAAAAGCCAGTGAGCACATAGAAGATCTGACTGAGCATTTTCCTCCTTTATGTGACCTAGTGTCAGGCACAAAGTTCAGAGAAGCATACCAGGGCAGTGAAGATGGATATTTCCACGCCAGTCGTAACAGTACAGAAAAACCCCAGTACCTTCAGTAAAAATCAGTGGATCTGTGCCTATGCTGGGCCATAAGCTTTAATGTAACATTAAAAACCCAGAACTACCTAAAGCAAGTGAAGTCTGTGTTGAAGGACAACACTGCTCTCTCCCATTTCTAAGAAAATAAAATCAGTTTTAAGGTTGCTTCACACTTCATGGAAGAAATCTGCAGCCAGACCCCAGCTCAAGAGCTCTGTATGACCCACAGAGGCACAGAATGGCAGAGATGCTAAGTTTGGAAGTTGCCTCTGCAGACAGTTTTGTTCAGCCTTCCTGTCCAGACTAGAGCAGAAAAGTTTCTCAGGGCCAAGCTTGATGGGGTTTTGAACATCTCAGAGGGTAGAGACTCTACAATCTGTCTGGGCAATCTGTTCCAGTGGCCAAACCACCCTCACAACAAAAGGGTAGGGTAGGGTGGGGTAGGGTAGGATAGGGTAGGGTAGGGTAGGGTAGGGTAGGGTAGGGTAGGGTAGGGTAGGGTAGGGTTTGGAAGGTACTTACCTAGTCCAGTGGCAGGGTGTGGGCCATGTGTCTCACCCGACAGATGCTGATCTCTGCTCTGATGAAGCAGTTGTAGGGCTCCCTGTAGGAAAGGCTGGGGACAGACAGAGTAAGTTCTGATGAGACCTCCTGGCAGGCTTCATCTGTGACACAAATTCTGTTGAAGCACTGTCACCAGGTTCTGGATGTGGTTATTTTGATGAATAACATTAATACATCACCTCCCTGCTAGAATTTAATTGACATCAGGAAAAGAACATGGAAGAAATCTGTGCTGCGCAGTGACCCAAGTTCAGATGAAAAATGGGAGAATAATAACACCTATTTCGCAAGGTATTTGACTTATAGGTCTATGCCTCTTAAATCTTGGCAAAGGTGCTCCAGAATGAGCTGGAAATATGAGAAATTTACTGCACAGTAAGCATTCTCCCCCTAATGAAAGCAGCAGGGCTTTCCACTGCTCCTATTGCTTCCTCCTGCCATTCATCACTGAGCAGGGAAAAGACAGAACTCCAAAGCTCATAGGTGGAAATATAATCCTCACACCAGGTTTTACACCTCAATGAACCCCTTATTTCAGCAAAGGCTGCTTTACACCATCAGCCTCTCCATCAGTCCAGTTCACATGATAGAGGATGCAAAGAGAAGGGAAGAGACAGGATGTCAAGAAAGGTCTGCTTCTGAGGAGGTGTGAGGGAGAAGTAATTTGGGCAAAGAGTCTGTAACTGTGCTGCAGGACTGCTGTTAGTTGGGGGCTGAGGTGACATATACCCCAATTATTCATGCTAGCCAAAAGCACGGGACATGAAGCCCTGTTCCTTTTGCTGCTGCTGCTGCCACCACTGCGTCCTCAAAGGGGCTTCATACACTGCCCAGGGATGGCACCCAACCAAGCTGGCTGGGTCTAGAGAGGACAAAGATCTGTGCTGGAAGACAGCCAAAGAAAGTGGTCTGAAAAAGCTCTGTGAAGGCATTTAGAAATGGAAAAACTATAGATACCTCTTTGGAAATTGGAACCAGTAAAAGTGAGATGTGAGGCCATAGTGAGAGGAACAGAGAGAAAAGGTGAGTGAGTGCAGGCAGAATGAAGATTTGTTTGCTCTGAATTAATGATGTATTTTGTCTGCACAGAGCCAAAGGACTATAAAGTTTCAGTCTGCACTTGTTTTTAATGCTTATTATTTCTTGCCTTTATAGCAAGAGGCCTTTATATCTTGACAGCAGAAATAAAGCAGTCTACCAGAAAACAAGCGAGGCGTGAACTGTGAGAAGAACAAGGGGAGATCTGTTTACCAGGCAGAATGAAAATATAAGTAATTAGCTTACCAACAGGCAGGGACTGCTCAATCAAAAGGCAACATGATGCACAGAAGACCTTTACTGATGGACACATAAGAAACTATTTCAAGGAGATCAAATTTAAACTCAGCTAACAGGAATTTAATGACACTGTCATTTGTAATTCACATAGCTCTTACAAAAGACATCAATTCCATTATCCAAACTTTTCCAAACCATTTTACTATTCATAAACTATTCATCTGGCCCTTTGCAGTGAACCCCAGGCTGACTGGAGATTCTACTGGTTAATGAACATCCTGTTCAGACTTACTGTGGATGAGAGACGGCCTTAGGCAGAGTTACAAAAGCAACACTGTGATCTTAAAAAGGATTTTTTCAGCTGAAAAAGAAGTGTGGATGCAGGTCAAAACACAGGTCAGGATGTAGAAGTTCAGAGACTCTCTGTTCTGATTTACCAACGTTCTGTTTGATGCTCAGTAAAGTATGATCTCCACATGTATTCATTTCAGAAGCTGAAATAATGTTAATAGTTACTTAATTCAAAAGGCCACTGTCATGACTAATCACAAAAAAATGTTTATAGAACACTCAAATTCTTGGGCATAACACATGACAGAAATGCAAAGTATTGTTTACAATCACAGAGAAAAGACTATCTCAAAAATATCAAGGTTGCAAATTCAAGCACTAGAAAGCTGGAGATTTTCAAAACTAAGGGTATAGCTAAAATCTTAGTTTGACTTCTCTATTTGCATGTACAATCATAGAATCGATAAGGCCAGAAAAAACCTCCAAAATCATGAAGTTCGACCCTTGAATATCACCACGCCAACTAAACCATATTGTGAGGAGCCACATCTACTCATTTTTGAGCACTTCCAGGGATGGTGACACTACCACTTCCCTGGAGAGCACATTGCAATGCTTAACCACTCTTTCAGTGCAGAACTTTTCCTAGGTTTCCTAACCTTGAACCTCCCCACTACAGCTTGAGGCCGCTTCTCCTTGTCCTATCACTACTTGCCTGGGAGAAGATGTCGGCTGCCACCTGACTACAGCCTCCTTTCAGGGAGTTGTGGAGAGTGATCAGGTCCCCCTTGAGTCTCCTTTTTTCAGACTAAACACCCCAGCTCCCTCAGCTGCTTCTCCCAGAACCTGTGCTTTAGACCCTTTACCATCTCCACTGCCCTTCTCTGGACACCCTCCAGCACCTCAGTGTCCCTGCAGTGAGGGGCCCAGCACTGGACACAGGGTGGAGGTGCAGCCCCATCAGTGCTGTGTACAGCAGGACAATCACTGCCCTGGTCCTGCTGGCCACATTACTGCAGATACAGGCCACAATGTCTTTGGCCTTCTTGGCCACCTGGGCACACCTGGCTCATGTTCTACTGCTGTCAACCAGCACCTCCAGGTCCTTTCCCACTGGGCAACTTTCCAGCCACTCTTCTCCTAGCTTGTAGCACTGCATGGGGCTACAAGTGCAGGATGTGGCAGTTCACCTTGATGAACCTCATACAGGTGGCCTTGTCTCATCAATCTAATCTGTCCAGATTCCTGTGCAACACCTTCCTACCCTCCAGCAGGTCAATACTCTCACCCAACTTAATGTCTTCTTCAAACTGACTGAGGGTATGCTTCATCCCCTGTCTGGATCATCAGTGAAGGTATTCAACTGGACTGGCCCCAAAGCAGCCCAGGGGAACACTCCTCATCACTGGCCGCCATCTGGATTTAAGTCCCTTCGCCACAACTCTCTGGGCTCGAGCAGTGTATTACAAGGTACTGTGCAAAGACAACAAGTAATTTCAGGACAGCACCTGGCAGAGCAGAGCAGACGCTCTCCTTCTATCAACACACATATACAAGCCAACACGTACATACCAAGGGGACAGATACTTGTGGGGACATGAGCAGAGCTGACCAAAAGCATGTGGAAACCCAGGGCACCAGGAATATTGCTCTGTCTGCTCTGGGATGCTCCCCCCAGGGGAGCACTGACTTTGACCCTCATTCATGGAGTAAGTTTCCTAGACTTCAATATAGACTAGAATCTATGAAAGTTGAAATAGATTATAGAGAGTAGTGTAGGTGTATCACTTGGTGAGAAATTTAGGTTTTGGGATTTTTAATATGGAAGTAAGATTCTAGGGATTTTTGTGGATGGAAGCAAGATGAAAGGCACAGGGTGTCGTCCTGGGTTTCTTCTTCATGCTTTTTCTTCCTTCTTCATGGGTTTGGGTGGCATTTTGTAATTGGGCAGAAAAGTCTGCACTGGGGGCTCTTTGGGATCAGTTATTGGGTTAAAAAGGAAAATAATCCAGGTGTCGGTTCTTAATTGGATAGCTTAGTCTTAAAAGACCTTGTAACAAGAGATTGTGAGCCATTTTGTGCTTTCTAATGAAAAGCTGCTGAACTCACAGTTGTGAGACCGTTTTACCGATAAGAAATAATAAACACCTGAGTCCGAACACAAATTACTGTCTCAAGTGCCTTCAATCCAGACCCAGAGAAACTGACAAAAGCCTAAATAGCCACAACCCTCAAAGCTTCCTATAGACAAAGAATGGAGTACTTATGGGTGTGTGATAAAAAATGATGGTAGAAGTATTCACCCTGGAGAGTGTATGTTACACCTATGGAAAACAACACAGCATTCATTCAGGGTTATGTATAATGACTGGTACCACTTTGGCATTCAACTTTGTTAGAATTTGTTTTTTGCTACCTCATCCTGATGTTGCTTTTCCTTCTATTGGATCACTTCTTTTGCCTTGTTTGTGGCATCCCATACTGCTGCTACTTGATTTCTGTATTTCTGCTTCTACTCCTTTCATCCCTTCTTATTGTCCTTCGTTCTTTTTCTTTCTGCTTTTTCCTCACCCACTCTTCTAGTTTTTCCTCAAAAAAACTTTCTCCTCTGTTTTCCTCATATGCATTCAATCATTACTGTGTTATCTTACTGTCATCTCTTTGAGAGCCCCATGAATGCCCTTCCACTTCCACAGCCCAATACCTTCAGTTAACAACCAATTTACTGGCAAGAACTGAGGCAACAGATTAGCATAACTTCAATTACAAACTGCTCCATGAAACTGAGAGAAAAACCAAACTAAGAGAGGAAGAAACAACAGAGAGCAGAGGCCAAGAGGGTTTGTGATTACCACAGTGCCCAATGAAACATCTACCTGCAGCCCTGGCAGTTGTGCAGCCTAAATGACTCTGTGGAAGCCTTTGCAAACTACAAGGAGGCTGCCCAGAGCTCTGCCTCCTCTTCCTCCGCAATAAGATTTCTGTATGGAATTACCCAGAGGAAAATTAGGCTCCTAGAGAAGAAATACATCTCAAAATTTGGCATGCAGTGAGCAAACTTGATAAGAAATATTGCAGGGGAAATGAAATTTCAAAGAGAGAAATGGATTAGTGATAAACCTCTCACTCCTGAGCAAATTTTTCATGTCAATTACGCTTGGGATAGGTCTATTAGGTTTCATAGGAGTTACAACACTGTACATGAGATCTGAATTGTCCTGTGGTATTTTAAATATTATCCCCTCTTCCCTGCCCTGTTCTCCCTACAGCATGAAAGTGTCTGTCTAAAGGACAAGAGTCACATTTGCACAACCCAAGTAAGAGGATTCAAAGTGTGCTAACGATCCAAGCTGTTGCATTTGGCATTTTGAAAGGGCAATGCTAGGATCGGAGATCATGGGCACAAAGACAGATTTAAGCAAATCAAATTCTCACAACTATTCCCATATAGGCCACTTACTTGAATTACAATGTTTCCAGAGGTGACATTTCACTATAGCCTTTGGAGCAAAAGGACATGTCTTCCTAAGACAGCTTTTTCTCTGTCATCCTGAAATGATGTGCACATCCAGGACAGAGAGATAGAGAGCCCATTGTGATAAATGAAGTGAAAACTTCAGTTAAAAGCATCAGGTAATTTCAAATAGAATTAAACTTTCGTGTTTTGAGAAGACTACTGACTTTTGTGCAGGCAGAGAAATCAAACTGGGTCTGAGATAAAACATTTATTACATTGGGCCACCTGCAGAATTATGCAGGAACAACAAATGCAATTTAGATTCACAGCCTGTCTTAGCTTACTTACTCCAGGCATGCAAGTCACTAGAGAGCAGCACAAAGCATATTTACATTCCCAGTCTTATACACCCTTCAGCTAAGCCCACTGCAGAACTCTTGTTTTTCAATCATGAGTAAAGTTTCTGTCAATCGTACAAGCTAACCCAGCTGTGCTATATATAGTTTTATTTGGTCTGGCTGTGGAGATAGGACTTAGTTCATTTGGCTGGTTGAAAATCCTGATATGCTCAGTTTCCCCAAGAGCATTTCCACAATAACCTGTAAAACATGTGGCAATCACTGCTTAAAGTACCTGTAGCTTTATGGTGTCTGCAGATAATCCAACCAACTAAGATGTATATTATATAAACAGCTTGGGACACCCTGATCTGGAGAGGTGTGCTGTCCCTGTGCCACCATGTATGTGAGACAGACTGACAGGCAGAGGGACCGAACCTGATCCCCCTTTTTTTTTTTCAGAGACAAGAAACCGAGACAAGGCTCTGCAAAGTCTTCCCTGGTCAGCACATCCTGAACCCCATTTCTAAGTACTTCCTTATTCCCACAAAAAAAGGCTCCAGGCTACAGGTTCTCAAAGGACTTGGCCGACAAAACTTAGTCTTTTCGCTTTGCTCCACCACAAGAAGCAGCAGCACAAACTCCCCTGGTTACCTCATCCCAGAAACATCCTCCTTATCCTACAGAACTTTCCAAAGGTGAGGTATGGGATTGCCACCCCATGGTGGGGACAACTCCCAAAAGCCTTAATGTCAGAACCTCTGTCCTCTGGCCTGAGTGAGTGGGAAGTGAAGGAAGCATTGTGCCCTGTGAACTGTCCTGCACAAGCCCAAAAGCTCAGAAGCTCATTTCGCAACCCCCACGCTCCAGGCTGCACTTCCCAAGCTACCAGGTATGTGAGAGAAAGCAGACCCATGCTCCCAGAAGAACAGATGTTCAGTCCTTGGGTCCTTTGTTAAGGATGTCTCTTGGTTAACCTTATCTCCAACAATAATGTCAGTCTGACATATTGTTGACCCTCTTCCAAGTGTTTCCAATGATTCCTCATGGATTTTGCTGCCCGATACAGACTTTCACCTTGTTTGAGTCGTTAAACCAGTTGTGACTGCTATGAGGTAGTCAGGAAGGTGACTGATACTTTCCAGGAGTCTCTAGTGGCAGAACAGCGGCTATGATTAACCAAAACTTGTTTTCCCTCCTTCTACCTCTTGCTCTCAGAGTGCACACAGCAATGCATATCATAAGTGTGCACTGAAGTGTGACTCCAGGTGAAACTGTGTTCTCTGCTGAAAACAAAAACCAACCACAAATGTAAAACAGACAAATAAAGTTTCAGATAAAACAAACAAACAACAAAAAAAACCAAAACTCATCAGACCCACAATTTCCCCAACAGCATTATTTTCTGCTCCCCAAGGAACAGCTGTTTTCAGACTAGATTAGCATGACTCTGTTGATGACCCTTCAGAGTAAAGTTTCAGGGCAGCAGCTTCTCAAGTTCTACACGATTTACCATCTATGTTTTTGTTGTTGCCAAGCATCTTTGCAAGTGGAAAATAACACTGCTCATTCTTGCTCAGCATGAGAGGAATCTCCCATCTCCAGGCATCCCTGTCACACAGGCAACCATGGAAGGGAAGCTGAGAGCCATGCAGAAACAGCAAAATGCAATGCCTGAAATGTAATATGGAAAAAAGCACTAAAGACTCTTCTCAGGGTTGTTGGAGATGTAAGCTTTGTTCTTATTTAATGTGATGCCTCTAAAGGCAATGTGGCCGTGCCCATCAGGGAACTTACGCAAGAACAGAAAAAGTCAATAATCAGTACACTGTAAGTAAGTAAGAGAGGAAAATCTTTCAGCTTCCAGATTCTTACCCTCCAAAGGGCTCCAGCCCTGTTCATCCAGCATTTTACACTGCAATGCTTAAAATTTGTTAGATGACTTATTAAAAACACTTGCTAGCATTTCCAAACAGTTTCTATCACAGTACCAAAGATGTTCCTTATACAGAGGGGCAATAATTTTTGTATTGAGGGAGAGACGAGGAAGACAAGGCCACAGCTACCCCCACAGGAGAAACGTGGGAAAAGGTGTCATATACAAAGGGGTGACGTTGTACCCTGCCCAGCTGCCACCAGAGGAGCATGAAAGCACAGCTCTTATGTATCATAAAGAAGGAAGGAGAGACTGAGGACAAGAGAGCAGGACAAGAAAGCTGGCAAAGTCTTCCTGTATGCCCATCATCACCCAGTCGGGGCAGCAGCCTGCAGAGGGCAATGCCAGCCCACATACACACCACTCCAAAAGCAACCAGGTGGGCCCTGTCTGCCAGACATTGTCCCAACACTATCTGAAAAGTGTGAATTAAATAGGATATTTCCCCTTTGCAGACCTGTGGCACTCTAGCAGTGATTGTGCTTGCCCTTTTACTGTTGCAGCCCTGAGCAGCTCTGTGTGCCATGGCATGGGGAAACAGGGACCTGAAAGTGCATGTCTGGCCCATTCAGTACAAAACCTTTTTATTTTTCCATCAGCTTCACAGCCATGCAATTGGCTTTCCTGAACCACTTCCTATGCACAACGGTCTGAGCTGTTATCCACTACCTTTCAGCTGTGAGGCAGGTAAATGATAAGCAGTTTTGTGCTGTATGATTTCTCTGTACTTTAAAGTGTGCCTGGTTGAGCCTCTGACACTGGACTGTGAAGCTTGACATCCTTAATGGTGCCAAACAGAACTGCAGTCCCAACTAACACAGCACAGAACAGAGGTGGGTGTGAACTCACTCACCTAGGAGCTACAGCCATGGTCATTCTTTCAGGCTATAGCCTCTCCTGTCAGCTGTCCCCCAAAGCAAAGCAGTCAAGTTTTGTATTGTTGCAAGGGTTTTCAGGCATTACATACTAAAATATTGCTTGTGTGTGACCAGAAGCTTCAGGTCGTGGCAATATGGACTGCTTTGTGTAGTGATAGGAACAGAGCACAGCTGAGAGACATGGGCAGGAGATCTGGTGTGCAGGGAGAGCACTTGAAAGCGCAGGGGAGTTCCTGGGTTTGCTGAACTCCCGGAAGGAGTTGGGTCTGAGGTGCCAACAGAGAAGAAATTCAGACAGGTGCTTGGGCAGTGATGGGTGAGAGCTGTAGGAATTTCTCTATGGGTTGGATGAGCTTAAATGAATCAAATAATTGTTTGGGTTGGAAAGGAGCTTAAAAGGTGTTTAGATCTAGTTCAAACCCCCCTGCCATGGTTTGGGACACGTTCCACCAGATCAGGTTGCTCAAAGCCCCATCCATACTGGCTCTAAACACTTCCAGTGATGAAGCATCCACAGCTTCTCTGTGCAGTCTGTTCCAGTGTCTCACCACCATCACAGTTTGCAACAACAACGTCAGCTTGCTTCAGATAACTCAGCTCTATAATGGACTAAGCCCTCTTTCCTACATCAAGGACTCTGTACAAAGGATGAATGTTCAGAGGACACAAAATATTACAGCCTTTACCACAGGGTTTCAGCATTTGCTTCTCATCTTGATCCCTCTTGTCTTGATCTCATCTGAACTCTGGAGTTGGGATAGGTACAGGAATGAAAGTACCTACAAAATCCCCCTCCACAATACCTCCATCTTGGCAGTCAGCAGACCATGCTTCTTGGAAAATTTGGCATGGCATCTCTTCCCCAAAAGGAGAGACCCAGTCATGCATGTCTCATCTTGTCACAAAACATAAATATACACAGCCCTGCACCTCTCTCTTCTAGTCAAAGTCAAGCAGAGATGTGACAGGCTGAAATATTTTCCCTGTCAATAACCAAATGCTCCAGTTCCTGTGCCTTCAGCTTCGCAACAGCTTGTAAAGCAAACTGCATTGACTGCTGGAATCTGCAATAGAATCCCATTCCATTTTTTTCTGCACAACAGCTGGGTTAAAAATCTTTGACTAACACAGTTTCCCTGCCATACTAATAACTTTTCTTAATCAAACCAATGAACCATCCAATTTAAATCTCTTTCTCATGAAACAGACATTTCACTAAGATTCAGGTGTGATAAATAACCACAAAACTTGAGACACTGAGCTGAAAGGGGCCTCCAGCTCCCAGTTCCTGCCTATCCTGACAGCCAGAGATGTGAAGAAAGCAGTGATCCAGCTCAGGGTCAGGGTTGTGACAGCTCCTCAGTGTGCTGTGAAAGGACAGATAAACTGCTGGGCCTCTGCTGTGCTGTGTTGTAGCTGAGGGGAGTAGCTGTTGCACAGCAGCAGAAGGGCTTTTAAAGGCTCCAGCTGAAAATTAAGCATCTTGTTATTTTAAAGGATGTTTGAAGCTAAAGTCCTATGCCTCACATTCAGCTGCAATGAACAGAATAGGTGGACTGTTTCTAAAAAACTTCCTCACTGCAGGGGGAATACAACAAAATTAAGCCAGATGAAACACAGCCAGATGTTCCTACAGCAAGGCAATTCCCAGACAGAGAAGTTCTGATCCATGAACTGCTTCAATGTATGGTACCAAACCCTCCATCTGTGCTGGAGAAAAAAGCATTATGCTGCTGTGTTAATGGGTTCACTGCATGGGAACACAGTGACACAGGTTTGTGCCACTGCTCTCTCCCTTCCTAGAAATCCCAGGCAAACCATGGAGCCTCACTGAAATAACCCAAGGTTTCCCACACTCTCTGCCAGCCAGCAGGACCTCAGAGGGACATTGTGCAAAAACCACCTCTGTGAGTGCAGTAGCACACGGAGCAAGGAGGAATTTACCATGAGAGTTGCCCCCAGCTTGAAATATCCTGTGGTTTGTAGGCTCACCACCTCAGCAGCCATTGCATAATGGGAAAACACAAAAAGAAGTGAAGAAAGGCTGAAGACAGTTTCACTAAAACAAGAAATGAGCTCCAAGGAAGAATGCCACTTAATGCTTGAGAGTAGGCAGTGTTAGGTTAAAAAAAAAATTAATAGAGAAATAAATAAATGCTATCAGTACAAAGTGACCTTTGGCTACATTTCTGGTACTTGAAAACTGTCTCTGCTGTTTGATAAAGCACTGTGTCAGCCCTCTGAGTGTGATGCTTGTACTCTACTATGACTGTTATTTAGGAACTGAGCTGAATGATTTGTGTTCAGGGAGCATCTCATCTATGTTTCCTTTAGCTGACCCTTTGAGGACTGACAGACACACATCTATGACGAGCCTGCAGTCTCAATCAGTGGTTTGCCTGTGAACGCCTTGATGTTGCTTTGTTCCTTTAAGATTCCCTTATGGTTTGTCCAGGCAATCCTGATGGACAAACCCAACTTCACAAACTTCCTCCAGATTACTACAAACTAGTGCATCAGTAAGATACAGCAGTAGTACAGATCTCCCAATTTCTTCACCACAAACCTAAGTAAAGGTCTCCCACTTGTTGCAAACATTGCCTAATCTGAGTAGGTAATGAGCAGATGTTTGGGTATGCACATGCTCCCCAAGAAATGAGTAAGAGTAACCAGGTGAAGAAAGGACAAGGACTTGGGTCTCTCTAGGAGCAGTGATGAGACTAGCAGGGCCATAACAGGTGGGCTGCTCCCTGAAAACAACATGAAAGAGCTCTTCTTAGCAAGAAATACATGGGAGTTCTCTGGTGCAAGACAAATCCAAGGGCATGATAAAGGAAAGGCAACTGCATATGGATTCTCACACTTGCCTATGCAGTTCAGGAAAGAGGAACAACTGCTTCTAAGAAATGTTGTTATGCCCTGAAGCAGAGGATGAATTGAACCCATTAGAGTTGTTCAATCTTCTCTCTGGCGGCCACTTCAAAACAGTGGCTTTTGTTTAGAAAAATATGTACAGCAGTTATAATTGCAAAATTAACCTTCAAAATCAGAAACCAGCATAACTGAAGGAGCTGTATCAGCAAAAGGTTGGAACAAGAACTCTGAGGGGTTGTTGCCATTTACCACCTGAAATTGTCAGCTCTGGAGCCAGACTGGGGAGTAAATGTCAGCAAAATGCTATTTTTTTCCTGGTCTATAAAGACTGGTATTCAGTGACCAGCTGATACCTGTGGTTTCACCACAGGCAGTACTTGGGTTTGTACAACTGACACCCCCTTCTCAGCTTTGCTGTGAATAAGCTATGCTTTTATTTATGCTGCAACACAAAATTACCAAGGCTCAAGGTTTTAGGACATCCCAGCATCTGGGTTATGAAATCCACACTTTCGCAGGTGAATGAGGTTTTTATTTTTGTTTTCCACAGAGGCTCTGGGTACCTTACCATACAAGTCAAGGTAGAGCATGTGACTCATACTACCATCATGCAATGTTATTCTTGTGGTATCATTTGGCAGGGGGAGAAAGGAGGGAAATTGTAGACTGTGCTGCTGTGTGGCAGGAAAATGAAGGAACTGTAGTCAGATTTGGTCTGTGGAAACCTGAGATGGAAACTCAAGTGGCAAATTAGGGAGATATATAGCCCTCTTTCACAGCACTTGAATGGCTAAATGTGTGGCAGAATTCTCAACATCTCCTTCCTCACACCTGGCTCTTGAGCAGCATAACATACCCTGAGGTAGCAAGCACATATACATCCCACATCTGTCCCTCCCAGTCACCACATAACTCCTCTTTTAAAACAGCTTGAAGATGAATGTAGTTACACAAAGACCACCAGAAATCACACAGACAGAGAGCATGGAGGAAAGTCAGCATGGAATGCCCCATCACTACTTCAATCTTGGGAACTCAACTTCCCTGTTCTGATGAAATGTAACTCTTGAGCCCAAACTGAACACACTGTAATCTGCCCTACTGCACCTGTCCTGGAGTATTAATAACCAACATAAATCCTAAAGGAAGTAATAACCAACATAAATCCTAAAGGAAGTTCTTTATTTCTGATTTGTCAGAGGTGAATGGATTGGAAGGGTTGTGGGTAATATGGAAATGGCACAGGCAGAGGATCCCTTCTGGGAGCCTGATTATTGAAAAGTGGCTGCTATTTACACAGTTAATGCCATTCACTTCCTGCACCTGCTCAATCATTCATTTCCCAGTGCAAGCCAGCTTTGCCTTGCTGCAAAGTCAGGGAATTTAAGGGAGTTACACCTCCAAGTTTTCTTTTTCTCTACAATGACTGCGGAGTTGAGCTTATAAAACTCCCATTTGTACATTTCCAGTCCTTCATCATCCTTGTCTGTCAATTCTTTTCCCACGCACTTATACATATATATGCTTTTCTAAGTATTTATGTTTCTGGTGATGAATCCAAAGCCGTCTTTTTCTAACTCCTGTTGGACTTGCAGCCCATTAATGTACTACATATTCATTCTGCAATTGTCCAAAAACACCCCAAAAATTCAGCTAGCTTCCCCATTTACACTAGTTTTTTCTTCATATTCTATCCAATCTTTGAGAGAGGCTCCATGTGCTACATCCAGGGACATCCAATTTTTTATGATGTCCCTATGAATGTAAATTCTATGTTGTCATCCCCAGCAAACACAATTTTATAGTTGAATCTGCTTTGAATTCTGGTTTAAAAGAAGACCAAAACAAAACACAAAGAATTATGCAGCTGACCTTTCTTCCCATTCTTGCCCCAATTTCCTTTCTTGATAATGAACGTCTGCAGAGAGGCTGTAGGCCACCACGTAGAAAGGAAGCAGCAAGGGAGAGTGCTGCAGCCCCATGGTTCTGCCTAGTAGTGCTCAAGGATACACCACCTGTAAGTTACATTAAGGGAGGGGCAGTTGCAGCTCTGAGCACCTGAAAAACCCATCAGCAAGGGCTAAGTAATAGAAAAGTGAACCAAAACCTGGTTTTTGGTTAGTTTTTTTTCTTTCCATTATCAGGAGAAGGACTCCTATATAATGTAAAATCCATGCTGCCACACAGCATATAAAGCCTTTGCAATACTAACCTGTTAGATTTGCTGCCATGCTGATGGTGAGCTGTCATCCATTGCAGAGGATCCATCTGCTTGTTGTCATACTTACACAGGAACTGAATAAACTACCCCCATCTGCCAAAGTTTTGGCTTTCATTATGGAGACACAACAGCATGAAGAAGGTCAAGGTCAAGTAAAGCAGATAAACGTGATTAACTTGGAGCAGATGATGACTCACCTGTCTTCTGTGGGAACAGCCTGGTATTAATGTGTCTTTCTGAACCAGGGTTGGAGGGATAAACCAACTTAAAGGGAATAACAATGCAAAAGTTAAAAAGTAATAAAAAGCTTAAAGTTGAAAGCAAAACAGCTCATGACCTCTTTCTTTTTGTTCCCACCTGAAGAAACAATGGTATGCTCTTAAAATCATCATGTGTCAAGTCAGATGCTGGAAAGGAATTGAGAGGATTATTTCACAATTTTATTGCACAGTTGAAAATTAACTTTTTTTTTTTAGTATTTACAAGCCATTTACTTTACACACACAATCTAAACAGCATTTTCCCCAATAAAATTGTCACCTAGAAAACTTACGCATGAACTGAAGTTTATGTGTAAATTAAGATGTTTGTGTTAAATGCAAATTGACTCAGTCTGGAGGGGAGGTGCTTGGGAGATGGGGCAGCATAAGGAAACATCACTTAAAAATCTTTCCCTAAGCTAGGAAGAGAAACAGAAGAGTTGAAGCAGAAGGACAGCCAGTCAGGAAATATACTGAGAAATTCAAGGTGCTGAGTTGGACAGTCAGAATCTTCAGTGGCAGAAGCCTTTCATGCATAGCTCACCCTAAAAGGTCATGGTACTCCAGTTTTCCCCTAGAGAATGTAGAATCACCTTGGCCATGAGAGAAAAAGAATGAGGTTTGAGTCTTAAGAAGAAACACACATGAAAAGCTATTGTTGGGGGATTTTACCCCTTTCTCACAGTTTCTTACCTGCACTGTTGGAAACGTGCTGGCTGACACACTGCCACCAACCTGGCACAGCCCGACCACCAATGCCGGGGTAATATTTTACCCACCATTATGAAGCCCACAGTTTTGGGCTGAAAATGAGAGCTTTCCTGGCTGTTAGCACAAACTGTCTGACACAACATGCAGCATGGTCTCTGGAGTCCACAAATCACCCCCCTCCCATGGCTGATCCACCCACACCTTTTCTGTCATATGGACTGTTGTTCTCAAGTGTGTCAGCTAATAGTAATGCCTTGTAGCACTTACTGCTTTGTTTCCAGGGGATTTTGACACATGCAATCTTAAATGAGTAGGTGGAAACTCTAAAACTGATGCTCACCACCAGCACTGTAACCTTTTCTGCTGCTCACAGAGCAAGGGGTGATGTGGTGCTGAAGTGAACTGAAATACCCTCATCCGAAGTCCTGTTCATTCCATTAACTCTCAAAGGAAACAAAGGGGACTAAAAGGGATGTCAATCACCAGAAAAGGCTGCACAGAAAGTGTCACCATCCCTGGAAGTATTTAAGAGATGAGTAGATGTGGCGCTTAGGGACATGGCTTAGTGGTGGACTTGGCAGTGTTAGGTTAATGGTTGGACTTGATCACAGATGTTTCTTCCAACCTAAATGATTCCATGACTCTATGACCGACTCCCACACCACGGGTCTCAAGACAGCTGCCAAGTTGTATGGGCTGAATCAGGGCCTCAATGGTTGTAGCTGGGCACCTAAGAACTAAGGATTCTGGCATTGTGAGATTCATTTGGTATTCAGATCACTTTGGTGCTACCATTCATCAGGTTTTGGGTACCCTAGGGAGGAGAAGTGTATTAAGTTTTGTTTTTGCATTAATGGCATTAGAAGCCTTAGTCTCCTCTCCTCTCCTCTCCTCTCCTCTCCTCTCCTCTCCTCTCCTCTCCCCTCCCCTCCCCTCCCCTCCC
>JAYDZK010000056.1:51326072-51350253 GCA_034509185.1 Euphonia xanthogaster | reverse complement strand
TCCCCTCCCCTCCCCTCCCCCTCCCGAGTTTAAGGGAGCCAGTAATGGACAGGTGTCTTTTCTCTGTGTAACAGTTATAATCAGATCTCAGCACTCTGGATGTTGTATATATTGTCTTTAAAATTCCTGTCAACACCAACCTAAGGTAGATATAAACATGGATTTAGGGCTGCAGCAGATGGGAACATGGAAAAAAAAGTGTAAAATGCAAGAATGTGCTGGCTGAAGAAGGATCCTGAAATGGAACCCTACAGAAATAGGGGGAACTTTGTAAATACTGGAAACCTGGGCTAAAATTCCTGGCTTGAGTAGATTACTCAAGTGCTCATAGTGCTGCTGATTCCAGCCACACAGGACTATTTACAATTACTCTCTTCCTCTCAAAACAGTATTTTCCTGGAAGGTCTGTGGATGTAGTAGACAGAAAACTTTGAACAAAATGAGCATGTTGAAAATAAACCAAAACATAGTGAACCCAATTTTACAGCTTTAAAATGATGAATTTTTTATCAAGTGTAACTTGAAGATTAAAATGGAAAAAAAAAACTCTGCAGAATAAATTTGTGTGGAGGCTCAGGTGCCATGTGAGAAACACTGCTCCAGTACTGAACTCTTGCAGAGGTCTGGTATGAGCCAGTAGACTTTCATACTTATTGGAAGAGACACAGCTGAGGCAGAAATAAAACCTATGATAGCACAAACTAATAAAAAAAATTCCCCAGGCTATAGGAAAGACTTTCCCTGCACAAACATGAAGGACAACTCAATGACCCCTCAGTTCTGTTCTATTCCACAGACAACGCTGTAATGTTTGCAAGTCTGATGGATGCAGAAGAAAGCTGCAACATATTAAAATAAATAGAATAGAATCAAAGGATGTCCTGAGTTGGAAAAGACCGACAAGGATCACCAAGTCCAACTCCTAGCCCTGGACAGGACCATCCCCAAGAGTCACACCATGTGCCTGAGAATATTGTCCAAATGCTTTTTGATCTTTGTCAGGCACAGTGCTGTGACCACTTCCCTGGGGAGCCTGTTCCAGTGCCCAACCACGCTCTGGGTGAAGAACTTTTCCTAATATCAAACCTAACCTCCCCTGACACAACTTCAGGCCATTCCCTCAGGTTCTGTCACTGGTCACCAGAGAGAAGAGATCAGTGCCTGCCCCTCCTCTTTCCCTCATGAGGAAGTTTTAATTGCAGTGTGGTCTCCCCCCAGAGTTCCTTCTCCAGGTTGAAAAAGCCAAATGATCTCAGACACACCTCCTATGGTTTCCCCTCTAAACCCTTCAGCATCTTTCTGGATGCTGAATCTAAAGCTCTCTGAGAGCTTTAGATCTTTATTATGATGTGGCCCCCAAACCTGCCCCCAGCGCTGGAGGTGAGGCTGCCCCAGTGCAGAGCAGAGCAGGACAATCCCCTCCCTTGCCTGGCTGGCCATGCTGTGCCTGATGTCCCCCAGGACAGGGTTGGCCCTCCTGGCTGCCAGGGCACTGCTGGCTCATATTCAACTTTGAATATAAATATTTAAATTGAACAACATGAATAAAAATATTTTGCAAACTTTTAATTTCACTTATGAAAATGGAAATGAAAGCAACAAAATTTAGAAAATATTTGTGTCTTGGGTGATCTGATTCAGAGTTGTTTTTTAGGACATGCCTTTTCTTTGATCTATGAAGCGTAAACAGAAAGATGACGATAGTGCCTGTATTCTCTGCATTTATGACAGAAGCTGGAAGGTTAACCTGGTGGATATTTTATATTGATGACTTTCTGTGAATGTTAATCCTTGTGGGTCCTTATAATACTCAATAGCTTTTTAATTTTTTTAAATTGCCTTTGCTAGTTTTTGAAGAAGCCTTAACAAGATGTAAACTCTCTGTGAGCCATTTGAACCTGTATGGAAATATTCATTGATGTTATGGATGGAAAACATAATTTCACTTATCTGTCTATTCTCTTATCAACACAGCAGAAGCTTACTGCCTGGCCTGAACACTGAGTCTCAGGTCAGCTGGATTAATTGGTACTAATATAATTAGTAAACACTGAGCAAGGTGTCAAGGGAAAATACACACATCTCTTGTTCTCATTCTGGACCAGCAAACTGCTCAGTCCCATCTTTTCCTCACCCCAAGGGGCCTCTGTCACTCACAGCAAGTGTAGATAAAAAATGCAGAAAAGCTTGGTGAAGTCTATCATCAGAGTAAGAGACTTCATACTGAACTCACTCCTGCCATCTTCCAACAGTCACAGCTGGTGGTGCCCCGTCCTTCCTGCTGATGCTTGTTAGGTCTGACTGGATGAAGAGTTCATGGATCACTCTGCATTGGACAGCTCTTCCTTCCCTTATAGCATCACTGGAGAGCACTGCTGGAACAAGAGTTCCACAGGCAGATCAAAAGAAGAAATTCTATGAACCTCACTAACTCTAGCTTTGCCCCAAACATTGACCTCAGTGCTGACAATTTAAGAAAGGCTGGATAGTCAAGACTCCTACTGTTATCAAGCTTCTATTATCTTTTTTTTTTTTTTCATTTTTCTTAAGGGCTCCAAAGGATCAGTGTGGAAATCCAAAGAATTGAAACAAATTAAATATCTTTGAGCTGTGAATGGTTTACTCTCAGGGCTTTCAAGAATTTTACAATCCATAGATTTTACTGTAGGTGGGCCACATTGGCCAGTGTTTGTTAAGAAATGCCACAAATCCAGAATGCGGTCACACATCCTATGAACAGATCTTCTGAGGGACTTCAAAATGCTTATGTCTTCCTCATTCCTCTGAAATTCTGGCTACTTAAAACAAACCTATCATATCCCCACCTGCAATTATTTACTTCATATTTCTCTGCTCACCTGAAAGACTGCTCATAGTCTTTTGAGTCGTCCCAGTGATGGAACAGACATGCCTGGACAGAGCTGGGATTCATCACTCTTGCAAGTTCAGCTGTTAGCATTTGTAGGCTGGGGGTGAGTGTTACAAGGCCTCTGAATGTGTGATTTCCATCAACTTCAAAGAATCCCGTCCACATGAGAAAAGCCTGCAGAACAGAACTGCAGGAGTTCTGCTCTGAAAGCCTGAGAGTATGGGGGATAATTGATTTTCCTAAATCATAGTTTATTCCTATCCTTTGGGGAAAAAAAAAAGTCTGTCTTTGCTCAAAATTAAGACTGCTATCATATTATGAAAACCTCAATGAAAGAAGAAGTAAAAAGAAGTATCATACACCCAGCTGCTTCATTCACCCAAAAATTATGAATTCTGTGCAGAGAAAGAAGAACTCCATCAAAAAAACCTGAATGAAGAATTGTGCATAGACTACATTCTACTATATATGTATGAGGGGACAGAAAGAAGTTTTATGAGCAAATCACCAACACCCACCACCAACTTGAAATTTCAGATCCTCTAACTTTGATGTGATTGAATTTGCAGGCTTATCACAAGCCTTGTGATGTAATTGTTAATGCTGAAAATTCACACTTCCACTGACTCTCAATTATGTTGCCATAATACTCAGAAATAGGCTAAGCTTGGCTTGAATTACCTGGCCTGATATGTTTGGAGACTTCTTCTTGAACATATCTGGTAAGGGTGTCTAAATCCCTGGTCAGAGAATTACCCTCAGGTCAGAACCATTTATTTTAGAATGAAATTTTGTGTTTGTGGCAATGGACCATGGAGCCCTCAAATGCAGCCTCTGCTACCTGTGCAGTGACTTCCACAAATTCATGCTGCAGAGATTTAAGACATTTTAACCCTAATAGTAATGTGCTGGAAGTGAGGAAGCTGCTCTTACCATATGAGGAGAAGCCACACACAATGACTGAACAGATACTAAACTCTAAACCTGGCCTTCAGATTGTTGGCATCCTGACACTTTGAGTGACCTAACACTTCCACTGGAGTATCCACTAACACGTCTGAACAAATATGTTCATATGACTGACCACATAAATAAATGTTTGACTGGCTTTCTAATTCTCAGATTATTTTTTTCAACTCAACATCATAATTCTTCTCCGTAAACAAACCCCAAATCCCAAGTAAGGGTAAGAGGAAAACATTCCTGCCAACTGACACATACATAGCTTCTTTTGAAATTCTCAAGGACTCTTATGTTCTGTTTCGGGAATGTATAACTATTCATAAAACCAAACTCTTATAAAAGCAAGACTTTTCTAAATCCAGGTTTATAAGCATTTCCTGAGCAATAATTTGCTGTGTACAGCCAGCAGCTTTTCCAAGCAATTTCATATCGTGAAACAATATACAATCTTCAAATAATCCACAATACACATAAGTGTTTGGATGTAAACACACCATCTTAATATACATTATTAATTACTACTGTAAAAATTACTTCATTGAGCTATCAATACTTCTGCATTTTCAATGCTGCAGTGGAAATACCTGATTATCGGCTGGCATTTTCTACTAGTGACTTATTTGTTCCAGCTTCACCAAGTGGAGTTGCAGAAACTTAGCTGCTTTTTTTCCCTAATACAGAAATATGTTTTGAGCTAACAATGATACATTCTCTTTCTAGCACTCCCACCACTGAAAGTGTTAGACCTGGTTGAAGTTCATAAATAATGACACTCACCCCACTTGCTGAGCTTGCTGTGTTCTGCTGCTGCTGCTGCCCTGAAACCTGAGGAACACCCATACAGTATCCGGCAGAGCAGGAAGGAATGTCCTGAGCAATGCCTAAGAGTAATATCTCTGCTGATTTGCCAGGACTCCCAGTGCTTCTGGCCATTAATCTTTCTCAGCTGAGAACAGATGGGGCTATTAGGCAGGCTGGAGTAATGGGGGAAACTGGCAAGAGAGAGAAGGAAATGCATTATCTTCTGGGTAGAACTGCACATAAAAATGAGAACATTAAAAATGTATTTTTCATATTTAATTGGACGATGTATGATTATACCTACCAGAAAATGATGTGCAATGTGCTTTGTGCAGGGCATTTATAAAACTGTTCAGCTGTGCTAGGGCCTTATTTTCCCCTGTGGAGAGAAAAAGCAGCTACGGTTCTGATGAGGTTTTTGTGCTTTTCCCTCTAACACAGGGATTACTCTGCTGCAGCAGCTACTGCAAATAACAATAGAAAGTGCCTCCGCTTGTTGCAGTAAAAGGAAAATGCAGCTTACAATTTACCAACAAACCACATGAAGCCAACCAGGTAAAAAATCAGTAGTTTAGGAGTAATGGGAGCATATGTCATATTCAGTCTAAGGCGATGGAACTGCAGGTAGAGCTGCTAATTCCTTTATGCCATGGAATCCAAGATAATGATTACAAACAGAAAAAAAAATTAGCAAATTTTGAAGTGGGACCAGGTTGTTTATGTAGGAAAACTAGCAAGGCTGGAAGGAATTACTACAACTAGGACTTGGGAAAAAACCTGATAGATACTAAGAACTATCTCAGATAAACACACATTTTCTATGTAGGCAAATGGTAGATGATCCTTCGAGAGAAAGTGATAGGATGGAAACTAAAGCCAAACTTTTGAAGGTGTGTGTATATATCTCTCTATATAGATATATCTACTGTGACAACAGAGAAAAAACATTGAAACATAGCAGAAGGGTATGATAAGGTATCAAATAAGTGTTTCATCCAAAACTTGGACTTGCAGAGCCTGTTACATCACAGGAAGAAGCATGAAAACAAAAATAGGAGGACTAGGTGCCAGGCAGCAGGGGATTACTTGGAATAATAATTATGTCTGATGGTGGTGGGATGTCAAAAGGCGCTGAAAAATACACAGTTCTGGCTTTGGGACTTGAAAAGTTTGCAATGACTCCTAAATGTCAATGTTTTGTAGTGGAGAGGGAAAAGGGAGACACAGAACAAAATATGTCAAGATAAGAGCCCTATTTCTGAAATACTTTATTTCTGATCCCCTAATTAGGAAAAGGTGAGCATTCAGAAAGGTGAAAGAGGAAAATACCCTCAAAACTGAGTAGGGTGACATTCAAGATAAATTTAAAAACAAAAACATAATTTTCTTTTTAAAGAATCAATGGCTCTAAAAAAAAGGACTAGAAAACCTGAAATCCTCAGATAAAAATAGAAAGGGCATGGAGTATGGTACCCCTTGGATGAATGGAAGACAAAGACAAGGGAATGTTGATATGATTAAATTGGAAATTTTAGAAGTTATTCAGGCCAAATAGGAAACCTTCAGAGAATGGAAATAAAACTGTGTAAAGCTGAAAGGAAGGTATGTAACAGTTAAGATGGAGTTTGAGAAAGCTAAGAAGGAATCTGAAGAGAAAACAGTAGGAAGTTAAAACTGAAAATGAACATTTGCTCAGTACAGCAAAAGCAGAAAGTGGAGACAACAGGCAGGCCACCCCAAACAAGTAGAAGAAATAATTAAAGACAATAAAGACATTGACAAGAATCTAAATGATTTATTTGCATCAGTCTTCACTGAGAGGGTGCTGGAGTGGTATCTAAATGAGAGACTCACACCTTCCAAATACCAAAGATAAGGAGAGGTCATAGATTGAAGACTCAAGAGAGAAGCTGGAGGAACAAATCAATAAATCAAAGGCATTAAGTTACCAGGTTTATCTGCTACTTCTGGAAGATTTCAGGAGAAAACTGAGAATTAAGTAACAAAGTTCCTAGCAAATACTACAGCAGAGGACTGGAAGACAGCAAGTGTTATAACAGAGTAGGGATTTTTTTTGTTGTCGGTGGTGGATGTTTTCATGGTGTTGAAGGAGCCCTGGCAGTTACAGATATGTAATCCTAACTTGCCATCAGGTAAATTGTTTGAAATGTGCTGAAAACTCCCAAGACCCACACCTCTCAAATTATGAAGCACAGAGACAAACATGACATGATAGATACAAGTCAGTACAGTGTCTATAAGGACAAAAAAGGGACTCTTTGTACCTACTACCAATCTCTGAGCTGGTTACACCAGCCAGCACACCTAAGCCTACCCAGGAGGTCCCAAGACTCAACCTACAGGCATGTAGCAAATCATTATCTCCCTGCTCTCCCATCCTTCACCTCTGAGAAGAGAATAATGAGAAGAATACTTATAATGGAACAGCCAAATAATGTACCGGTTATGCTGCTGTAGGGCAATCCAGCCTATCCTTGGGCAACGTTGTTAAGCCAAGGAGAAATGCACATCTGGAATACATATGGAACATAATGGTGGCCACAGTGAAGCTCTGACTGGAGATTTCATGTAGGTACAATGAATGGTAACCTCTCTTAGATCAGTTTTTGGGATCTTTCTGCACATTGGCTAATCAACAGTCCCTGTGCTGCAGGGTTCTTCTCATTCTCAATCAGCACAGTGACCTGTGCATTTAATGGTAATACAGGACTTGGGGAGTTAAGACTTTGATGTTTTTAAAAGAACATATCTTAGCCAGAACTGAGCACTAATATCACTTCTTCGCAGCTCTCTCCAGCTTTTCATGTAAATCTTAACATAAAGCCATTAAGAACAGAAAAAAGCTCTTTGGAAAATTATGCAGTGATATATTCTTATGCAGCCAACACTCCCAGGGGAAAAAGTGAAAACTACACACAGCCTCCTGCCCCTTTTTATTTCTTGTCAAAGACATTGCCTTTTTTGGCTTTTCTTATATATACACAGAATGATGAACAGATATTTGTAGTTTAAATGTCTGGTTTAACTGCGTGGTTTCCACCGTAACAGAAATCTCTCACAAAATGTCAGGTTAGAAACAAAACCAAGCTCTAGAGGGATGAGGTGGGGAGGAAAGTAGAAGGTCCAGTGGCTGAAAAACAAAATGGAAAAATGTGAGTGGAACAAAATATGGATCTATTTCCCAGCTCAGGCAGTGGTATTGGTACATGTAGTTGTTTGGGCTTTGGGGTAGGGAGACAGACACATTTCTCACTGAGTTGTTTCTGCTTTCTCTATTAACATTGCAACAGAAATTACAAGTAGCCCTGAAAGGGGTAGTGCACCTCATCTCTTCCTCCCATGTAAACACAACATTAATACTGAAGATAAAGAAAATGGCAAAAAGTCCAGTGTCTTGTTTTCTGCATTTTGCTTGTTAGGTTCCTGTTTGCCCTCCAGCAAATTCCTGTGTGTACTGATGTTGTGAACTTGACCAGTCCATGTTCAACCAAACACTCACTCAGATTCCCAACACATTCTTTTCTCCCCGTCCAATGGGGAGTTTATTCCTAACAGTTCTGCTCCTTTTAATTATAAACTCCTTTAACGAAGTAGTTCTGAGACCTTGCAGCAGGCAGCAGGAGAGTACCAAGGCCTTTTTACTTGTTTATATTCAGTGTTCAGCAAAGAAGTCCACTTAAAGCCTAAGGCCCAGTGCCTTCACAGATGGGCAGCACTGAAATGAGCCTACAAATCAGTATTCCCCTGGTACAATGTGCCTTATAGGTAAAATCCAATTCCTGCCTAAAAGAGATAAAGGGTTAGAGCCAGGCCCTTTATCTTATGAGACACACGTGAACAAGTTGCTCTGATGAAAACAGACTTCAAACTGACAAGTTCTGTTCCCTTTCTGGCAGAGCTACTGATCTTCTTTACTGGACCACCAAAACAGAAGACAGCAAAGAAACACAAGGGAGATATTTCCTTGGCAAGGAAAGGAGCAGCATTTAGGACTGGGGCCAAGGCAGGGTGGGATATAGGGGATTTTCCTGATAAAACAATTAATTTGAGAAAAAACGACCAACCAATATCATGTATACAACTGAACCAGTAACACACATTCTCAGCAGTGCAGTATTATATAAGTGTCCCCTGTGTTTTCAAGGCTAATTCAGACCTTTGGCTCATCCTGCGTTAACAAGGTCATCCATGTTAACAGGGCCCCTGTGAAAGTTCATAGGTGAAAGTTCCCTTTTAAAGTAGTGCAGATTTGAAATTCACAGGACGGCGACCCGAAGATCTTCCTTTACAGATAAAAAGCACGTCAAATTATTAAATAGCAACATGAAATCCTATATTCTGAAGGTCTGTCTGTGCTCTGCAGTCAAGTGAGTGGAGTGCAATCCCAGCCCCTGCCCAGTCCCCAGCTTGGGTGGCTCGGAGGGTGCCCAGTCGGCCCCGCTCACAGGCACCTCACGAATGCTAAAGCCGACAGAGCCAGGGCAGTCGGGGAAGGGATGAACGAGCATAGTTCGAAGATATGTCACTTCAAATTTCTACTGTTAGAACTGCCAAGTATGATATAAAAACAGAAAGTATTTCTCAGTTTGGAGTTTGAAGACCAGGCCCCAAACGCTGAGCAGCTCTTGCCTCAGTGTCCCTGTTGGCCAGGCATGGGCTCCATGGTGCTAACTGTTGTTCTCTGCTGTCAGATATTTGAGGGCCGCGAAGCCGTAGTGGCGCGACATGTCCTGCTGGAACTCCTCCTTGAGTGTCTTGAGACAGATGCGGTATTGCTTGTTGGAGCGGAACTTGGTGATGTCAAAGCTGGGCGCGTGCGGCATGTGGATCATGTAGGCGTTGGGCAGCACCGTGAACTCGTATTCCTGCAGGACAAAGACACGGCTGTGAGGGGGATCCCAGCCTCCCACAAGGCACCTCCACAGCCAAACGTGCTCCATCGCCGAATGGCGCAGTTTGTGTCTCAGGAACAACAAACCCATCAGGGATCTCAAACAAGCTGCCTTTGTTTTTTCAAGTGACTTTTTCTTGGTTTTTTGAAACATCTACTTCATCTCTTTGTAAAATCATAGAATTTTTTGGGTTGGAAGGCACCTTTAAAGACAATCTAGACCAACCTCCCCCCAATGAGCAGGTTCATCTTCAACTAGATCAGGTTGCCAGAGCCCCACTCAACCTGCCTTTCCATGTTTCTAGCGATGGGGTGTCCATCTCCCCTCTGGATAATCTTCCCCAGTGTTCTACCACCCTCATGGTAAAAAAAACCCAGGTATTTAAAAAAATTTTACCCCATATAGGCCAAATAAAGGGGAAATAGTACAAAAGGCACACCCGAAGCCATGTCTGCCACACGGATTTTTCAGCAGTGTGATTGCAACAACGCAGCTGTGACTACACAGCATGAGTCTTAAGTGTCCATGCAAAAACATGGTGTTGCCCCTAAAACTTGTTTTGCTTGGGATACTGGAATAAGCTACATTTACAAAGGCAAAACTGCATGACATATGTTGCTTTGCCTATATGCTAAGACACTTACAGAGACAAAACTATTTATAAACCTGAAATAAGGGGAGAATATGCTTTCATTTATAGGCAATGTGTGAAAATGAACCTGCTAACTCCATATGTTTTGAGACATTTTTACTCAAATTAAGTTCTCCCTCACAAAGTTCGAGACACTATGCTAACTCTCCTTCTGTAAAACTACTTCACTTATTTCCTTTATATTTGACCAAGTTATTTGACAATTTTTGTTGTTAAAAAAATGATGGTTAAGTCTCCATGATTCCTGTAAGATTCTTTCAATTTTTACAGGTAAATATATGAGGATTAGAGCAAAGCTTGAAAAAGCCTGATTCTTAGAGAAGCTGAAAGTTCACTAGTGCAGGATATGCAACAAGCAGGTATCCTCTGCAAGGAACTGGGTAAGGGATGTGAACCTCATTATTCTGTAGCCAAATGAAGTACTCTAACCACTTTTTTCATATGGAATTTCAAGAAGTCAGAGTTGTATTGGATGCAAATTACAAACTAACTTTGAAGCCTTCACAGCCAAATTTCCTATTTTCTCTCACAGTTTATATCTGCAGCTGTTGCTGGATTGACTCATTATCCCATTAACAAAATAAACTGGCCAGGGAAGGACAGCACAGAGCATGCTGGCTTTACAGGAATTGGTGCACAACTCCCCCTGGGAGTCACTTGTAGATTTAGGAGTCGGTACAGAGACAAAGAATAGCTGCTGCAGAGAGGCAGAGTACTCAAAAATATTTTAAGAGATTTATGGGAAAAAACACACCTGTGCTGATAAACCTGAGTGTTCCACCTGTATGTGCTGGACAGCTAAAGGCAGATGCAGGTCCTTCTTACCTCTGAGAATGCCTGTTCCCTGACAGACAGTGCTAAAGTGGTAAATCTTTGTGCTAATGTACAATGTTGTCATATACAGGAATGGGGTCCTCTGAGCTTCTGTTTGGTGTGAAAAATGTATAGCAAGAGCAAAATAATCTGATGCTCACATGCAGAATTTATGCACTGGGAAGATGCTCAGGACTAATGGGGAACCAAATGTGAAACCAAAGGCTGGCACCATGGAGTGAGGAGAGCTGATAAACTACAAACTACAGAAAATTACTCTAAGGGACTTTAAAACTATGGGCTGGATCTGCAGAGGAAGATGGATTCCTCTCATACAACCTTTTCTTTGTTCTCTCTTTGCACCTCAAGTCTGTAATACTGCAGGTCAGGGACTGTCTACACTCTGCAGTGCTAACTGTTCAGCACAGCAGAGTTCCCATCCCTCTGAATGGCCTTCAGACACATAAAGCCTTTCAAAAAACTGTGAGTCTACTGCTAATAATCCCCTTTGAAATATGCTGGGCGAGGGTCCTGGGAAATGGGACACTCAGAGTCTAGTAGCACAGTCACTGGAAAGGTAGGGAAAGGTTTCTTAATGACCTCGCCCTACTACACAGAAGCCTCGGTTGAGAAGGCAATGCAGTTGCAGGAACCTCTGTCCCTATCTCCTAGATTACAAATTCTTTAGATGGAGACTAGCATTATCTGTGCATTTGTACAGCATCCAGCTCAGTGGACACCTGCATGCTCCCAGAATAACAATGATTTTCTCCATGCCATGTCCTGTTCTGAGGGATGGCAGTGGCACAGGCTCGTGGAAAGGGATCTGGAACAGACCTCTTGACAGGCACTGCAGTCATGAGGAGCAGTGAAACAACTGAGAAGCTGCTCTGCCTGCTGGTAATGGAGCCAGCCTAGCAGCTGGCAGCAACCTGATCTGTGCACACCCCAAAGCAGAGGAATGCCACAGGGGAAGTAGCTGTGCCATCCCGTGTCTCCTCTAGGCTCATTTGTGGGAGAACTTGCCAATATCCAAATTACTACAGAGGAAAATGAAACTTCTTTTAAATGTGATACTGTGCCCAAGGCTGGAAGAGTGAGAAGAACAATTTTCCAGAGTTAATTCCAACCCAATGTCATTTAAAATAATTGCACTATGATCAACTTTGAAAACTGTTTCCATTACCCATGTGTGAATCTCTGTGCTGAGCAGACAACTCTGAACAGAAGAGTTAAATCCTGAATGCTACATAAGAGCTGCCACTGAGAACATAAGCCTTGTTACCCATAATAACAAATAATAAACCATTACCCTGGCACTCTTCACAACTGATGGTTAATTAATTAGTGCTTGGAAAGTGCACTGGAAAATTACAGTGCTATAGCAAAGTATTATTAACATTAATATAAGGGAAAATGTTTTTTTTTCTATTCTGTAATAATTTTTTGTCATGTAAGTAAGTACAAATTTGTTGGGAATGCCGTTGGCAAACAGAGGTCAAGTGGCTGCCAGCCCAAGGTGACCGTGTGGTTTTGTAAGCAGAAGTAGAAAATATCCTTCCCACACATGCCTGCACACAAATACACTTAGAGACACCATCTCCCACTAACTTGCTCCAAGCCTTGAGCTGCTCTGCTTCACACAGACTTGAGCAAAGAAGGATCTGCTCTATTCCAGATTGATAGCAGAAGCTATCACAGGAGGATAAAGATCACCAAAACCTATTTTTTTGGTTAGCATGAAATGCTACCAGTTCAAACACTGGGATTAAAACCAAACTGAAAAAAACTACAAAAAAACCCCAAACTAATAAAAAGAAATGCCACGACCCAGACTGATGAGCACAGTGGGTAGCTCCTCATCCAAGAACAGCAGGGTGATGCAAATCCTGCCATTCCAGTGAGCAGCAGCACTGGGAACCCACCAAGCCATAGTCACTGCCAGCCTCTAAGATTTAGGTTGGCAGCAGGGACCTTGGCAACTCTGAGAGCCCTGGTGCCAGTCTGGGACTCCAGAGCTTTCTCTGCATCCTTATTATTATAAATTCTGCCCAGCAGCTTCATCCCATCACAGATCCAAGAAGCAGGTAGCCCAAGGCTCAAGTACCTGGATCCTTTACAGTCAGCACCACAGCCCCAGACTTTGGAAATGTAAAGACCGGCTTTGCAGAAATGTGCTGTAAATCTCAGCCAGAAATTAAAGATGCTTGCCTTGAATTCAACTGATGACTAGTTTTTGAATTGCAAATTAGTATTTGGGACTCACAAACCTCAATTTAATGGAAAAAAATCCAGCTAGGTCTACATGTTCCTTAATAATTGATGGGATTGGCAACAAATGCTGCAATGCTTTGGTCAGGAGGAGAGCACTACAGGGGTTGTGCCTCTGCAAAACAATGAATTTCTTAGAACTGACAAATAAATGAACTCAGACTCAGCTCTTCATTTAATACTCGACAAGCATTAAATGGAGTGCTCCCAACTCAAGAAGCACTCATTAAGGAGCTCAGTAAGGCCAGATGAACACTCTGGTGATGCAAAGCGTGACATCTTCCTACAGGACACAGCCTTGGCTGTAACAACCCTGCTGCAGAGCCCTAGGTGAGATGCTCGTCTGTCATCTCCTCACCTGTGCATCCAGTTCCATGATGTGAGCTACTTTGTTCCAGCCAAATCCCACAAAGCGCCTGTCATACTCTGGGCAGTCCTTCCTCACGACGACGTATGGCTCAAAGTCTGCTTCCCACTCCACATGGTAGGGGGTGGTGGCTGTTCGCCACTTGGCAAAATTTGTTGGCGCGTGCCCTTTCGTCCAGACGTGGTACCTGAAACAGACATAAATGGCAGGGACGTGGGGAGGCAATTAGATAGAAAGCATCTTGGCGAGGAAACAAAATATTACCTGTTAGATGAAATGCTCAAAAATAAGGACACTAGCTTACAGTTCACATTATCATTTTCAGGACACGTCAGAGGCAATTTCTAGGACTATTTCCAGCACGCTTTTCAGAGCTCAATGCTTAAACACATCTAGTTGGTGAAGGATAGTGTGAAAACAGTACCTCATGCTAACGTGAGAAACCATTACACAGTACCCTGTCAGTTCATCTGCACTACAAGGGCTGTGTCTTACTCCTAGCAACCAAACAGCTGCATCGATCGGTGCTCTAAAATCGGTGTGGAAATCTGCAGCTCAGATAAAGCCCCTAAAATTAGCTATTTCCCCACCATGGTTCACGATCTGTTTTATAAGCAATTTTATAATTTGCATGAGAGACACATGCAGCTCTGGATAGATGTTCCATTTTATTAATAACGGTTATTACTATGGCAGGAACCAAGCTGCATAATTACATTACTAAGTAAAATATTACATAAAGGCTTTCTGCTCTAAGTTCTACATTGTGGGGAGTATTCCTGTGATCTTCAGTAAGGTAATCAATTTCATTTACAGAAAAAGATCCTTTTGTATTTTGCTAATCTTGTTTAGGTCACAGCAGGTCTCTTCCTAGCAGAGCTTGAATGCACCCCATTAGTGCCAGGGTCAATGACTCTCCTGCCCATTTATTCTAACGCTTTCCAAAAATCAATGAGGCATGCTCTTTCTGCAGATTCACAGATTAATCAATGAAACAAAGGCATAGCAGGTATCTGTATTACAACACTGAGATAGATAGGCAACAGAAGGGACAAAACAAATGTCCTGCTAATTTCTAAAGTAAGGTACATTGAATTCACACGGATGACTCACATGCTAAAAGTGAAGGGATTTGAGCATTAAATATTGCAAAATTACAGCATGATGTAATGTTTAAATCCCAAAAATTCTCGTAACATTGTAAGCCATTGCTCAAAAAAGGAATATAAAATCACAGCCCAGGAGCTTTCATTTGGATATATTTGTATGGATTGTAACAGGAGAATCAGAGGTGTTCAGCTTTGCTGACTCTCTCTTTAGGGCAGTGCAGGAAGACTGAATTATTACCATGTCACTGGGGTCACAAGTAATGTATGGTCCTTCGTACACTGCATGTCTCAACTGTAAACAGGTTTTACCAGTTTCAGGTATCTCACTTAGGGACCAGGAAAAACAAAACCCTTCTGTATTAAAAAACAGTGAAATAATGACAGTGACAGTGAAATAATTCTCCAGAGATTATTAAGAAGCAGTGCCAGCTTCACAAAGATGCTTATAACCCTTAATGTCCTTTAGAATCATTCCCAAAAAACCTATCGCTCCCCTTGGCCTCTTTTGGAGATGAGTGGCTAACCTAGCCAGTCACTAATGTGCAGCTATCTATGCTGGGAAAAAACCCCAACCCAACAGTCAGAATGTGGGGTTTAAAATGATATAAGATTGTGGAGGGTGCTGTATCTTCTAAAATCCTACCTCCGTCATTTTGAAATTAATTATGATAATAATAATAATAATGACTGCTAAACACTTATGAAGTGATTTCTATCTTCAAAGCCCCATACAAACTTCGGTTAATTGAGAGATTCCTGCAGAGTAGCAGCCAAATGCTGCTGTTATTCTAGTAACACTCTCCCACCGATTTAAGCAGGGGGTAACAAGATACCAAGCATAAAAATAATTCAGTTTCTTTCCACCCTCTTTGGAAGTATCAGTGTAAGCACCTATAGGAGCTCAAGGAGCTCTGTTAGTCAAGAGAGCAAACTAGCAGGGAAAAATAAATAATTGGGAAGAGACAATAAAGTTAAAATATAAAACTGGGGTTGCAGAGAAAAAAAAAACCACAAAAAAACCCCAACAAAGAAAAAAAAACAACACAAAACAACAACAACAAAAAAAAAAAACCAGAAAGGAAAGAATAGATTTGACAGTACAAAACCAGATAACAACAGAAGTTTTTTAACTTACCTCTTCAGAGTGATTGATGTGAGTAGAAGGAAAGAGAAAGGCAAAAGGACAGCTAAGGTCCTGACAAAGAGGTAAATGAATGTTGGATGCACAAATGAGGTGTATACACAATAGTGATGGAGGAGTAATTAGGTTGAAAACAGTCTAATTGTGAGAGCATTATTGGATTACATACGTATCTGTACATACAATATATACAGGTTCATACACAGATAATCTGCTGGAACTAGGTCTTGGTCAATGGCTGATTACAGGAACTGTACTGCAAAGAAAGAGAAGCAGACACCACTCCGTGGAGGTCCACAGAGAGGAAGCTCCCATTTATGGATGAGTCATTTCCAACAGACTTTACTATTGGTGATGCAGTTGTGAGAAGAGGTTCACTGTCTATACTGGTATTCCATCTCACAGGACAAATTAATAAATGTAATTTTCTGCTCAGGTCCTTCTCACTCAAGATTTAAATACACATTGAATTTTAAGGCCACACTCAATCTGATAACCCCCGGAGAACGTAACAAAAATTGGGAACAACATATTTTTCACTATGCTCGCAATTTTTACAAATCCAAACCAAGTAATTAGATCTCCCTAAAATCACTATGAGTTTCTTTCCCACGGTTCATGAAAAACAACTGGAACACACCACATCCTCTCCTCGTCCACTTTGCATCCAATGCCTCATTTGACTTGTGCTCCTGATTCCTTTTATTTAAAATAAAATTTCAAAACTATAGTAAACTTAGCTAAAGTTAGCAAAATGAAGTAGTTATGCTTCTCAGACTGGTCTTTCTCCCTGCCTCCTCTAAGTTTCCCGTTTCAGTGAGAAATATGAGTGAAAGAAGAACTTCCCCACTTCTGTTCTCAGATGCTTCAACATTTTGCTGGATCGTGGATACAATCAGTTAATTAGTTAATCAGTTGTTGCTTTTTATGCTTTCTCACTATGATGATGTGTCTCCTGCCGGCTGTGGTTTCCCCTGTGCCTGAATGCGTGTGGGGATTACGTTTGTGCCCATCAGCTGTTACCCAGGCCTTGAGCAGGCACATCCTCGGGTGCACACTCCCAGCCAGCAGCTGCCAAGGGAGCCAGAGAGCTGGCACAGAGCCCCCGCTGTGGCAGAGGGTTTCACACAGCACACCTTGCCAGCCACAGATGCTCACTTGTCTTCTCTTTTCTTCTGCTGGTGACTGAGGGATGTAATTGAGAGCCGTTGTGTACTTCTTAGCTGCCCAGAGGTAGAAAAGGTCACCATTTCAAAAAGAGGTGACAAAAGCAATTTCAGTGAGGGAAAGATTGTAATCTACCGTGTGGTGTGAGGGACTGGGATGCTGCAGGCACTCTCAGCAATCACTGTCACGCCAGTCCTCCCCAGCTCACTCCCACCCGCTCAGCAGCAAACTGCAGCGCTATTAAAGCATCTTGAAGGTGGAGGTGGAAATTCTGAGCCCAGAGCTGAGAGCCCAGATGCTTTGTGGCTGTCGACAGATTTGAGCAATGAAATGAGCCAAAACAAACTGAGGAAGCATTTGTAAAATGTATCCTACATGAATATGTACATCAACTACAGACTGCATGTCCGTCAAGTCTTACTTAACCTTGCTTTGGAAAAACTCCCACTGGTGTTAAAGACATTTTTGCCTGAGTGAGCCTCGAGAAAGGATTTGCAAATCCAGCTGTGTACGTAACACACCAACATGCTGTTTAGCTTGAAGATGAAATCTGCAGTGGAAAGCCACCACTGTGCAGCTGACTGCTGGTAGAATGCAACATCTGAAAATCCTGAGGGTGTTATTTTCCACTGGAAAGACTTTTTCTCTCAACTATGGGAGAGGAAACTATTTTTTATCAGATCTCTTGTTATTTTTTGTGACTTTTGTATGTTAAAGAATGACGGCAGAGGGAAAAGTACTTGCCTTATCAGTATCCTTAAGCAACTTTCCAGAGGCATGCCTCTCTCAGTCACCTCAAGTTTCTGTTTCAAGGCAGTCACTGGTAGAATTCTGACACTGATCAGAATTATGTTTTTCATACTCAACACAGGCTGTCTGCTATGATATGTGCATGCAACCATATGAGGGAAGGGGGGCTGCTGCAACAAGAGAGGTGTGTAATATAGGGAATGGGAAAAGTGTGAGGAAAGCTCTAAAGCAAGAGAAGGATGAGAGAGATATGATACAGAGCTCCTCCAGCCATTGATAATGCCTACCTTTTCATAGCTTTTATCTCTAGATCTCAAAATACTGCAAAAAGGAGAGGTGAACATTGTTACCTGTATTTCAGAGATGGGGAAGAGAGATGTAAGAAAGCAAAGTGATTCATGTAGCATCTCTCAGCAAGGGAGCAGTGGAGCTGAGAAGAGAATGCAAGTCTCCTAAGCCCCCTCTCTGTGCAACATCATAAGGCCATATTGTACTCTTCCCACTGCTGAGATGCTTTACAAATGTCTGCTAATCAGACCTTACCACACACACCCAAGAGATGGTTAACCCCTGGTAGCTGCATTTTAAAACTGAAGAGTCTGGCAGGCAATAGAAGTGACTTGTTCACAGCCACAAAAGAAGTCTGCTTCAGACAGGAGCTCCAAATTTAGGTGTTCTTTGCTCCTTAGCCTCTAGTCAGAGGACTCTCCTACCTCTGAATGGAGGAACTCTAGGTATTTAAGCAGCTGTTTCACACTTTAAAAGAGCATAAGACAAGCCTGCATTTGTTTTTCCAGTAAGGAAGAGAACCAATGGGCAGAGATACATTACTTTTGGTCACATGAGAAGACACAGCTACCCAGATAGTACTTGGCAGCCAAAAAGTAAATTACACGCACTTGAGTGTAATGGTCACGCTTGATTTTTTAGCGCAATAAAAATTATGAAAATAAAACAAATTCGATTTAACAACTGAAGTCCTTCAGTAGAGGACTGTAATACGAGATAAAATGCTGAGCTTACTGACAGAATATATCCACATGATTCTGTTCACTGCCTCTCTATGAAAAGGGAAAAGAGTTCCAATAAGTTTCTTAATGCAGCTGACAGTGAAAGAGAAGAACCAAATATTCAGAAGAACATAAAAACCAGAGATAATTACCACAGGTTAAAGAGTACTTTCCATTACCTGAATGTAAAGAGGGTTCCCATGTCCAACATAGATAACAGCTCTGCTTTTGACTTGGGGAAGGAGAGGCGGTAGCGCAGAGTCTCAAAGGCAGGTACAATCAGAGCTTTCTTGGTGTTAGCTAGGTCTAGCTGGATGACAGACTTCCTGGCAAAAGAGAAACAACAAATAAAAGCAGGAAAATTTTCAACTGAGCAGATCACTGAGCTTTTCAAAATGAAGTGCAAAAAATGGGCAGTCAGGATACTATAAATATAACTATGGCCCATATCTTTTCCTACAGGTGCTTCAAATTTTCTTCTCCTTTTGGTCTGCTGCTTTAAGAGCAGGGAGAGCAAGAGAATTCCAAATGAGCTTGTGTGTTTGAGTGATCAATGCTGATGAGACCGTTGGCAGCAGAGAAGTGCTCTACACTTGAATGGACTGGGATGCCTCTCTTTTTCCTTCTTTTTGCTCCAAGTTGTTCAGTGCAGAGACTGTTTTGGTATGTGAGTGTGTGTACATATATGCATTTCACACAGGGCTCTTTGCCAGGCACAGGCCTTGGGACAACTGTCACAGCAGAGGAGCAGCTTAGCAATCTCTCATCCTGCCTGCCAGAGGTGTTCAGCCTATTCTTTCCTAACAAACTAAAACTCAAAGAAAAAGAAGTTACTTTTCCATCTCCCAACTGAATCTTACTATACCTGCCATTAGAAATAACTGTCTCAATTTTTATTTCATTATCTCCATATTTCATACCAGAAATATGCCTCTCTCTCCCTATCAAAGTCAGTTCCCCTTAACAGGATTCACTGTCCTGACTTTTATGTTGCTGCAACAACCAATCAAGGAGAATGTTGACAAGCAGCAAACTCTCTACAGCCTTTTAAGTTGAAGGAATTGGGATCACTGTCCCAATAACAAAAGAAACAGCTGAACAATTTTTCTAAGCCCAGAATACCTAGAATTCATTTATACTGCTGTCACAGAAAAGGAAGATGAGCACAACTACTCTGTAACATCTGAATTTTAGGAAATTCACACCACCCTATAGGCCTGTTCCATATTAAGCAATCTGTTCTCAGCTCCTTACTGCAAAGTTTGCATTGTTTAAAGAGCCCCTGGCATATTTCAGTTAACTCCTCACAACTGAAGGATTTTAACAGCATCTCATCACAAACGATTTTGTACTTTCTTCTTGTAACTTCTCCCTCACCATCACTAGAGGCCAAGATATCTATATGTCAATAGATGACTCCTTCACAATCAGCATTTGTGACCTTCCAAAGTTGTTGAGCAGTGCCAGTATACAGACTTTATGATGCTTTAAAATGTTTCTTCCCTTTCACGCTTCTGAGAGCAGGGGATACTAATACAGTTTCTTTTCCAAAAATCTAAGTTTTTCTGATCTCTGTGCAATATATCAGCCTTGAGCAGTACAGCGTTGGGGATTCAGTTCTAGGAAGGAGCAGGTAACATTTGTAGTGATGCTCATCCTTTGGGCTCTGCAAGGAAACAGCAGCATCCATTTATGGCTGTTACTATAACTTTGTTTTATGGAGAGCTCAAAAGGCCCAGGCAAAATTCAAGGCCTTGCTGTGCTTGGCACTGTCCAAGAATAGGAAACAATCCTGCCCACCAAAGTTTACAGTCTGAAGCTGACCAAAGCTGCAGCAGGCACAGGGATCAAGCACAAGTAACAGGAGAAACTGTCAGACAGAGCAACTTGTGTTGAATCTCGTGCTGAATGTGACTTATTCTCTAATATATGGGATATAACCACAAAAATGGTGTCGATACCAGCGATCCTTTCTGCACACTCCCTGCTGCTCCTGTCACCTGCAAATTTCATACAGTTGTCAATGCTGGAACTATTAGAAGGAATAAATGATAGTACCTTCATGAAGAAATCAAAAAGCAAAGTGAACAAACTGACAGAACAGCCTGAAATCACTTGCACTGACAGAGGTCAACATGAAGAGTGAGGTAAGAGAAAAGAAACAGAGGTCTAGAAGCAAGATGCTTGAGGTGCATTCAGGCAACCACAGAGATGTGGAGATACTTCCAAAGTGAAAAAAAAAAAAAAATCAGGACACTCTCTGCAGAAATATTTTCAAGAGATATGTGAAAATCTGAGGTGCATGTTGGTATGGTGGGTTGACCTTGGCCGGACACCAAGTGGCCACCACGCTGCTCTCAGCCCTCCTTCTCTGATGGGTACTGGAGAGAAAGTAAGATGGAAAACAACTTGTATGTTGAGATAAGGCGGTTCGCTAAAACAAAACCAAAAGGTTGAGTATGCACCAACAAAGAGAAAAAGAGAAGATTTTATTTTCTCCTTCCCATCAAGTGATGTCTGCCACTTCCCGGGAAGCAGGGCTTCAGCACACATAGTGGTTGCTCCAGAAGGCAAACATTCTAAATAACAAATGCCCTGCCTTTCTCCTCCTTTTCTCAGCTTTTATATCTATCTGAGCTGACATCATTTGGCATGGATTCTCCCTGTTCAGTTTGGCTCATCTGTATTAGTTGTGCCCCCTCCCAAGATCTTGCCACTCCCAGATGGGAGGCAGAAGGACGGAGAGGCAGCACTCATGCTGTGCCAACACTGCTCAGCAGTAGCCAAAACACTGGTGTGTCATCAACACCTTTTCAGCTACCAAGGCAAAGCACAGCACTGTGAGGGATGTTATGGGGAAAGACCTCCAGCTCAGCCACAACCACGACGGGTGGTAAGGTCAAAGTGGAGGGCTCTCCATAACAGAGCTGGGAGTTGAGACACACTCAGACAAGAAGCCCAGCAGCACTGATCTCTGAGTAGAATCATCTGCCCTTGAGGTGGACTCCATAACATAAAAGACTGATGCAATGGGAAGAAGAAATCACTGCTGACATTCAGATGTTGAAGTTGAGAGACAAAGAACAGCAGAGGCCATTTAAACTGTGATAATGGCAGGGAGGACTTGTTAGAGAAAAAAAAAACCACCTTCAATTTTCTTCTCATAACTTGGCTGGTGGTCTGCTCCTTGGACAACCAGCTGAAACTCTAATTTCTTTCCACTGGAAGCAAATCTACCTTTTCATTTTTCTGTGGGATGACTCCTTCTCCTGTTTTGAGTGGAGGTGCTATTTGTTGGTTGCCTGGTTCTGTTACATTTAGGGAATAGGAAAATTTTGTTGGTGCTGCTAGATATCTGCAATATAATATAGGGAATAATTTGCTTATTTTGCAAGCTAGCACTGGGTAAACTAGGTAATTCTTGCACTGTCCTGATGAGGGCTGGATTTTTGGATTCGGTAGTACTGACTCAGTATCCACTTTCCTTTCTTGTCCTTTTCCCCTAAACCCCAAAATAAGGATTTATGACTATGAAGAGCTAGCTCTCTTTGTGCTAGTGTTGACCAGGAAACCATTTCCCAGCTATCTTTGTGTTCAGACCTATGTGTGTCATTCTGACACAGTGAAGGCTGGGTTAAATTTAAAATCTAATCAACCATATTTTTCACAAAGCAGTGAAGAAATCAATCTTAAATCACAAGAGTCTCCTCACAGGCTGAATGAACTCCAGCACGTTGATATCAATCTTCTAATCTTGCATAGTTCTTTTCAAAAATTAACACAGAATTCTTATCCTCATGTAAGTAGACAGTAAGATCAATCCCATTTTTGGAGGATAGAGAAGCTCAGACATAGAAAAGCTAGCAACCTAATCCTAAAGCACTACACTGAGAATAAAAAAAGAGTCCATTGACTCAAATGTGCTTCCACAGGATTTGGTAAGTGGTTGGTTGCAAGTTACAAATATGGCAGTCACTGAGCTTTTAGTCAGAACTGGAGATTTCTGGTTAAATTCATTAGAATGCTCTTCATCTCTGCAGAAGACATGAATTCACAGACTACAAAACCAAACAAAACAAAAACCCCAACAGGCACAATCTGAACTATCTCCCTAGCTGAGATGCTGAAAAGTAAGCAAAACTAGCTCACAACTCATGATGTAGGGGACAGATACAAAACCCATGGACAGAGCTGGATGCTGAGTTGCAATTCATGCTAAATGTGTCACTGGAAGCCAAGGGCACATTTTACACAAATGTGTCAGGAAAAAACTTCAATGCTAGCTGTGACAGCTGTAGATAAGCAGCCTGTCTCACTGTTTTGTGTTAGAAATCAGTGTAGGATGACCCAGACACCTTACTTGCAGCAACCAGAAGAAGCCTTTACCTCTGGGGCACTGACAAGACAACCTCTAACCATGTTAAACAGGAAATCTTTAAATTATACATTTCCTTTTGTACTTCACAAAAGACTAAAGCAGGACTAAAAGAGTGTTTGATAGAGATAAAAACATTGAAATGGTTTTACTTAGCAGCTATGAAAAAGCTCAATTAGCACAAATCTAAGCACAAAGCAACAGATAAATAAAGGGATAGGTAACCACCAGCTCCATCAGCTTCTCCTTCAAAACTGGTTGTAACCTTTCTCATATGACACCTTCAAAATAAGTTGAAAATATTTTTCAAAATTCCTTTCTTTCTGAGAATATATTACCTGCAGAGACATAATATGCAATATATGTAACTCAGCAAACTTCCAGTGAGTAGGACTTTCCTGGCTTATTCTGTACAAAGTGATGCCTGATATACCAAACTATTTCCATTTGTTTATAGTTGTTCTATCTGAGGAAATGGGGATAAAAATGTTTTACATCTCTCTAACAAACAATTGCTGCCATTCAGACAGATAGCACTAATCAGCTATTTACAGAGGCAGTGGGAACAGTCAATGCAGAAACACACAGAGTATCCATATTTAAAATAATTGCAATGCAACTCCCTGCTACTTTGCTTAGAAAAATCTTTACTGAAAAAGCTACAAAAGCATCTAGTCCACATAAAAAAAAAAAAAAATCCAATCACTTTTTAAAGCGTGGTAGTACCAGATTAACAACTTCAATATTGCCAGGCAAGAGAGACTCTCAGGCAGAGTTAAGGTGGTACAGGCCTTAAAAAAGGCTGGCAGGGTAATACAAAGTCTCAGAGGCAGCAGCTCTCAGAGAGCATCTCTGCTTTCTTCTGAAACATCAGCAATGCACCATCATGGTGCACTTAGTTATTGTCCTGGTTCAGGGCAAATTTGGGAGAGAACCCCCCCAAAGGGCTTCTCTAGGAAAGCAGATTTAATCGGCCCCTC
>JAYDZK010000056.1:51280982-51325972 GCA_034509185.1 Euphonia xanthogaster | reverse complement strand
GCAAAACTTATTATTCAGCATAAACAGAACAAGACGATTGGGGATAAAAGCATCATACAGTCAACCTAGGACAGTTATGTAATACAATATCACCTTTTAAGAATTATTTCTATGGTTGCAATATCTCAAGGAAATGGTGGTACTTCATTCTGTCTTCTCTCCTCTCTTTTTCCTTTCATTGCTGGCTCCCATCCGTGCACTGTGAAGCAGCATGAGAGAACAAGTTCTTTTTCTAGCACTAAATGCCAGTATCAACAGCTGCCATCCTTACTGTGTCCAGCACTGATCTGGAAAAATGTACCACTATGCAACACTAACAGAAGAATAAAGAAATAAAGAATAACTCTTCATCCATGTATCTGGAGATAGCTCATGTGTGCAAGGAACAGAATAATTTTGGAGTGCTCCTAACACAACTTGAAAAGACTTCAACAAAACAAGAGGAAAACAAGCTTACACAGTGTGCTAATACTTCAGTGATACAACTGAAATTCAGCATCTTGAAAGCCATAGAATAGTTTGAGCTGGAAGGCACTGTTAAAGATCACCTAGCCTTTTTTTTTTCAAGTAGCTTTTTCTTGGTTTTTTGAAAGATCTACTTTCTCTTTTTGTAAAATCATAGAATTTTTTGGGTTGGAAGGCACCTTTAAAGATAATCTAGACCAACCTCCCTGCAGTGAGCAGGGACATCTTCAACTAGATCAGGTTGCTCAGAGACTCATCCAGCCTGACCTTGAATATTTCCAGGGATGGGATACCCACCACCTGTCTGGGCAACCTGTACCAGCGTTTTGACATCCTCATTGTAAAAAACTTACTCCTTGCATCTCAGCTATATCTGCCCTTTGTTACTTTAAAACCACTTATCCTTGTCCTATCTCAACAAGTTCTGCTAAAAAAAGTTTGTCCCCATCTTTCTTATCAAGCTCCCTTTATGTACTGGAAGGCCATAATAAGGCCTCCCTGGAGCCTTCACTTCTCCAGGCTGAACAGCCTTAACTCTCTGATCCCTTCCTCATAGAAGAGGTACTCCACCCCTCTGAATAGTGAGTTTGGCCCTGTGACTGTTTTTCAGAGTTAAGCCTGAAAGAAAGAAACTCCTCCATAAGTTCCTGATACCAGAAGGCATATTTTCCTTTACACTCCAAAGCCCCGGGCTTATGAACTGACAGGGAACACCTACAGGCAGGCCCTCACCGGAACACTTTGATCAACTTTTACCAAATTAGAACAGAGATGAAAAGCAAAACTGGTAGGACAGAAGAACTGACATCCTCCTGTCTGGCCACAGGGTGTCCTCCTTGCTCTATGCTTTGGCCTCAGATGACCAGCCTCTGCAGGGCAAAAAGGTCTTAATTAAAAAATGCTCAGTTCATGGATCAGAAGTCTGTAGCTTGCTCAGCCCAACCTGCTTACATGCAGTATGATACAACATACACTGATGTTACTTCTCCCAGTTTCCTTATGACAATTACTTTGCCTTGACAGGTGCTTGCATTGCAGTCATATTTTTGAGCTGGTTAGACTCATCACCCTCTTTTCAAGATAAGGAACTGAATTAAGAGTGTGTCACATGGAAAACAAGTTCAGTACTGCTCTGCATGTTTTTTCTGTCACTGACATTAAGAACCAGAGATGTTTAGAGAAACTGCCTGTTTCACATCTCTGCTAATAAGCGATGCTCTTGGACACTTAATAATTCTTAACCTAGTTCAATTTTCAAATTGGTTCCTCTGCAGCCCAGAGGAGATTATTCTAATGGCTAACGAGGCTCACATTCAGACCTGGGTTTTTTGTTTCATAACCATTTTGCTTTACTTTCCAGTTACAGTCCCTTCTTCTACTCTAAAAATTATTGCTTCTTGCTGGGCATTGTCACACCTCAGGTATTTCTATGCTGCTGTATTCAGATCTGCTCAAACTGCTTTGTTTTGGGAATATGTGAGAAGGGTAGTGGAGATGGGGAGTGGAGGGGCTGAAATCGTGGGTGACAGTGGGAATTCCCTCACTGTCCATTACCTGAGGTACTCATAGAGTCCATACATGGGCAGGAAGTCGATGTCGGACAGAAACATGTATGGTGTGCTGATGTGCTTCATGGCCACGTTCCTGAGCAGGTTCACAGGGTAGAACTGCCCCTCCTTGTACACAATGTGGTAGCCAACATTGTAGCGGCTCATCAGGACTTCCGAACCCTGAGCGTAGCGCAGGAATTGCTGGGCTTCTGCATCAGAAAGGTAGAGTGCCAGGCTGATGGGACCTTCCCAGTGCTTGCAGATGGCTTCAAGCATCTGGAGCCTGGAAGAGGAAGGGTGAGAGTAAGAATAAGCTATTTCCCTGTCTGGGACTCTGTGCCTGTGTTCACCTGACCAAATGCAGATATCTTCTCTAAGTGAGACAGATTGGGGACACTTCATATGCTGTGGAAAGCAGTAAATATTTCTACAGTGTAATTCATTATTTAAGATGATAAGTCAAGGTCTCCTCCTGGACAGATGGACTGCACCCTGGATACACCAATCTCACTAAATCAAATGTAGCCTAAGATGTCCCTAGATCAGATACCTAAAGCACCATCATTTTCTGTCTAAAGCTTTGATGCCGCAGGAAAACCCACAAAAGGACTTATCTAGTGGGAGCTTTGAGCAATTGCAAGGATCTGTTCATGTGGATCTACTTAGAGGATAGGGGGCTCATAAACTTCAACACTGTCTAGCGCCCAATTCGCATTTCAGGTCAAGCTATTCCCACACAGTAACACGCTACAGTGCTCTTCAACAAGCTTGTGGAGGACAGAGGTGTATGGACCCACAGATCATTTTACCTCCCGTCAGGAAAACCTTCCCCAGATTTTTGCAAGGCAAGTTAGATCTTAAAGGCTGTTAAAAGAGACAGGTCAATGCGATACTGCTTTAGGTGAAAATGTGCAATAACTAGAAGAAGGCTTGCTGTCAGAGAAAAGGACAAAAGAGATGATACATTGATAGAAATGGGATTTACTATTAGAAGGGGGTAAGGAGAGGAGGAAGGACAGATGTGGCATTGCTGTGGAATACCAAAACAACATTTCAGACAAAATCATCATTAAAAGTACTAACTTGTATATGTTCAGCACTATCTCAAATTTCATTAAATAATTTCTTAAACAGGTTGTGTTGATATATATTTTTCAAAAAATTCCAGCAGTTACAATACTATTGATGAAAATGACAAGGAAAGATTTCATACACAAATGTAAATCAAACCCAATTTGGTCAAAATAATTTAAATGCTTTGGGTAATTTATTGCCTAGAGATTGAGATGTGTCACCCAAAAGTATAGCAAAGACTGAATACAAAGCCTCTTGATTTAATTTGAAGGGAAATGACCTATGCAGCCTAGCCAAATATTCTATTAAAAACTGGGAAGAGTAGATAATGCAAAATTAGTATCTTCACTATGTTTGAAATCCACGCTACTGGATTTTTCCTATTAATATTTATACAAAATGCAAAAAAAGTTTTCTGCATTATCATAATCTGAGAAAATGTTTTCCCCCTCCTACTATCACCCTAACATTTGCAAAAAAAAAATGAATGACATACTCATACAAGTAAACACAGTCTGACTTCTGAATGATTGTGATGATACCAAGATGGTATAATCATTTTTTCTTAGATATGAAATACTATCTTACTAGTCTACATTTGGTACATAATTTTCTTTTTATCTGTTATTGAAACAAAGGCTATTATCAACCTGAAAAACACAGCTGAATTTGAAACACAAATAAATATAAAAATATCTAAAAGGTATGTAAGGGGTCTAGAATTTTGATTATTAAATAATAAATAGGGGAAAAATACTTTTTTTTTGCCTCTTTCCAACATAATACACATCTGCTAATCAGGATACTCCAATCTGTCAGCACTCAAATTTAGGGCATCAGTTTAAAAATGGAAAGCTTGTCTAGTAAAAAATGCAGCAAAATGCCTTCTAAGGACTCCATGCAGTGGACTAATGGCATATAAAACTTATTTAAACAGCACACCTGATAATGCAAACCTTTTCATGATACTGAAGTGGAAACTTGGTTCTGGTGGTACAAGTTCCCAGCTGTATACCTTAGTACCTTTCAGAATACTCCATTTTACTGTGTTGTTCTCGTTGACAGGCTCTACTCCCATAAATATGATACAGGGACTGCTAGGTGATCCTCCATAATCTGCTCTCTATAAGTTGTTATGTCTCTTTTGACCACAAAACTCAGAATTATGAGTTTCTAAGCACAACATGACCAACTTATTTTGGGTTTTTTTAGCGGTCTTGAGGAATGTGTTCTCTTAAGGACTCTAGAGAAAACAAATGTACTGCTGTACTGCATAATAATGAGATCATAATTTAGTTAGTAAATTTTTAAAGGTCTGTTCAGCTAAGTGAATTTTGCTAGAATTCAATTGTTTTGTGAGATTCTTTATTTTTATTTTTTCTTCTTAAGAATACTCAACTGATTTCCAACTCATTCTCAGATTCTCAGATTTCAAGCAGTGTATTTCTAATCATGTCTTTCCTTTTCCCCATTCTGACCTCACATTTTTTAAGTTCTACTCTGATTTCTGAACCTCAGGTACATACTGAGCCTTTAAAAAGCCTGCTTAGCCAAAACACGTGCATGAAAATTACACTGAAGCAACCAAGCCACTATTCAAGGAAATGTCACATCACTGCAAAAGATGATAATTATAATAATTAATTAAATTAATTGTTCATTAATAATTAACAACCCTGAATGAAGTCTGTCTCAAAGCTTCCACCTAAAGACAGTAATGTTAGCTTGCAGAATGCATCCCTCTCTTCCATTCCTCAAGCCTACAGGACAGGTAAACCTAAATCTGTCATGACAGTCAGGTCAATCTCATCTCCAACAGGACAAGGGGAAGTGCTGGGAGCTGTTTTTTTGCTTTTCCTCATCTTCAATAATAATTTCAAAGAATAATTCAGGAATATAGTGTACAGCACGTTGTTTGTATGCATGTCACCTTACATCCGAGACACTATTCTTAAATGCCTACAGTTGTGCCAGAGGAGTTTAATAAAAGTGGTTTAAAGAAGATGGAAAAAGATAAGGCAGTAACTGAAAGATGTGAAAGAAAACACAGCAGCTAAGCAGTTCTTTGGTAGGTTATTATTTATTGATTTTAGCTGACAGAAAGTATTTCCAAATCAAATCAATAATTTATAGCAACACACCAGTGAAGTAGGGAACATTTTTCCTGCACAGAACCAGGACGGTTGTTCTTCCTGAATAAAAATGTGTGGTTCTGCCTATCAATAAAAACATGTGCCCCAGTGAGGATCCAGAAAGGGAAACAGATACTCAGACTTTGCATCAGTGCCAGTGAATCAGCACTGAGCCTCAGCTCATTCTTTTCAATTAAATTCTGGGGGGAAAAATATACCATGTGCACACACCGCCTTTACTAATTTACTGTGGCACTCACTCAGGGTCTGGCTCAATTTATTTTCTTATTTTTTTACTCAAAGTTTTTTGAGCACTTAAGAAATGTTTTCTCAATTAAAAACCAATAGAACAGACACTGATGTGCACAGCACATCATAATACAATATGCAGTGCCGAGGCACCAGTGGAACAGAATACCCCTTATTCATTTTTGTTTATTTTAAAAACAGGCTGTAAGTGTTTTGTTGATCTCAATTCCTGTAACTCTCCTGGAAAACTGCTGACCTTCTACTAGTGTAGCAGTGGTGTTATTCACATGCCATGTTATATTCTGTACGTGCTATGCTGAAGGAAATGGTGAGTTTCTGGAAAATACTCAAGGAGTTCTGATTTGTTTGGTAACCTACTCTGATGGCATTAACTACAAAGCTTTGACTAGATTTGAACTGAGAAGCTGGAGAAAAAAAAAAAAAAAAGAGCTGAGAATTACAAAATTTCACAAAGCTGCTTGATCCAGACTGCACTTTCAAGCTTCTAAAAAATTTCACCTAATTGCAATTGTGGGAATCAGAAAGGTACATGTGGAACTTGTCACAAAACGGATTTTTTTCCCCAAATTAAATACCAGTGAAATTCCACTTCACCTAAGAACTAAGAGCTCAAATGTTCTTCTGAGAATCAACATTTGGATAAAAATGCAATGATTCTGCACAGATGGAGATTTTTTATTTCACACCAGTACAGTAAAAAAAAAAAGTATAATTTTCAACTTCCTAATTTGAAACTAGAATATTTAGTTCTGATTCTTACTGAAAGAAAAATCACTAACTAAAATTTTCTGCAAGGAAAATGCCAATGAAAGCAAAACGAACATCCTCTAGTGCAGAAAAACACATGCAAAAACTTGGGGCAGCCACAACTGCTTGCCTAATTCTATTACAATCATCTGTTTTTTCTAAGTTGCTGCGAAACTCCATGGACTAATAATGTCTGACAAGCCCAACAAGCAATAACTTTCTCAGTTCCAGTTCACCCTCTCATGAACTCTACTCATGTAGAGTGTAGCACAGTGTGTGCACTGCACAGACAACATCTACGTTTCTATGGACGTGCATTTTTCCTCTCTCCAAAGCACTCCATAGTCACATTTCCCTGTAATAAAAAGCTATCTCACGCTCCCAGAAAAACAAGAGGTGTTCCCTACCTGTCCATTGACAGTTGTGCCACCAGTGTCACATCGGTGTTGTCTGAAGCAGGCTCGTACTCGTAATGGAGAAAATACAGATGAGTGCGATGGACGGTGAAGCGTTCCCGACGGAATTCATAGCACAGGTCATCCTCGTCCAGCTCAGACAGCTGCTTCTGGAGCTGTAAGCAAAGAGTGGTAGTAAACATCATTTCCTTGTAATTATTTTAGCAAATCAGAGAGAACCAGGAGGCTGGGAAATTGCAGAATGATGTAATGAGGAATGGAACATATAGAGTAGCAGGGTTTTCCTGAGCCTCTTGTTACTGCACAAGAAATTAGAAGGAAGGACTTGCAAGTAAATTCATAACACAGACAGGACACTCTATTATGGTCTATATATTCTCTATATTACCTGTATTACATTCAAGATCCAGGCTAGCAATGAAACAGTGACCAATCACAGGTTGAATAATCATCAAGTTAAAGAGTTAATGTTCCAATGTGCTGCATAATTTCATCCTTACTAGAAGCAGTGTTTTACACTAGTCACAGACATTCTCCACTATCCAACACTCAGCAGCAGATTCAGCACTGAGAGATTCCCAGTCTGCTGCCTCTGCTGGAGAACAGTAACTGCTGCTACCAGCACGGACAGAGAGCTGGGAATGTAACATCTTTAACTGATCATTACTCCTTGAGATTTATGTTCCTTCCACTGCAGAGGTGTCAGAAATAAGCATTTAAATGGGATTTATGCTTCTGGATACCTAGTTTGAGAAATCTGGAGGATGGTAGATAACTTCCTGGCTCCCTTGGAAACCAAGCCTTTTCAAAGTCAAAATGGGCATCTCAAAGCCATCTAATCCCAAGTCTCTTAGACATGTAGCTTTAAGAGAATAAACTTTAGCTCCAGAGAAAGGTAGAAGTGAAAAACTGACCAAATGTCTATGCAGATGACCAATTCCATTCCTAAACTAATTATTTTGGGGGTTGGACTAGATGATCCATGAAAGGTTCCTTCCACATCAAACTATTCTATGATTATATGATTCTGTAATTTTAAAGCCAAACATCTAGCTAGGATATTGAAAATGCATTAATTTTAAAGGAAAAAACAGTCACACCTGCAACAAAAGTTTATGAAGATGAAAATTTTTTATTGTTTTAACATGTGAAATTGAGTATCTATTCTCTAAAATGTAGGTCACAAATAAAGTATTTTTTTTTGTATCTGATATCTTAAAAGCATCCTGTAAGAACAATTAGTAAAACATTCATCAGCAAATGAGAAAAATACACATTGTAGAGGAATTTTACAAATTTTGATAAAAAAATCACAGTGTACCTCAACAGTATTTCATTAAAAATATTATTGAATTACAGACATCTTTTTGTTCTGCTCAGAATGATTAAAGTAATAGTTTCACCATCTTCAAGAAAAAAGAAAAAGGAAAATGTAGGCATTTTTTGTTCTGTGTTAAGAAGAGCTGTTGTTCTTGGAACTATAAGCATAATGGTTGCCATCCATAGCAAATGCTTACAACTGACTGTTTTCCTGTGAAGGCTGATGGAATAATTCCTGATATTTTCCTGTACATCACTCTATAATCTTCTTCTGAACAATGGAAATACCTACTTTGATTTCAATGAGTTTTGGATCAGGCTGTCATTCTTCTCTGCTATTGTTCTGCACAGATCTTAAAACACCCCTCAAGAGGGACTGCTATTAGAAAGATGAGAGTCTGAATCTTCACAAATCTTTACTCAGGCAAAACTTCTATTGATATCAAGATCTCTTTCAGGTGGAATAGAAATCAGGAGTTCTTTTACGTATCCTTGGAGTTTCATTCTTTCTTCTTTACAAACAATCATTCAGCTGAGCCTGCACTCTATTTTCAAAATCACATTCAAATAATATTTGAATTAAACTCAATATTGATAACAATTACTAGAAAGCATCTTGTACCTTTCTGTTTCTTCATTGAAAAGGGACATTAGTGTGCCCTTAAAAGAATTATTAAGAAGATGATTGAAATTTAAATGGCTAAAACAACAGCAATGCACATTTTAGGGGTACCTTACTATCCTTCTGAATGTACAAATGACCAGGCCAGAAGATTTTAATTGCACAACAGTTATTAATCAGGCAGTCACTGAATAATTATCAGATTACATTTGGGTTGAAAGCAAAGAGGCTAAAATATTTAATTATGAGTTCAAGAATAACATTTGGAGGTAAATTACAGCTTTGTTCACTATGGAACCCTGTGTGGGAGAAGAGGAGGAGACACAGCTTCTGAAAAGTCACACCTTTTTAATGGTGAAACTCACCAAATCATGAAGTTGGTGATGGAGGTGAAGGAGAGAACATACAATTCCTCTAATATAATCTATTCTACTGCATACATATTCTGTGGATCCATTATTTAAAGACAAAGAACTCTTAGCTTGGTTTGAAGTTTGCTCCCACCCTGTCTTCTTGAAAAGATGTGTTTATAATGGGAATGCTGACAGATCTATGCAAACAGATGCTTAAATACAGTGCACAATCAAAATAAGGACTTGAATATCAGCTGGATTTGATAAAATCCATTGTGGATTTTTTTTCCCATTATGGATGCCTCCATTACATTGATAATGATATGCCTAATCCAGCAAAAGTTTCTCAGCTGCAGAGAAACAGCATGTATTCTTATAAGCAAGTACCTGCTAAGCAAGACTGTGTTTCTAGAAGAGTTTCAATGCTAAGGCTACTTGCCACTTAGCATGTGGGAAATGTCACTCCTAGGAAACACTCTCACAGTTGAAAAATATATTATTTTCAGACTGTGTGGGGTAGATATTGCCCTAGCAAATACTGTGGTGGGAAACAACATGTGCCTTCATTAGCATTATGGTGCTACTGGGTTCTGAAATAAAAATGAACTATGGTTCAGAACTTGGTTCAAAAAATAAAAATGAATTATGATATGCATAATGCCCAAAGAGACAAATACATAAAATAAATATGGGCTATATTATTTCTCTGGGACACCAGATGTGGCACGGGATCAGGCTCCATCTCAGGAAAAGTAGTCTTTGAAGCTAGGCTAGTCAGAGAAATAACTTAGGCTTGATCTTCCAGGTCTACTTGTCTAACACATTTCTATGAGATGAGGTGTTTTGTATCCCTGTGACAGATGGCAGACCTGTATTATACATGGAACCACAATATGTACCTTTCACTGGCAAACTGGTTACTCTGCTCATGAATCTTCCTTCCTAAGGCTGTTCCTAATGAAAGCAAATCTGTCATTGGCTTAGTTTTTTTCATAAACTGCTGTGTCACTAAAACAATTCGCTTCCCACCAAAACCCAGGACTTCATATCAGATGAGATAGATTAAAAATCCAAGATCAGAGGTATTTTCTGAGGGATTATTTATTAAAAAAAGATCAAAGCCCACCAACAAACAATGTCATGTGTCTAGAGGCCAGTTAGATACTGAGGAAAGGGATAAGACCCCTAATGGAGGTTCTCTCATCAAGTGTTTAAGTTGAGGTGAGATGACACTAGGCTTAAGTCACCCACTCAATATCACACTAACACAACAAGAACTGAGCAGCTTAGATGAAAACAGAACTTTCAGATTATCTTTCCTTTTCCCAGGTGTGTGCAGTTAAGTTTCACAACACAAAATCAACTCAGCCACCAAAACGAAAACTGACACCAGCATGGGATGTAACGAAAATCTGGTTATAAACTGCAGCAGCTTCATTTTCTCCTGTGTAGCTGTCCAGTTCCCACCAGTAGGCAATTTGGATTGCAACTTTTAGCACTTTCAAAGTGTGTGAATTAACAGTTGCCTTTAGTATGGCATAAACAAAACAGATGATGATGTAAAGAGGATAAAACATTCACTGAGTCTTGTTCTGGATGACCTACATAAAGTCCTTCTGGTCTCTCGAATGATCAGTAATAAAAGCCAGACTAATCCCGTGTCAATTAAACTTCTACTCCTCCCACACCATAAAATTTTGTACATTTGCTATGGGTCAAATTGAGCCTTCTGCGAAACAAAGCTGTGCGAAGGACAAAGAGGATAGATCCTGAGCAAATCCACCTGGCAAGAGGAATTTGCTGCAGCATGTGAAAACCACTGATACTCCTGCTAAATGGAAGTGATGGCTTATCCTGACTGCAAATATTCAACACAAATGAGCATGCAATTTTTCAAGCATGTGGAGTATCTCAGACAGTTCTGTATATATCAAGTACAGCTCCCCTTGATCTTAGCTGCAGATGTCAGATTTAGTAGTACTCCTCATCTCCCTTCCCCAGACCCCTGACAAACATTTTTGTCTGAGCTGTTCCCAGACCCCCTTGCAGCACACTGTCTTGACAGGTAGGTCACCTTGCTTTTGTTTCCCCACATTAGTCTTTGACCCATTCCTTCTTGTGTGGGAAGTTTTATGGGTCTAAATCAGTCCCAATCCTGTGTCTCATCCCATGTTCCCTATTCAAGCAGTCTGCCAGCTTCTTATACCTACAGGTACCCAATTGTCCTTTCCTCTTCTTGGTACAAATACTCTCCTTTCTGCCTTTGACCTGGATTTCATCTCTTTTGTATGTGAATCTGGATTTTTTCTCCTCCCTACTGTCCAGTAATCACTGAGGGCAATGGATGTCCCTCAGAACAGAGACCAAATACAGGTTCTTGCTCTCAGCTCTACTGTCCAGTCAGAACCTGGCATGGAGGATCCAGAGGAAACAGTCACAGAAAACACCACTCTTTGTCCAGGTCCCCTGCCTGCAGCATGCCCAAACCTGCTGCGTCACTGGGATATATATAATCTGGTCAGATGTATCCATGCACATTCCTAATAAAGAGTCTCCAGAGACCTGAGCCTCCTGAAAGTCAAAGCAAACACTACTGGCAATATGTAAGCCATAATTTTTCTGCATTATAATTTGCCTAATTTGTCACCAGGTTTGCAAAAGCCAGCTCCTTCTCTGAGGTATGGAGTATTTTCATGAAGAGGTCATTGGAACTTTTGGTGTGGGCAAACCTCAAAGCTTTCCCCCATGTTTCATGCTAAAAAAATGTGAGGAAAGAAAAAAAGGGCATAACAGTGTAACAAAAAAAAAAAAAAAAAAAATCCCAGTCCATGTGCTCCTCCACTTAATAATATTATGAACAGCTGAAAGCAGTATAATGGCAACTTTCAGGCAAGTAACAGGATGGTCTGCCAGCTCAGCATTTAATAACAATAACAGTTACAATAATAGAAACAACGTAGCTGGGGGAGTCAGGATTTCACCTCAAAACTGCCATATACCATCTGTTATTACTAGAGAAAGGCTATGACATCACAAAATAGTAACTTTAAATTGCAGTTCTACAAACGAGGCTGTACTCTGGAAATTCAGCAGGAGCAAAGGGTACTCAAAGCATCAGTCTGACTGTGGGTTCAGGGCTGTGATACTGACTTGGAAGCTTCATTTACATGCTATTTTTAGTCACTCAGAAATTGCTAAATTTGTTAGTAGTGTTTGTACTCTGTGGTACCTTGCTAGCATCTCCCTCTTTTCTAGTGGACACTCTAAGTTGGCATGCAAGGCCTTTTGCTCATACTGGGAATCTTTGGTTTTGCACAAAAGAAGTAACTAAGTAAAAAACATACTTAGTATGTAAGTACACATCTAAGCAAGTGTGTTAAGGGACAGCTGGATCTTTTGTACACTGTTTATTTGTACTGCTGATTTGAAAATTTGGGAAGAAAAACATGTAGACATTTTTTCCTCCTGTGTTTCCTGAAAGTCTTCTCTAATGGGATTCTACTGTCTTTTTCTTAAACTGAGAGGAACCAGTGATACACTTCCCACTGATCTTGCCCCGGGGTTTTGGATCAGGACACAGGCTTCACTAACAGGGATGCTCCATTCAACCTTCAGATTTAATGCTTTGGCAGAAGTACCTGGTGAGAAGCTGTCTGCAGGAAAGAAGTTTTATAAGAATGCTGAAAGGCTGAGTGTGTGCCTTGGTCTAAAATCAGGCTTACAGTAACTATCTCATAGAGTAACTATAGAGATTGGCTGGAAGATCCTGTTGAAATATCCTGGGCTTTACAGTAGGTCCTTCAGAATAAAATACTGGATATAAGCATTAAAAGCCAATTGAAAATGTTCAAATTTGAGATTATTATAAGCTTTGCCTTTTTGGATTTCTCAAAAGTCTTCTGAATTGCATCAAAATAAGAAAGAGGGTGTAGAAATAGGGAAATAACATGGAATTAGTAGGATAGAGTGAATAAGGACATGCTCTAAGGCCCACTCAAGTCAATGACTGTGTTTACAGGAGGATTTGGTTCATACTCTGGATTTTCCACCCAGAATTTGCACAGAAGACAAAGGGATGACTGTAATACCAACTTGCAGAGAAGAGTCTGCTTTGCATGACCTCACTCAGGCACGTATTGAACAAGGGGGATTTAGGGTACTCCTAGCACATGGCAGGCTCCTACTCCCAGCCTGCTCCTGCCACACAGAGGTCTTTTAGCTTGACTATTTTCAGGAAAGGATGAAGCACTCATGTACATCTAGACATACATATATGCATTTTTACATAAACAGATAAATTATCCCATTCAGTGGGTTTTTTTCACCTCCAGTATTTCAGTTTATGAGCCCTATTTGTTCTATCCACTCCTTTGCAATGTTTTGGAACCTAGTAACAGTCCTGTTTGGTGAAACTGAAGATCAGCATCTGATTACATCAGAACTATGCAGGACATTATCTGAAGATGGCCTTCAGACCTCTTAAAATTCACTCTATGGTATTACACTTTCATAGTAAACATTAGAAAAAGAATAAGTACTGGTACTTCCACATGCATATAGACATAATATATATTTAAGCATACATGTATTCACATGCATACACAGAGGAAGGCTGAGAGAGACTGAAGTGAGGTCCAATTACCTTTCAAACTAATGCCCCTTTACATCTCTCTGGCACTGTTAAGAGTCCTTAAAAGGGGAAGATATGTAATTTTTGTTCATTTTAAGGCCATCTCTGTACTGATGAGAAGTGTAAAGGGGCCTCAGAGAAACAGAATCAGCCCAACAGTCCCCACTGCCACACTTCCTTTTCCTGTTCTACAGATATTTGCATTACAAATGGCACGCCTTAATTACAGGTTGAATTGTAAATAAAACATCACTACAAATATTAAGCTGTAGAAAAACAGTGGCTGGTATATTGGAACAAGACCTTAAGGGTATCTTTAGATACAGCCAGACTGTGAGTGAGACTCACACCAAGCCACTGCTTCTTCCACAGCAGGGCTCAGTGCATTTAGTGCTCAAGTAATTCTCCCCAATTATGAACAGCAGAGCTGTTCTAACATTTTCTCCACTGCTCCACAGTGCAGAGAAGTACAGGCAGCTGATGGAGCACCTTCTACCCATGTACATCGCCTAATGTAAGAAAGTCCTGTTGTGTTTGGGGGTGCCAGTCTCAATTCAGGAATAAAAAGGAAAAATAATAGGAAAAGAAAAGATAACTTAATCAGCAATTCCTACCTCATACATACCTGACTTAACAGAAATTATAGCCTTTCATGTAACATACCAGCTTATGAATCCTAATGGAAGCCTATGAATGCATCTTAGACTGAAGGCTCACCGGGGCCACTATATGATTTATAAATGGAGGAATGAGTTATATTTCCTTTTCAGACACAAGCCATACCATATAGCATATTGCATTCTACTTGTCTTGAAAAAGAAACAGGCTTGAACAGTTAGTCATTTCCAGTGTCTGTCAACCAGATACAAGTTCAGTAAAATGTGCTGTTTTAAACGTTAGGGACTGCCATTTACAGCAAGAACTTGCATTTGCTCTGCACTGCTCCTGAGGAACTTCTTGTCTGAAAAAATCTGTTTATTAAGGACTTATATAGCTCTGGAAAATTCTGCAAGAAGTCTGTGACTGCATTCATGCTCTTTGAACCCATACAATATATGGTGAATTCAATTTTAACCTGCATTCTCAAAGTGTTATAAAGGTGTGTATTGTTGTCTTTCTTTTAATGTCTCAGTCAGCTTTTCTCTTCCTATTCTACCCTCTACTCTGTCTCTTGTATCTTGATATCTCCAAGGGCGAGGCTCTTAGTGGTCTTTTATCACATGGAGTTCACTTGATTGTCTAAAAGGCTCTTGCAGAGGATCTTCCTCCTCCATGTGCTTTTGGTCTGCTGGTGCACTTGTCCTCCCTCTCTCTCATTCTCTCTCTTGCTCTTCCTCATCTCCTCATCTCTCCCAGTTAAGCCCCATTCCATTCAGAAGACAATGAGATGGTAAAATAAAGTGTTTTGGAAGCTGTGCCTTGGGTTAAAATCCAATCTTAGTGTTGCATCTAAAAATATGGGAATGGCATCTCCTGTGGTCATTTTATTCATAGGCTAAATGCAAACACTACCAGCCTCAATGATTATATTGATTGTCAATTACCTCTTAATTGTTAATGTGTACATGATACTGGCTTTGCTTAATTGATCTTTATGTAGACAATGCTCCATATTTTAGAAATACTTTTTTCCTGAATAAAGTATTACAGATTCCTTTTTATTTCCTTCCAGACTATGTAGCCAAAATTGGTACTTGGTCTACAAATCTCCAGAAACCATATTATACACAAGGAGTTCATATACATCTGGGTATAAACATTTCAGTTAACAGTTTTTTGCTTTAGAATTATATGTACTAATGCATAGGCACACACATACACGTACATCTGTGGGTAAACATTCCTGATTTCAATAATTTTCAAAATATTTGCTTAGTCTGAAAGGTTCTGATTGCAGATTTTATACAGATAGACATAAATACTGCTTTGATTGGCTAAGGGATATAACCTGCGGTCTCACAGCCTATGTGAGACCTACCTTGAAGCCTTTGCTCATTCTGTAGTCTGCAGCACAGCAAAAATTCACAGAACTAAATACCAGTATTTTCCTTTGGTATTTTACTTTCTTTTTCATTATTTGTGCTTTAGTATCTACCAGACAAAACTGACATCACTGTATATTGAACAAATACATAGCAAAAAACAAGACCTCCTGGAAAGTTATAGGTCTGCCATACTGAATCCAAAACACAGACCTGGCTACCAAGGAAAAAAATTAACTCTATCCAAGCTGAAACCACAACAAGATTTAAGGGTGAGATTGCCTAATGGGATAAGAGCCCAAATCCTCATTTTCAGCTTGCGATGTTACCTCTGTTGGGGATTTTAAAAGGGCAAAGGAGACAAAATAACCCAGCAAAACCCAAGGTAAAGATGGGATTAATACAATGATTTTACAGGTGAGGAACTGAGGCACAGAGAGATTAAATGATTTGCAGTGTCTCTCTAGGAATCTGAGCATTGGCTTTAATTCTCCTGAGTTCCACTGCCCGACAGTACCCCCACAAGCAACTCCAAGTCTTCAGAAATCCTGTGCCTTGTCTGAACCACCCTTTGTATCACCAAGCCTTAGACATCCCACTTACATTCTCACTGTTAACATCTGCTTCACTGGGGCAGCCAAAGAGTTCCCGTCTCAGCAAATTCCCATCATATTCCAGGAATGTCAGGTAGAGGTTGCGGAAAAACTCCACATGCTTGTTTTTCACTCGCAGCTTCTTTGGTGAGTTCCAGTGAATCACCTCAGAGGGAAAAAAGAGAAAAGACATCCTGCTGTTAGAATACAGGTTTGCTTTATCTGCTCTTTTCATGTGTGTTCAGTGTGCTGCCCTCTTAAAAACAGAAGAAACCCCCCCCCACCTCAGACTACCCAGACTTCCTTCTGTCTTTTTATAGGGAAGGCTTTGCCATGTCTTCCACAAGTAGTTACTTGAAGGTGATGTGCTTGGAAACTCTTCCATGGTATCACCTGCACATTCTTAACATACTCTGTGTTGAGAACAGCACCTTGTAAGTGCTTCCACAACTGTAATCATGGAGCTGATAGTTTATGGACTCTGCTGAAGAAGATAGAATGACAAGGGACACAGCGATATAGGTATTAAACATTAATCTCAGATTTCCACATGACTGTTTCTGCTAATGAAATTGATTCCCTATTTCAGGCCAGGCAGCCTCTTTCCTGATTAGGTATTGAGAAGAAGCAGCCTGAAATTAATTCCCATACCCATTTAAATAGTTCAAAACGGACTGAATTTAATCTGATTTCCTTTTTGACATTGCTTAATTTAAACAAGACTGATCTCTGTTGGATTAACACAACACAGCAATGCAGTACAACTTCTCACCCTCTGAGTTATAATTTCTAGCAGATATTTATTCTCTGCTAATGGGGCCTAGACTTAAACTCTAATGGTGGCATAAAGGGCCTGAACCTCATTTGCACTGAGGCAACTTTGCACTGCTGCCAGTGTGAATGGGAATGGGAATGGGACCCTAAGGAAAAACCAAGAGGGAGTTGATAGTGGCTTGCAGGAATTATTTCACTTTATAGAGGCTATATATTAGACATAAGAAAGAAATCATCAAGTGCTTTGTATTCAGTTTTATTCCTGTGACTTCTAAAGAGGTTAAAAACAAGAGTCTCCCTTGGGAATGTTTCCAATCTTGAAGTTCTGGATGTTCTCTGAATCCATTAAGCTAATTGTGTGAAGACACCGTGTCACTCACGCACAGCACAGAGCTGCAGCACCATGGTCAGCTTTGCTCTGAACATCACAGCGCAGGGAGGGAACACACCGAGCTGAAGCCCAGCACACACAGCAGGAGCAGCCCAGAGAAGATGAACGCAGCTCCCTTGGTGTCAGCAACAGAGCTCCACAGGAACAGGGAGCTCTCTGAAACCATGGTATTTGTTGCCCAGTGAGTGGACTGGATGAGGAAAGAGCAGGACACAGCCTGAATTCTGCCTGGACTACTGCAAACAACAGGTCGCTCCACTAAGTATTTATACTGCCATAAAAGCTATGGCACTCTAGTCTACCTACCCAAAACACATGAAATATCTCCTGATAAGAAAAGCTTTATCCATTACTGGGATTTCACTGCTAAGCCTACTAGGATGTCAGAAAACAATACAAGCACTTGAAGAAAAGCACCTGTAGTGAAAGAAGATAATTTCAGATATCGGCAAATTGCTTTTCCTAGTCATAGGAGCACCTTAAATAAAGATTATGATGCATCCACACACTGCATAAATTTGGGAAATTATTTGGACCAACTTACTTGGTGTAGGTATTTGTCCCAGGTAATGCTACATTCTTTGCTGGTTTTGCATCTGTCCAGATGTTCAGAAGTGTAGCATAACTGTGCAGTAACATGTTGCTGCATCATGTGGTGAAAAATACAGACCACCACATAAATGAAAAGAGCTTTGGGTAAGTAAGGGCATAAACTTAAGATAACAGATTTTTTCCACTGAAAAACTGATCATCAAAATCTCCTTTCTTTGAAAAGAACTTGACATATTTCCTCCATTGTATTTAACTGCAGCAAAAGGTATTAATGCTCGAAAAAAATCTCAGCAAATGAATCCTACTCCAGGGAAATGGGCATATGTAACAGAAGCACAGGGCTGAAGGAACCTAAAGAGCTATTTAACAGTTGTACAGGGTACCAGCATGCATTTTTACAAGCAGGCATAGAATGGAAATTGTCTGCTGGTAACTTGTACTTATTTAAGAGTGGATCAAAGAAAGCTAAAAAGCTGGCAAATGGGACAAAAATATTCCTTAAGAAAAACCTTTTGTGTGCTTTCCATACTGCTCTGACTCTTCATATGTTTCCTTTTGGACACTCACAAGCATCCTCATCTTCACAAGCATCCTAATGCTGCTGAGCACTCTGAGCACCCAGAGACCTGGGGACCGTGAACATAGACATGGCTAATGATGATAACCTCAGAAACACTCACAGGACAGGCTCCTAGGTACTGCAGGAAATTCCCATCAACACACACAGTGTCACATCACAGCCAGGCCTTTGCTGATGTGTCTACCCAGTTGTGTGGGAGATGATTTCAAACCAAGAAAACTGCAGTTGTCAGTGCAGTTCTGCACAGCTCTTTGCTGTCGTGCTTCAGGATCTGCTGTGTGTGTAAGCTGGAAAGTGTCAAGGGTATAGCTGGTGGCTCAGATCTGATCTGATTTGAAACGTGTCAGGGTGCTGCATGTACAGTGATGTCAGGAGCCTGGAGTGAACTGCACATAGCTGAATGGAGCTGATGACTATCAAAACAAGCTGATTTTTTAATCAAAAGGACAGAACATGCCAATGTGTGCTGAAATGATGTGCTAAAGAATATTGAGGAACTAACTAAGCAACCATCTGGATGACCTGAGGTAGAAAAACCACGAAATAGGTCTAGCAAAAAAGCAGGCTGCTTTTCAAATGCAACACAATTAGATAAATAGTATGTGATATACCAAAGCATAAAAAAGAACAGCAAGTTACAAAAAGCAACAAGACTTTTCATCCTGATGTACAACACTACATCCAAAGACCATATTCTTTTTTATGTCAGCCCACAAACTCACATTCAGTTCTGGCTGTATGATATGGTCTATTGCACCATCAGCTACAGCAGAATTTGCGCAGGCCAAGACACTCTTGTAGAGACTGTCATGGGCATCAGTGAGGTACACAATAAAGATTGCACAGGTAAAGCTATGGCCACCGCATTAGAGTCTTTATTGTGCACAACAGTAAATTGATTGGAGAACTAAAAAAGATCAGTTGGCAAGAGACTACAGGGAAATCAGAAGGAAAAAAAACCCACTTTGTTTGAAGACTGTTATCTCCACATTAAAAAGAGAAAGTGAATCTAGGAACTGAAAATCTCATTACTCCAACATCCCTGTTCCAAGGCTGAATAGCACCATAATACCATGTTTATTTCTTCTTTTAGTTTCTAAGTTATTCCAAAGCTCTGCTTACAGAGCAGAAGAGGAAGTTTCAGCTAGAAATATAAAATTCCACTGCCATTATCTGGGTAGACACCTCAGGAACAGTGCTAGCCTTCAGGCTGACCTACAGAGCCTTCCCACTCTTGATCCCAGCCTCCTGAGGACTGTGAGAAAATACACTTCCTTAATCTTCATTTAGCAATTTAAGTACAGAAAGATCAGAACTTAAAATTCCACTTCTATTTAACACTCGGTTAGCTGTCATTAAGCAGTTTGGCACTATCCACATTTCTGTTAATACCACCCTAGTTAATCAGCAACCATTACCACTCCCTGATTACACACAGCTAGCCTCCTGGAACACTTCCATATGTTTATGGCCTAAAAGAGGCTAATTGCACCCATAGTTCCCATTTATTCCACAGGTTCTGACCCAAGGCACTCAGTGAATGACACAGTGGGAGCCTTGTGGACTGGCAGTGGGATCTGAAATGGGAGGGAAGAGAGGATGTTATATGCTGGGGGAATCTAGGAAGGCTCTAAAACAGTTATCTGGATGGAAACACACTGAAAACAAAAATCCTAGCAAACTTCCTTACATTACCATCTGCATTTAATCTCTGGGAAGATTAAATATTTCAAACACGATGTTCAAACCACAAAACAATAAGCATGAATACATTATTTCTATAGGTATCTTTATCCATTTTTTCCCCTGAAGCATTTTCTCTCTCAAAAAGAAGTATATAGCCAAACGTTTCCTTAACCACAATCTCTTCCATTTTTTCACCCAAAGACACATCTTGATAATTTCTCGCTCTGCTTCAGCCCTTCCAGAATCAGAGAGCAAAGGATATCCTGTATAATTATATACCTGCTTTCCAGGCTGAAGGGCAAGAAATAAGAATAAATTAAGCTTAAATTTAAGCTTAAAGAAGTTTAATTTTGCAAGGCACCAAACAGATATCCTTAATTAAGCCCATGAGCACTTCACAATTTAGGCGAACAAGTAGTATTTTGTAAACAGGAAGCTTTTCTGCTAAAAAACTAGACTCCTTGCTTAGGCAACCAGACCCTTCTCACTGAATCAATAGCAGTTAAACATTTGGCAAATCTGCACAGTAAAGCCGCCTATATATGTCATTTTAATGCCATCTCAATAGGCTTTTTTAGAAGCTTAAATATGCCCCAAATCACACTGCAAATATGCACCACATGTGTAACTTATGCCATGATTAGAAATGTCTGGAAACTTTATTTTTAAACTGTGTTTTATCAGAAATGGATGGTTAATAAAAGAACCAATTTCCTCAGAAAGGTTCGTATACTTCATAAGAATGCCATCACAGAGATTTTAATGTGATATTTCTAAACCATCTAAGTGGAAGAGGCTTGGGTTGGAGCCACCAGCAACCCTAATTTGGATGTGGGAGTCAAATCCCTGACCTGCCTAGTTTGGTGCCCACGGTCCCAGGGATTACTTCCCTGCTTACTGCCACTGCTGTATGCCACTAAGCTGACAGACTGCCCCTGCCTTAGGCTTTTCAAAGGTCTTTATTTGTACTCTGAAGGATTCTTCAACTTCTTTTCCTTCAGCTCCTGTGCCAGTGTTTAATGAGAGGCCTCCTGCCTGCAAGAACACCTCTATAAACCTATGGTGCTTCCTGTTTGGCAGGACAGAAACACCTGACTGGCTCCAAAGCTCACTCAAAGGAGGGGTGTTGTTTAACCCTCTTGAGCCCTCACTCCTCTCATTGCAGCTCTTCCTTTGTTGGCATTAAAAGGTGCAAGGCTGCAGAATGCCAGAAGTGCTGCAGATTAGAGCAGAAGTGCTTGGACAGTATGGGGCAGCTCAGGGACTGGAACACAAAGAAGTGAAATGGGTCATGTCTAAAGCAGAGCTGAAATGATGTATTACAGTTATGGAAAAGAAGCTATTTAAACTTCTGTAAGCAATATCACAAAGTCATCCCAGTGTGGAGGACGTTCCCAGGGAGGACACAGTGAATCACAGAACACTAGTTCCCAATGAGGAATTTATGAGGTTCATTATTCATCTATCTGCTGATTTAGTATCAGCTGTATTCAAAACCAGTTTGAAAAGCCATCAATAGGTTGTAAAGCATTTTTCCATGTTAGAGTGTGCGTAAATTCTAATAATTTGATACATTCCCTTTGAAGAGTCCAGCATCTGATTTCTGTGATTGTGAATTACCAGATTGTCTGCATGTAAATAGTATCTGTATCCTTGACAACCAGACTTTATGACTGACTCATTCAATGAGGTCATGATTCATTGTCAGAGGTATCAAAATTCATTACCTTCTTTCACAGTGCTTTTCCTGCCATTAGGTTTGTGCCAAATCATAGTAACTGAGATTTCCTTACAGACAGGAACAAAGCACTGACCAAGAAGCAAGCAAAAGCAGGGACTAATCCAGCAAAAGCAATACATAAGTGAAACTCAGATTCAGACCAATCCCCCGGAAAAGAAAAAAAAACAGTAAAATGGATAGAGATGCAATTTAACATGGTCTAAAAAGAGAAAAAGGTGATCAGAATCCCCTTCAGGCAATATGAAATATTCAACTGCTCCCTAAGCCTTGCATAAATGTGAACAAAGCAGCAAAGTGTCTGCACACACACGCACACAGAGATCCCTGAACAGCCCTGGGGGTCCAAGTTTACTTGACACAATCCTGTATATAAGAGATGACAAATCCTCAACTCCCGTGGACTTTGAGGCCAGATGGAATCAAATCAGCACCTTTTCAGTCTGACAGGAGGAATGCACTCTGTTTTGGCTGAGGAATCCTTGACTGGGTCAGCTTTGCCTTTGAATTTAAATCTAACTATTCACTTCCCTTTTTCCTATGCTATTCTTCGTTATCCCCCAGTGCAAACTCCAAAATCTGTCTTTCGTTACCTCTTACCCTCGAGGTTTGTTTTACTTTGTTTCTTATTCCAGTCTTACCATGCAATAAAGAATGTGCCAAATCTGTTGTGTTGTACCATTTCTATTAAATGCCATGGAACTGACTAGCTCAGGTGATTTTAAGAGTGAAATTTTAAACTTGGGGTAATGACATTTGTTAATTTTTTGTGAGACTCATATACCTAACCAGCTGGTTTCTTTACAGAACTAGAATTTTGATAATTTTCATAATGCAAATTCACAACTTTAATTGGTCTATGACTTTTTTTTTTTAATCGTATGAAGAATTTTAAACAGTGCTGCCTGAGGGCCAGTTCTTTAACTGCTCAATATGGGAAAAGCTTTATTGAAACCATGGGGTTTTATGTGCACTAGATAAGGCTCTGACCTCTCTTTCAAGGCAAATCATATCAGCCCTAATTTAGTATGTAGGGGATAATTTTAGTAGTGTGAATAAGTCCAGTTTAGCTGAAGAAATTGCTTATGTGTCTGCACCCCTTGTTGAGTTAAAATACTTCAGACCAGAAAATCAGTGGAGAGTATTACACATCTTAGACTTCACTGCCTATGCTGCAATGGAACTGACAGTATGACACAATATACAGCAACAATGACCAAGCCTGAATTACAGCTGTAAAGATAAATTTCTTAATTGACAAGAAAGAAAGGATTTAATTTGTTTTTAAAATACTTCTGTCAAATGCTTACTTGTAGGTGTTATATATGAGTTAGATGTCCCACACCTGAAGCAGATTAGTTAACACAGTCACTGGACTCAGAAGATCACACATCTTCTCTGAGGTGAGCTCCACAGGCCTCCAAATCCACTCATAAAGATGACACTTCGGCTGCCTAAATCCAGATGTACGGCAAGGTGTACATTTCAGTCCCTGAAAGCACCATACAGTTATCCTGCCTGCCCATCAGCTGCCTTGCCAAGAGGACATCTTCTCTTGTAGGTCTGTATTTTATCTGCCACTCCTATATGGATACTGCAGAGTCCCTAGGGTGACTCAAACGGTGTTTAGGTAATGGAACCAAACCCTTGATCCTTGTTACCAGCTTCAGTATCTTTTCCTCATGTAAATGGCTGTGTCTTTACCTTGTGCTGAGTCCAATCTGAGTGTCTCAATAACATAAATTAATCTCAGCCTCTAATTCACAGCAAAATACTGTGATATGTCACAGGTGGGAGGTGTATTTTTCTGAAGTACATCTTTTAGGAAACATTTTCCCTGTTACACATCTTTCTTTTTGTTTCAGGCCCTGCAATCACTGTCATACATGATTCTTAACATGAGTACAGTGCTAAAATCTCTATCAGTACTTTGTTCCAAGGCATAAAACCATAATGCTTTTAAAGTGCCTGTGTTGATCCTGCCCTATGAACAGGTATTATAAACCAGTGTTTATAGTACTGTCAGTACACTAGTTAGTGACTAGTGTACTGACAGTACAGTGATTTTAATTTAAAAGCTGTCCTCTATGGATCACACCTGAATAGACAGTTGTGAATAATTTATATATGAAATTCAATCAGTGATGGCCAGTTTTGACAGGTCAGTTAACCTATGTAGAACTTCTGTCTCTTGGAAGCACAGCTTTTGCAAGTGTGTTGAGAGTGATATTATTATATAGTGAGTTCTATATTCATCCTGCATCTGGTGTTCATATTGAACACTCCTGCTGTTACTCTACAAATTGCTACAAGGGAAAACTTGGTTAGATTTAGGATATATGCTGTACAAAGAGGGTGGCCAAACTCTGGAACATGGGGCCAGGGAGCATGTGAAACCTCAGTGTTTGGAGACTTGACAGTCATCTGTACAAGGTGCTGAGCAACTGGGTCTATCTACATTGGTCCTGCATTAAGTGGGGTTTAGATAGTCTCCAGAGAGCCCTTGCAATCTTTTCTGTAGTTTTGTGCCTTTGGTTTTGTTTTTTTTTACACCTCATTTGCATTCTGAAAACACAAGTCCAAATATACAAACCCTAACTGAATTCTAAAATCAGTCACTGAAAACGACCTAATATTTACTATGTTCTGATGCCACTAGTCCGCTCTGATGGAATCTACTGCTGCACAATCTTACTCTACACCTGGACAAAGCTCAAGCTCAAACAAGCTTCAATTCTGAACTCTCTGCCTGCCACATTTGAGTCTTAGAGTTCAGTCTTTCAAAATGGCCAGGGCTCAATTGATGTTCATTTACCCATATCTATTAAAATTCATCCTGCTTTTATACTCTACTTGTTAATAGTGAAAAATGTGCTAATAAACTGACACTATGGCTTCATTTCATTAAATTAATAGGTTTTTACTCAGTCTTCTTTTTTTCAGGACAAAACATGGAAAAACTAGGGGCAACATGAATGGGTAAAGTGTGTGCAAAGGCTAAATATGAAGTGAGCAAGGTCTTTACATTTCTCCTAATGCATTTCTAGCTAGGGTCTGCCCAATCCTATCTGAATTTCACTCTATTAAATGATGTTCAGTAAAGAATTTCAAGCTTGTCCAGTACAAAAAGGAAAGGTTTTGTATTCTTTGTCTTGGAACATCTAAGACCTGGGAAAGCAATAAGAATTCAGTAGTAAGCTGCACTGGCACAGGTGGCAGGTACAGAATGTAAGAAGGCAAAGTACTTCTTTAACACCTTGCCAAACCCAAAAGCAGCACCTATATTTGAATTTTCTAGTAGCAGTCAAAATGCACAAAATCACGCTTCCTTTCGCCGTTTGGGTGTCTTTATAAAAGGTATGTGTTAGTCTCCTCCCTACTTAAGGCAGTTCATCTTTCTCTGACAGCAGTCCTTCATTCTCTGTCCCAAAGGACACCACCCATCCAAACTCCTGTGCAACATACCTTCAGGTCAGATACATCCCTGTAGCACTGCTCAGAACGGGTGTGATCAGAAAGCTGCACATTCCAGAAGCATGGGAGCTGGTAGACAAGGAAGGGATTTTGTTTGATGACTGCATTGAAGATATCCTAGCAGAAAAAAAAAGAGAAAGATTTGGGTATGCTGTTTCTACTGTGTGAGGTGATCTCAACTCCTCCCCCAGCTGACTCTCCTTCTCCCCCTCACAGGCAGAAATTCCAATGGTGATGAAACGTGAAGTCTGTAAACCTTTCTCCATAATTCTGTTGCCTTGGGGGGTGCTGTTAATCTAAGGAGTGATATATAGATCTGGACAAGAGGAACAAACTCTCCTGACACAAAGAGCTAAGGGACTCCAGAAAAGTTTTCTAACATTCATCTTTTTCTGCTAGCTATTCTAGTCACCAGGGAGGGTAACAGGCAGTAAAAGACACAGTGCCTGCTGGCACTGATTACTGCACCACTTTTTAACAAAGGGCAGGAAAGTGAATCTGGCAGCTACGTTGCTTCAAGGTGAATTACTAGACATGACTTTAGCCAGCACTTTATTGTTGCAACAAGTAATACAGGTAACAGGTACTTTATGAGGAAGGCATGTAGGACATATTGCAGAGCAGCCTACACCATGAGGGACAGGAAGTGTTTTGCCCCTAAGCAGCCATTCCGTTGGAGAAGTACATTAGAAGGACAATCTGAGGCTAAGGTGTTAGGGGAAGACAAAAGCAGCCCTCCTCTGCTCTGCAAAATTCTGCCCCATGCAGATATTAGACAGCAACTCAGGACCTGACTGAAAACACAGTGAAGTTGCAAGAATCTTTTTAATGAACCTCAGGATCACCCTGCAAAGATGCTGTACAGAGTGCACATCTCCATGTGCACAGTAAGGAGGGTGCTTCCTTTGTGGTGACTGGTCAGCAGCCAGAGGTAGCTCAGAAGAACAAATATCTAAACATGATGCTGTTGAGCAAAAATTATTGGTTCAGTCTGGTATTACATTTTGTTTCTGGGTCTAAATTGAGAGCTAGCAAGAAGCACAAGTTGAAAAACAATATTTCTATGTTTAGGCACACTGTTTCTTCTCTAGGCCTCAGCTTCCTATCTGTGGCAGGGAGACAGCAGCACTTTTGTCTTTACAGGGCTGTTGTGGCATGGAGTACATTAAAAGACATCTGGGACTCATCTGCCAGAAACAGTTAAGAAATGTCAGGAGACTCTTAAAACTACAATCTGATTAGACAATAACCTGTGGGAAAAGACAGTTCATTTGGACTTCTGGTGTCTGGGGAGTTCTGTGTTAAAGAAGGGAGGACAGAAAATAAAAGCTTGAAAACCCCTTTTGTTCCTCTTATGAATCATGTAAGCAGAGGAAGCAAAAATGTCAGTGTAGTAACAGGAACCAAACCTTGTGACTAAATCTCTATTCTCTTCCACATTTTGCCCAGAAGGATTCAACAGATGGTGACTACAGGCACAACAGCTTTCCCTTGCCTTTTCCCACATCTCATCCCCTCTCTCTTTCCTTCCTCAACCCGTGGCTCAGTGGTTGTCCCACAGTCCTGCAATGTCCTACTCACCTGGTCAGCCAGTGAAGTGGACAGCATGCTCATTAGCTCCCGCTCCGCCGTCAGTCTCCACATCTGCTCCCACTTCATCTTCCGCAATTTATCGAGGAGCAGCAAGATCACCCCTGAGGGGAAACACAGGGCAGGGATAAAGGGAAGCCATGATGTCACGTGCCAGCCAAGGCCCACTCTGCCCATGTGCTGATTCAGCAGCTAAAACACAACATAAAGTTATCTGACACACCTGATTGCAACCCTTGAAACTTCTCTGAGGAACAAATTATCAAGGCTGGTTACAACCTAGACCTTGAGACGGCCCGCCATTAAGGCACCAAATGTGCACAGAACAGGATCCTCAAATTGGAAATTTTCAGTTGGAAGAAAGGTACCTCAACATGCATTATACTCAGTTGCTTTTCAGCTGGCCAAAATTCCTAGTGTACAAGAAGGGAAAAGAGCGGAAGCAATGAAGCTGGATTGAAACACCAGCAAAATCTTTCCTACAGTGTCTTAGAAAAATCTGCTTGAAAAATGAATTGGGAAAGGCTCAGATAAGAGCGCTGTCATGGGGAATTAATGCAGACTGAAGGACCACAAAGAAGGAGTACCGATAAACAGCAGTCTCACAGGCTGTCAGAAGCCACCTAGTAGAATCAATGATGGGTCCTGCGTTGTTTCATATCTTCATTAGTGAAGGGGGGAAGTAAACAGAACAGTAATGGCATCTGCAAATGACATTTAACAAGAGGTCTTACAAAAAAACATGACGGCAACTGTAGAGAACCATAGCAGCTACACAGAAGAATACGAAATGAGAAAAAGCAGCCACAGGGAAAAGCTGCCTCAGGGAGTCCAAGTTGATAAAACTAAAAGTAATGAGAAAAATAAAGGAATTGTAGTCTGAATGCTTAAGAAAAACTCTCCTAAAACTGCTGTGGTGAAATAAACTAAAAATGGCAGATAAACTATTTTATTTCATGAGTCTTTCCAATCAGACTACACCAGGGTTACAAAATGTACCTGGAAAAGTGCTGCTCTGGATGGGAGAGGACATAGTGGTTCCACTTCCTTCCTATATTTAGTTTCTATGACATGGCAAGTTTCTTTCTAGTAAAACCTGGTACTGCTATGAATAAAAAGAAAACCTCTCCTGGCAGTGCATTTTGTGGCCTATTTTAGTTGTGTTTTCCATTTAGTCCATCTGGTTCCCAAGGATGCTGGAACCTGTGCTGGAGGGATCCCCTTTCATCTTCAGTCAACCTTTCTGCTTCCAGCTGTTGGATTGGAAAGGGATGCATTGTCAGAACATGCTACAGTTTATTTATGTCAGTGTGTTGGTCTTCTCTCCAGCATAAGGAAAGCCTATTTTGGAGCATGTAATGTGCATGCATGAGCTTCTAAGAGAGCCATTATACATTGTCTGAAATTCTACATCAGTGTGAAACAGGTTCCTTGTGCTGCAGCAATAAACTGGGTGGGAGATCTCCTCTCTGGGAAAGGATTTTTTCCAGCAGGCAAGAACTGTCAGCTTTGCAGTGAAATGCAACTGAGAAGGTTCTTTATTAAGAAAAATAAAGAATAATGGTAAGATTCAGCTAACTGTAATAGAATAGTTTTTATAACTCATAAACAACAGGCCAATTTTTCTTAATTTCTCTAAGCCTCCAGTCTGAGGAAGAAAAGGGGAAATATTTTAATATGTGCAGTATTCTCTTATTTTTTTTTTTTTGACTTCCACTCTTATGCTAGCAGCAGATTATGGTATTGCAGCTAACAAGATTATGCTGTCCTGAGGGACTATCATGGTAGCAGCAGCGAGTAGAAGAGGCAGATGGAATGAAAAAAACTGGAATATATGTGAGAAAGGATGTACAAAATTATAATGCAATCATGGCTACTGAAAATATTCACAAAGTTTTACTGTTTCACCATCAAAACTAATTTCAATGCAATTTCTATTTTAATTCACCTGCAGGCTTGAGCTTAACACCTTTGTACAGTTTCTATTTAGGGTTCTAATTTACTGCTGCCAGAGAATACTGATAGCAAGTTTAAATATTTGGTCATTAGTATTAGTGAGAATAAGATATTTTTACTAAGAGGAGAATTTAATATTATTCACTTAGCGTTATTGAGTCCAAAAGCAAAGCAAAAGCATGTGTTTTGGGAACTTTTAAAACAGTTCACGCAGAGGAAAAATTACTTTTTTTCCGAACAGTGAACTTCATGTTCTCATCTATATTGTTGTGTTGCCAAAAGCAAATTTAACAAATGAATTAACTTCAATCTACACAATTAGTTTGCAGGCAAAGTGTCTGAAATAAGGAAAGAAAAATATTTGCCTCAGGATCTGCTTCCCTCAGAGCCAAATTGAGTGAAATCTCAGACTAAATTCAAGATGACATACAGCTGAACATAAGGGGAAAAGGGACTCACTCTCATCTGCTCTGCTGGGGGAAGAAGAGACTGGAGGAAAAACAAGAAATAAAAGGAATATTTTATTAACATCTGGCCCCAGGCAGCAGGACTTCTGATCTTTTGAGAAGTGCAGCATCTTCCTGCCCTAACCTACCTGAGAAAAACAGAAGGAAAGCTTGGCAGCAAACAAAGAAAAAGAGAGAAGCAGCAACCTAAACATCTCATGAGTATTAAACAAATTATGATCAGCCACAGAACACCCTATTTTCATTGTCCTGAGGAAACAGTTCAGGCATATCCTGAGAGATGTAAATATCTCAAAGATCCAGGAGATAAAGAATGATTTATTACCAAATTTATGGAAAACATCTTAGTCTTGTAATAACTTGAATGGCATTTCTCTCCTGCTGCTTGATGAGACTTTGCTTGAACTACCAAAATTTGACAGATTCTGAACTGCTCAAACAGGCAAACAAACAAGAAAGCAAACAAACAAACAAAGCAGTTTCTCAAAAATGTCATTTAAGGACATATGAGAAACCCAGCTCCAAAAGCAAAACAAAAAAACTGCCCCAAGCACAAAAAAAATTTGGTGAATAAATTGAATAAAACAGCACAATGAACTTGAATTAACATATTTGGATTAAAATGTTTCAGTTGTAAAACACTGCAAAAATTTTTGGTACATTTTAAAACTCAATTAACTTGAAAATAATTTTAATCTCAAAATTGAAACAAATTAAAAATCTTACTGAAAATTATCAAAATATCTGAAAAGTTAAATAAATTTTCTGGTTTGGGTCTAACTGAACTTTGGGAGTCACCTTTTCCATCCTCTTCCCCTTTTTTGATTCAATCTAAAACAATTTTTTTGTTCTTCCAATGTTTTCACTAAGCAATGGTTTCCAGAGATGCTTTAAGGCATGTCAGCAAATTTGTTCTTCTTTTTCGTTTGCTTTTGTTAATCTGCTCCAGAACAAAATATTTTATTTCATTTTTCTGAACAGTAAATTGAAAGTCTGCAGAAAGATCAGCCATTTCCCTTGGAATACTACCAAGCATCCCCACCTCTTGCTTCTGGAACAAAGACAACAGCTCGTCCTGAAATTCAGAGAGGAACATATAGTAGAGCTGGAAGTAATAAGCAACATTTAAGACAAAACAGAATCACTTAGAGATGTGATAGTGAAACTGGACAAGCTTTCAAACTCAATCAATTTATTACAATGGGCATTTAAAGGTGCCTGAAAAAAAACACTCAGTGCTGTGGGGGAAGAAAATGTAGCTCCCAAGAACTAATTTTCTGTAGGATCTTGCCTGTTCCTTTTGTGTCGAACAGGATGCTTTTGTGAGCCTTTGAGGCAATGCCATCTTATATGAGTAGCACCTCAGAATCTATCCTTGTCAGGTTTTTAAAAATTCTTCTTGAAATTAGGCCTGCAACACTGAACCAGCTAGACAAAGAACAAGTAGATATCATCATAATATCCAAAACAGACAGGTAAGACATGCTTCAAAATATATCATAAAGCAATAGTGAGTTTTAAAAAAATGACTGGGATTTTGCTATAGCTAAGCAGCACACCGAAGACCACACACCAAACCACTGAGTCTGAGAGAAATACTGAACTTACTGAGTCTGTAAGAAATAATGTTAAACAGACCTGAAATTATGCAGATTTTGTAATAAATATCTGACCCAGGCATTTAGAGTAGTAATCTACCACATTTTATGTGATTTGGCACCAAAAATTTGAATTCAGTTTTAAGTGCTGTGGAAGAGACTTGTAGCTCTGCTGTCCTAGGAGAGGCTCCATGATAGTGCTGACTGCTGAGTCCTCTAGCAAACACTTGCAACTTCTTTTAATTCTCATTTATTGTACTTGAAGCCAATGGAAACTGTCCCAGTCTGTCACATTAGGGATGTGACTATGCCTTTGCTGGTCAGGTCTCCAATGGCCGGTTTTGTTAAGGACTGCATTTTGAATCCACTAAGCCACAGCTCCACTCCACTGACTGTGGCCTCTGTTTTCCACCCACAGTATCAAGGCAACAGAAAAATGTAAGTACATGGCTGTTAGTAATTAAAACATTAAATTAAAGCAAGAATTGCAAAACAAGCCACCGCATACATTTTAAAATTTACGGCTTTGTAAATTTATCTCACTTGGTTTATAGACTATCTGTTGCTCATAATTTGACCAGCCATATCATTAATGTAATAAAGCTATATTTTTCTATAGCTTTTAACATGATGTGACTGAAGGACTGTCATTCTAGCACATTTCTGGAGTGTCCTGATACATTATTTAACTATGAATTTCATGCACCAGCCTTATTTTCTCAAAAGAGCTTTTCACAATCTAAAATACCCAAACTAATAAAAACTTGCACGGATGTACAATGTGTTCATTGAGAATAAATGATGATTCCACATTGGAATTTTTCTCTCAGAAAACTGCACAGGGCTGAGAAGCTGTTTTGAAACAAAGTGTGGGTCCCTCCAGGCATGGTGACAGAATGCAATAGCCCTCGTTTTCTCTGCACACGTATTCAAAGTGAAGCTGTCATAGAGGGCATTTTGAAATGTTGTGCAGTCACTCTGTTGGGAGGCTGGTTCCTCCTGAAGCATTACAAACATTTTGTTTACACTTCCTGATGACCATTTAATGAAATAGAAGACTTTTACTTTCTTTATTCTCTTCTTCCCAAGTATGCTACTTTTCCTTAGGCAGAATTAAGATGAATGTTTTACTCAAGCACAGTTCTAACTTCTTATTATAGAGCTGCTCACTGTAGCTCAGAATGTCCCAGTTTTCTGTTTCTTTACTGCTTAGATGCTATTCTTCCTGAGCAATTTGGAAGAAGATAAACATGTTTTCTATCTTCTATTTAATGACTTCTGGGGGAATTTCTCCAACTTTCTTAAAGCCCCAAAGCTGCTACAGAGGAATTTTCTTGATTCCAGAGTCTAGACGGTCTGCAGGAGAGGAATCATGAGCCATAAGACTTTTTGCAGGTCTATGGAGGAAAACCTCTGCTACTTAGAGACCTGCTCAGTAATACTCTCTCCTCTCATCTCCCAGAGTCTTGTGAAGAGAACTAACAATTCCACAGGCCTTTCAGAGGTCAGCAAAGAAAAATCATCACTAGACCTGAAGAAACTGGCCTTCTCTCACACAGATCCCAAGCATATAAAGTCCCAAGCAGTGAAAATTCATACACTTAACAGCCCAAATTGCTGAAAAGATTTGCCTAACATGGAAAACAACATGGTTGGAAAATAACAAAAATATTAGAAATGTAAAAAATGGAAACTAGGGGTTATTCCCAGCTGCTGTACTTGCTTGGGCATCAAGGAAGACATTAAGGATAGTAACTTTTCTCAAAACCCTTTATCCTGAATCCTGTGCAAAGGGTTGTTGGAGATAAAAACCATCTTTGAAGAAGCTCCTTACATGGCTTTTAAAAAGATCCTGCTTCCTCACAGTCTTTGCACTCTGTGACCCTTGTGAGTGTATAGCACAGAGAAATTACATTTTAGAAACAAGAAGGAAATATTCCAGACAGTTCTCATTTGGTAAACTATGGAAATGGCTTCCAAGAAGAGAAAAAACCTTCTAAGAGGCACATTGTTAAAATCTCATAAAATTCAAAAGACTGGGAAAGTTTTTGCTGAGCACTTTTAAACTTCAGAGAACGCATTCTAACCTCAGGCCTGCAAAGGGAGAGAGGAGGGAAGTTTCAGCCTTTATACACTGTAGCACCACGGCAGAGGCCACATGAAGTGGAGATCTGTCTTAAGGACATTTCACACCACTGCCATGCACGAGGATCAGCTGACACATCTCTGCACATGTCTGAAAGACATCATGAAAGTGCTAAAAGTGGCCACTAGCTAAAAGGTGGCCAGGTACACATCTTATTATAAAGCATATTGAAATGTGAGATTTAAAAAGAAAAGTGATACTGGGAGGGGGAAGGGGTGTGAATGTCAAAAATTTCTACAAAGTTTTAAAGAGCTTTTCTTCTCTTCAATACTAAAACTGCAGTAAATTCTTACACACAAGATTAGCTGTGGTTTCATTTGCCTGCGTGCTTTGGTGGCTTCAACAGAAAAACAAAGTCCCGATGAAATACTTCTTTAGGTGATAAAGTCAGAAAGGATAATTTTTCACTTTTGCGTAACAGAGGTCATAGGATTTTTCAAAATCAGTTTGGGGACTAGTAGAGCATAACTTCTAGAAAAAAAAATCAGTCTTGACTTAAAAATTTACAATAATGGATAGTCTACCACAAACTTTGGTAAGTTATTCCAATGCATAATTACCCTGATGAAGGGTGCTTCCCTTATTCTAATTTGAACATCTCTTTGAACTTTCAATCATTTATCTTGCTGAACCTTTGCTAAATTGGCAAGCCCTCTACTAAGAAATGTTATTCTCTCCTCTAAATATTAATAACCTAGGATCAAATTATCCTTTGATTTGCTGCCAGATAAGCTCCTGGACCCATTTTTCCAAACTTCATGGGAAATTTTCCAGTATTGTTGCTGAATTATGCAAATTTTTGAGTGAACATCTTTGACCTGTGGAGCTTAGCCCCGGACAAGTGGCTAAATCTACATTTTAAAATATATACAGTCCAAGAAGTGGTCCCCAGCACCCAGAGCACCAAAGCCCTGGTTGTGTGTGTACAACTGGGAGTGTGCATGCTCTGCTCAGGGTCTGGCTCTTTCCTGAGCACACCCTGCTGGCCACATTCATCCTGCACAGCACTTGTCTGAGGTCTGGTTTATGCTCCTTCAGTTGTCAGACAGAACGATTATTCTGTTTGCATTTCTCAGCGTGGATGACATTATGAGAGAGCCATGTCACAGTTTTCTAGACTGGAATATTTTCAGCAAGGAACAGAAGATCTGTGTTGTGTGCACTGGAGAATGTCATCAAGGCATGCAGGAAATTAATCTTCTGATGTCACACTTAAGGATTAGAAAGAGGTGCCAAATGGAGTGCAGTCCTATCCATGCTACCTTCCAGAAATACTTCCTGAAGTGAAAGATGAACAAATTACACTACTTTTTTTCTTTTTTTTTTTTAATGAAAGACAGTTTGGTTCCTGAGAAAGACAGGGTACCAACTAATTTCTGTGTCCTGTGGATAAACAGGGAGCCAAGAGTGAAGAATGAACTGGGCAGCTAAGTTACCTGGCATTGTAGACATCAGGTATGACAGGAGTAAAAAGCCTCCATCCCATACAAAACAAATGCATCTCCCGTACTCATACTTGAAATTACTCTGGTTGTACATCCAATGATCACACAAAGTATTTTGTCAATCATTACAAACCTGGAGTTCATCTAATTATCCATCCTGGACTGATTGTCACACATCTCTTAATTCTTCCTGAATGTAGAATTCTTCATGTCAGTGCCTCAAAACACAGAATTGTGAGAGTGAACATCACAACTCTACAAAAAGCTAGAGGAACTGGACTTTGGGTGAGCTGTGCTGAAGAGGAATCACATAATAACACAGACTGTACAGGGTTACTGTGCAGGAGGTCCAGGCATTGCATCTCTGTGTGCAGGCATGTTTGGAAAAAGGGATCACACAAAGCTGGTTTTTATGGATAAAAACTGAGGAGGTTTGTTGAAATTTGCTGACTATTTACCCCGTTAAAAGCAAGTACGTCTTCCAAAAGTAATTTATCTTAGACTCTCCACCAAAGAACCACCCACCTTTAAAAGAAAAAATAATCTGTTTCTTAATCCTTGGCTCTTGTAAATCAGCTTAAGTCCCTTTAATGCAAGAGTCAGGCATTTATATCAGATCTGGACCTTATCCATGATACTTATCTAGGTTTTATTCTTCCAAAGAAAGCAGCAAAAAGTGAATGGTAACAGGGACTACTGCTTTAAATTATGTTTGGCTTTTTTGTTTTGATCCTCTCAAAGGCATCATATTCAATAGGGGTCAAATATCAACAATTTTACAAGGTTTCCATTGGGACTATGTGAAGAGGAAAAATGCACCCTGCACAGGTGCTAATTACTTTGCCTGTCTTTTAATCTTGACAGTGTCTGCCTTATACTTTCCATCATGGTGGAGAAGAGCTTTCAAAAGCAGTTTCTAATATTAAGTGTAGTCCACAAGACTAGCTGTAACAATGGGCACAGTGAGCAAGAACCTGTCATAGCTTTTCTGGGTCTGGTGTTCACTCAACACCTCACCAACAAAGAAGGAGATGCAGTTCAGGGCTGAATGACCTGAAAGGTATTTCTTTCTATTTGGATGACAAAGAGGTTTGGAGTTTTGTATTCAGGAAAAAGCAGAAAACTTCCTCTTGCCCTCCCCCCCCTCAATGGGCAGTTTATTGACTGAGTAAGATTCAGAAGGAATAGCACACTCTAAGAAATGGATTAGGGGAAAGACAGCAGCAGCACACAATGAACAAGCCTGGAAATTAACTACAGCATTTAAAAAAAAAAGCCCAGGAAACATAATCCTTCCTGCGCAACCACTTATTTTCTAGTAACAGAGAGAAGGATTAGGTTCACAACAGAAATACAGGGATTTGCTTAAGGAGCTCCTTTATCATCCTCATATAACCAAATTGGAGTACAGTTTGGGTTAGGAGATTGCAAAGTTGGACTGCCAAGCTTGGAGGGTTGTGTTCAGCAATAAAACTCCCAGATAGATGGTGGTCAGTCACCGGGGGTGTTCCACAGGAGTCGGTACTGAGCCTGATACTGTTAAGCATTCAGATTAATGATCTGGGAATGGAATAGAATGTGTCCTAGGCAATGTAACACATGACACCACTGTGGGCTGGGCAGCTACACAGGGTCCTTGACCGGACAAGTGGGTAAGAGAAAGCTCCTAAAATTCAACAGAAAGTCCTGAATGGGACTAATCCTGAATCAAGAGCACACGCTGGAGGACAGGTGGATAGAAAAGAGATTTCCAGGAGAAGTTCTAAGGGATTGGGTGGACAGCAAGTTGAACATGACCCAGCAGTGCGACCTTGGGGCAATATTCCACATGTTGGGTTATTCTAGCCCTCAGGCCATGGGAAGTGATTACTACTCTTGGCTCAGCACTTTTAAGACCACATCTGAAGCACTGTTTTGGATTCCTCAGTCAAATAAATACCCTGACATGCTGAAGTAAATCCATCAGAGAGCAACCCAAATGGTCATAGGCCTGGCACTCATAAGGAGAAGCTAGGAGAACTGGCCTTCTTCAGCCTGGGGAAGAGAAGACTGAGGGGTCTCCTGTTGCTTTCTAAAACTACTTAATGGAGCAATACTTTTCTTACAGATGCACAGAGAGAGAATGAGAGATAACAGTCACATACTGCAGCCAAGGAAAACCTAACTACATAATATGAATTTTTACTTTTATTTTTCACTGAATAGAAAAATAGTGGCTGAATATAGGAACAGGCTGCTCTGAGAGGTATCCATGAAGACACTTGAAACTCAGCTGGAAAAGGCCCTGAGCAACCTGAGCTGACTTTCAATGGGAAGAGGGCCAAAAAACCTCGGGAGATCTTTTCTGACCTAAATTGCTTATAATTCAACAGTTCTACTTCTCTTTTGACTGTCTGTGGCTTTCTTGAGTACAACTGTTTAGATATGATCTGCATATAGAGTGTATTGCAGCACTCCTGTCCTTCCCTGAGCTCACTTTGACAAAGATTGGTGCAGAAGGGATGGTAGAGCTACAGCACGAACAATTAAAGTCAGGACGTAGCTGAACATAAAGACAAGACAATGAGGAAAAGCAAGAAATGAGCTGCTTCTTCTGAGATTTGTGTCCACTCAGTTTTGCAGATTCTTCTTTTTAAAGTCTCTTGGTATTTTTTTAAAGGGGAAAGGTTTGTTCTGAACTTAGTTTGCCCTAACACAAAATGCTAGGTTGCCCTAGCACCTAAGAGAGTGATCTGACTATGACCAAATCCAACCGATTTTGTTGGCACTTTATTAGTGGGAATGACTTAGACATGGGGTAGAAAGACATCTTAGTCACTCTGCTACTTTCTGTGACAAGCACCGAGCTCCCTATTAAGAGTCCAAATATGGAGTCCAACTGTGATGCCTCTTTTCTTTGTTTTGGGACTGTGGCTAAAACTGCTTTCTCTGTCTCTACAAAAAGGAACTGTCTTTCCACAATCACTTTTATGAGCACAATGAGAAACTGGAAAGTGAACTTGCACTTCAGAAGAAAATGTACTGGTTTTACTATCACTATGCATTTGTTCGGGCTTCTCCCATCATATAATAGAAGGTTTTGTTCTCAGTGTAGACACCTCAAAGCCTTTACTAAGCTTTTATGTGCAAGTCTTTCATCCAAATTTAACCTGCTAATGATTGTCCCTCTACAATAAAAAGGGCACTTCAGACTGCTGGACAACATAATTACTGATCAAGGTATGTATGTTCACATAAAGAACTGCCTTGATCAAGCAAAAATAAAACACTTCAAAATTATTTTTTAAATCATTACATTGGAATGCTACATCTAAATGGCTGATTTATGTACATTACATGGAGAACTTAACAGTATGGACTCAGGTCAGATCAATAAAACCCCCAAAACGAGGACAATTTAATCAACTAAAAAGAAATAAATTTTATTTACTCCAATACAACTAGAATCTGGTATAGACTCTCTAAACGCCATCTGTTTTAATCACAGGTTTCCCACAAGATAAATATTTTTGGTGTTTCAAAGCAAGTCTGGTGGTGTTTCTTAAAAACAGTTTTTGCAGGGGCTGAGAGATTCAATTGCTAAGGAGGAGGTATCTGAGAGAATGCCATGAACAGTAGACTAACTCAGCCACAGTAATGCCTTTATTACATAGACAGGCCTCTCAAACTGGAGACATCATTTTCAAAATCAAATACATATTGACCCTCATTTCAGAAATGTCAAACATGTTGTAAACAAGTTCTCAGTACATCACATGCTTTAGAAAGTGCATGAGAAAGACCTGAAATGAAGCTATTCTTTGAGGATAGTCAGCTTTAAAATAGCTTATTTTTTAAGTGCAAGCTACTGATTACAGACAACAAAGATAGGGATGAGGTCATCAAAAAGCAGAATTATCGCTTTTGCTTCCCACCTTTGACACAAACAGACTGATATTTCCTGTTGAGACTAAAAGCAGCCATAGGCTGGCATTCCTAAACTGCTACCTGGACAATGTGCACAGTATTTGTACTTCAAAGGCACCTCTACATGTATAAAGCTCATGTGTATCACCATGCTTTGCACTGAGAATAGTATTTACTGAGTAAACTCACAGTGTCTTAAAAAAAAAAGAATATAATCCAAAAAAGGTTCACACTTCTACTTAGTGTGAACCTAAGTAGATGAAGAAAGTGCTGCTTTTTGACTTGTCATGAGTGTTGGACATTGGTTTTTTAATCATTAAAATGCATTTTTCATTTGTTTGCAATGCTCCTGTACTTTGACCCAACCTTAATGACAGCACTTCTATTACCAAACATGACTTACGTTTGAACTAATGGCAGACAGAATACTGCAATGGCTTTAGAGGGGGCATGGCTAAGCTTGGTCAGGCCACCACAGTGGGTTTAAAAGGTTCTATAAACCACGACTTTTCTGACTTCTTCATTCATTGACACAATTTGACAACATCCTCCTCTCTCAAGCAGCCAACACACATGAGTACAATTACCACAATGTCATGAGCAGAAGCCTGTGGAGCTCAGCTGAAAGCTGTTACCAGGTTTCTAGAGCAGGACCACAGGCAGTGCCATGACTACCAACAGCCCACTCTGCACTGCTTCACCAGTCATTTGTTTTCTGCACTGAAGATGCACAGTATCATCATGAAGGAGCACAAGATGTGATCCAGGCTTATTTAATATAAACAGTCTGTTCTGTGCTTGTCTTCCATCATTCAAATTTGTTAAATATTATGCAAAAATGACATAACACATGCTTTCAATTTCCAATTCCACTTCCACGGGTCCTTTTTTTCAGGGAAACAATAAAGGAGAGAGATTAATTCTAGCACTCTTCTAGTCATTACAAACACAGAAGTAATAAGACACAGTACACACGCAGCCTAGTAATCGTTAGGTGCTAGCCATTCCCTTCTGTTCCCAATCCACAAATCTGGTAATGTCACATTTCCCAGTGTGGGAGTATGAATTCTCAGCTCAAGCTGTTGAGACACCTCCTTATAATTTCTGGTGGCTCCACTGAGGCAGTGCATTTCACATGAGCCTCAAATCTTCAGTATGGGCTTCTGTAGTCTAGGAGTCCAAAATCCCCAGGGCCAAAGTTTTTTAAAATTACCCCCAGCACCCAAATTACAGATTTTTCCCAAAGCTCCATTTGGCAGGCATGGGGGCCATTCTCAGCTGATGGAAGTTGGCTCTGCTGCACTAAAGCTAGAGGTGAATCACCCCCCTGAAGAAGTGGTCAGAAGCCTCAACAGTCACCAGAAACTGTTTTTAAAAGCTATTCTCCACCATGATGGAAAGTATAAGGCAGACTAAAAGTACTAAAAAAAAGTACTACAAGCTTTTATGTTTAGAATTTCTTTTAGAAGATACTTTTCTGAGGACTAAGATGACTGTTACTCCCGAAATGAATGTCAAACTATACAGTGCAACTCTGAAGCTGTCCGTTTAACATCTGTAAAAAGAAAAATCATAGTGTAGCAATACTTTCAAAAGCACAGTTTAGTCAGTGAAAGATAATATAGTTACATAGCAAGAAATTTTGCATGAATTAGTGTATAAAGAATCTGGAAGAGTTAACTCAGCACAGACAATCAACATGGAATGGATGATACACAAAAAGGGCATTTGATTAAGCAACTTACTGAGTGTTTGCCAGTAGAGTACAGAAAAAAACTTGGAAACCGTTGTACTGAAGGAATTGTGTCTTAAACACTAATTAAATCATCTGACTTCGGGTTTGGTCTGGTTTTTCAACAATTTTATTATCATCAACTAAAGCATGACTTGGATTATCTGCCTGTGCAAATAAGGAAGAATGAAAAACAACCAAATAAAATCTTTCCTTGAAAATCTGTATTGGCTGTCAGGAGATCTGTCCTGGGCATACAAGGAACAGGGGAGTGCAAATGCTTACTGGGTTTAAAGAACCAGCAAAGAAGGAACAAACACATCCTTGCCTTTAATACATCTGCCTTCTGGGACTCTCCCAACCTATATGTTGTCCAGAGAGGCTCAGGCATAGAAAGATAAGAGTGAAAGAGAAATTATCTTCAGAAACTGTGAGGAGCAGTAGAACACTTTTGACTTTGAGAGGTGCTTCAAAATCAAATCTGCCAGGGTTAGGTCTGGCTGAAAACGCTCACATAAAAATCTCTTTTCTTAGGATTGTATCCTAGGTCTGTAGCAAATACTCTCCCAAGAGCAAGAGCGAAGTCTGTCTGAGAGCCTCCTCCTGATCCAGCTCTGTTTAGCTCATTAAAGTTTCAGGTGTTTGGGGGCCCTTTCGGAGTTCCTAAGTACAGCTCTAGGCACTGAATTTCCATGCCTTCCCCCTCCTGGACAGCTGCCTTTCATGAGTGTTTCACTCAGAGATAGTGCCCCTCTTTTTGGTGTCCCCCTGCTTTAGTTTTCTGAATCCTCCTTGACCACACCGTTGCATTCAGTGTCAATTTTTTTTATTTACTGAACACATCAAACAAGACCCAATCTCACCTTCCCAGAGAAATGTATATCTCCAGTCTCTGCTAGATTACTGAGGCAAACAATTAATTCAATCAAGGAATTTTATACTACAGGGTGCTGATTCTGTCAATAACCTTGTTTCCTACTTCTCAGAGGTTGCACTGTTTCATTCAGTGACCTCTTGTTCCGTATCCTTGAAAAAACAACATTCCACTTCTTATGATCACTTGTCAATCTTCCATACATTATCTACCTTCTGGTTTTCTTTCTAAAAAAAGAGGTTTTATAACTGCAAGGTAAGTTGTGTGAAGAAAGAAATTGTGAGGAAAATAAAATCTTGGGCAGGATTATGGGATTTTGCATGGCTTGATAGGTATAGATTAATACAAGAATAAACACATGCAGTGTATGTAAAAGACTGCAGATATTTGATTATTTTTGCTTTCAGTGTTAGGTTTAAGTGATATCCTGACATTTGGTATTCCTATAAACCATTTGGAAGAGTAACAACATAAGTTAAAGCCTTACAGAATTTTTTTTAACCTTAGCATTTTAGATATAAATATATGTATTTCATACTACCCACCATACATTACTGCATTATTCTGATCTTATGTGGTTGTGCCAGATTTCTCTCTGCCAGCATTAAAATGGCAGAAAGGAAAAAGCAAAAATACAGTAGAAAGAAGGTAGCTATAGAAGGTGGTAATTTCTCAGTAGAACAAAAGATACTGCTTCGTGGTCTTACAGTGAACTGAATTGACATTAGCAAGTTGAACTGTGTATAACATAAGCTTTCAGATTTCAGGGAAAATCCATGAAACTTATCTCTGTCTCATGCTTTGAGGGGGCTGGGGAACAGGGTTGGGCAGACCTAGCCTTTCTATTTGCAATTCTAGCAAAGAAGAGTTAGGAAACAAACCTATTCTGCCAAGATCTTGTTTCCACACCAATCTGTGTTCTGTTAGGCTATTCTTTTGAACATTTCCAGAGAACAGAGATGCTCTGCAAAGGCTAAAATATGAATTCACAAAAATTAGTGGGATTCCCATAAATATACACAGGAATATAGAAATACAGATGACCCAACCACACAACCTGTTCAATCCTTTCTCTAGTTAGTCTGTTTAATTTAATCCAATATATTTCTGTGAAGCAAAATCACTTTTATGGTGAGTAATTTCCTGATAGTTCAGGGATATTTAAACGGACTCATCTGTTCCAAATGGAGGCTTCACCATCTGTTCTGCCCTTTTATTACAAAGAGAGATAGAACCGAACTCACTGCATCAGCATTTAAAGGCCTGCATTGAAGTGATTTAGGTGGATATGTGTGTTCTTTATGCAACTGGTATGTCTTCTCACATACCTAACACAAATCAGTGGGAAGACCTGTCTCTTGTAACCCAATAAATTCTCTGATCTAGTGCCTTTATTCCTTTCTCAGGGCAGCAGAAACTGATGGCCAGTAGCTTGCATTTTATTAGGACAATTATGAACCTATTGGTGTCCTGCAGGGCTTATTATCTTTATTGGGCTAACATTTTGTGATACCATTTACTTCTCTACAGAAAATTATCAACTTCTATTCATTCCCTCTTGCTGGGCCTATATACAAGTCATTGTGGACAGAAATCTTGTAGGACCTGTCAGATTGCTGAAAAGCTCTATTCCTCCCCAAAGAATGTCACACAATCTTTTCTAACACCATTTAGAGAAAGACCAGAAATTCCAAAATGCATTACATTGCATCATTTTTCCTTTTTAGAAAGATAAATTTAGCTGTAGCTTAGGAAGGGAGGTGCAAATTACCACATCTCGTACTCTCTGTATCGGGAGACTGACTGCAGGTGTTAATTCAAAGCAAACCCTCAGGTCCTACCTGTGTTGTAGCCCCTCCCAAGCGCTGGCCAGGGCCGATGGTTCTTCCAGAGATTGCCCAAATACCAATCACTCTGGTTCTCCACCAAGCCAAGAACTTGCTGCCCTGGAAAATGTGCAAATTGCAAGAATATCATAAGATATAAGACAGTCAAATAAATGGAAAATACATAGGAAATCTGGAGAGGGACAACCAGTAGAAGGAGAAGGCAGAAGATGGGGTGCTGCCTTCCTTCCATGCCTTCAGAAGAAGCCAGCTTATGTAACAGACAAGCAGGCCTGGCACAGCAAATTCAGCATGACGCATTTCTTCCCTTCTTCCCTGGCTAGCCTGAGTAATTAAACACTGCGGTAACCTTTGTCACACTGACAGAAATATGTCATCCAGTCAAATCTGAGTGCTGCTTGATTTTGGAATACAATGATGGAGAATCCTCCTAGTGAGAATTAAGTGTTGGTAAAATGATCATCTAATATGAAGATATGTTCATACTCTGATGGAGATAACACAATTGAAGAACAAGGCTCAATGTCACAGAGTGACTGAGAAAAAAGAGTGACACATCCCTTTTGCTTCAAAAAATAGTGGACTTGAAAAGTTTACCTACATGAGAAAGTTGCACTGTTTTAATTTAAAAGAGTACTTTAGAAGTCATTTAGGTGAGCCTGTGTAGAATGCTGCATAGGAATTATGACTTCCGTTTTACTTCAGTTTATCTTGCATTGATTAGCAGCTGGCTTCAGCTAGAGTAAAATGTATTTTAAATCAAATGTGTCTAGAAGGTTTGCACTGCTTAAAAATCAACCAAGAAATGAATGTTTGTATAGATAAGGACTTAATTATGTATCCTAAAATGTGATGTATAAAATGTAAATAAGAGAAGTGATTGAAAGGATGCTGTGGTAACCAAAGAGGGGGGAAGGGGAGAACTGCATTTGGATCTAGTCAGAGAAAGGAAAAGGAATGGTGCTTTGAAAGAGGGACATGCTCAGTGAGGGCACTGAGACTAGCACTGGAAATTATTTTGCAATCTTTTGAGAAAGCAATTAAGCATCATGCTTTGAAGGCTCATTTTCAAATCCTAGCTATGCTTGTAAAATTGTGTCTATGGTCACAGCAGTGCACTGCAAGCCTGAAATGACCATTGTATGTTGCTTACATAAAACCACAGCTATTTTAGTATGGTTCAATACAAGGTTAGGCTGAGAACAAGACATAAAGACAGATATTATTAACTCAATTTTATAATTGGCTTGAAAGGTGATTACAATACTCTCCTGTGGTATCTGCAATTCAGTGGAATGTCAGCAACCCTGATGTGTCTTGAATGCTGTTTCAAAGAGTGTGAGCAGCAGTGATTGGCCAATGCATATAAAAATAACAAGCCAGAACACTAGGAAAGCATTCAAGGAGTGAATGGAAATAAATCTAAAAATAACTTTGAGAGATTACCAAATCCACTCCACACCACTCTACATCATCCTACTCTATCCTAATGACAACCCGACATTCCTAACCAGACCTTATTTTCCAATGATGGATCTCCTATTCCGTTACATAATTATTATACAGTATTTACAATTTTTCATGTTAGATCCCATAAATAATTTTTTAAGAAGGTGGAAAATCATGGAGAGAGCAAAATGATCATATCAAAGAACCACTGGTGCTACTCAAAACTGGTAATACTAACAGAGTGCAATGCACAAACAAATGAAGGAAATTACAAGCCAAACACATCCTAAGCAGCTCTGTTCATATAGATAAATGACAGCATCTCTCAACCTGTGAGACACATGGGACACACTGGAAAGCACATGAGACATCACAAGCCATATACTGTGAGGAAATATGAAAGGGATCTCAACTGGCTCAAAGAAGCCTAAGGCAAAAAGAGGCCGAAGGACACAATTTAAGCCAACACTTGTTGACTCCAAGCTGGAAGTCTGCCTGTTTATAGCCACTCCCTTACAGCTAAAGTAGAATAAAGCAAGGTGTCCTAGGTTGATTGTATGATGCTTTTATCCCCAATCGTCTTGTTCTGTTTATGCTGAATAATAAGTTTTGCGCCTTTAAGACTTGTCCT
>JAYDZK010000056.1:51190188-51268865 GCA_034509185.1 Euphonia xanthogaster | reverse complement strand
ACACATAACCCAAGACCCCCCCTATAACAAATGCTAGTTTCTGTCCTTCTAGAGTAAGACATGACCTTCTGATTGAATTTAAAGCTCTTATTCTGTCACTTAGCCCATTAATTGCATGAGGAAACAAACTCCAAGGTATAGATCAGATTCTGGGAAAACCTTCCATTTTTTATCACCACATGAAGAACAATTGAGCTCCTGCCTTTCCATGAAAGAAAAAGAAACAATTTTACATTTAAGCTTACAAGATCAATGCTGCAAGGAAGTGAATTGCAGGAGTTTGTCTGCACTAAAAGAAAGAAATATTTATGTGAGATGTGACTTAAGACACACAGGTATTAAAAAGAGATCATTATCTGTTTTGGAAGTGGAGAAAAGACTTATATGTCATTATCAGATTCTGACCAGCTCTAGAAACAGGTTCACCCCTCAGAAAGATTGAACCAGGGCTGACTCAAGAGCAATCATAAATTATTAACTAATTTGAAGGGTTTTTTTTCCCTCCTCTTTTCCTTCAAGTCCTCTAAGCTAATTTTGTAGCTAACGCAAGGACAGATTTGAGAGAATAATTATCAAGCAGGTACGACAGGATTAAGTAAATGCTCTATAACAAGACAATACTGAACTTCTCTCACTGAACCACTACACAAAATATTTGTGGCCAGGATTAAAGTATTTAATTAAATCATCTTTGTGTAGATGAAACATGAAAATAATTTTCTAAATTGCTGCAAGAGAGAAAAACACTTCCCTTCGTTTGCTTCTTACAATCTATTGAGTCTGCAGTTCAAAACCAAAAATGATCAAAACAGCAGTGACTCAGTGGCAAGAGCATTAGGATAAATCGAACTACCTTGAAAGTTATCTCCTCGCAATCTTTTCTCCTCCACCCAACATCAGGCAAATGCATGACTGGAAAAAGGACAGCTTCCAGACCAGAAAGGTAGTGTACCTCCATAATATGAGAGGTTTACAACAGGAATTCTGAAGGTAAAGCTGCCAGTCACTCCAATGAGCTCTTACTCAACATTAGCATTCTGATAGAGGAGTCTGAGGGAGAAAAGGGATTGACATGTTCTCATTTTACAGAAACAATGGAAAATAAGGAAATCTTGCTTCTTAAGAAAAGTGTGTGTAGAACAAAGGATTTTTTGACCCCTGAAACCAACAAGGGGAAAACCCACCAAATTTAAGACTTAGCTCTTGTTCCTGAGATTTATCTTCTGCAGTACCAGAAGGGAGAACCAACATTGTGGGGTTGCTCAGTTAAGGTCAGTAGGTCCAAAATATTCTCTGAGTCTCATTGCCCCCATCTATGAGACACAGAAAACCTAGGAGAGGAGAACTGAGAGACAGGTACCTAGTGTTTTTATGAACTGCACTGAATAACATCTGAAGTAATGGTTGAGCTGGGAGAGAAATTTTAATGTTTCCATGAAAATGTTTTTTCAAAGTCACACTTAGAAAACTGTTTTGAAAAATGAATACCTGAACTTGGTTTGACTTCATCTGGCTGCAGAACTGAATGGAATAATCTACTGGTGGATAAAATGCAAGGATTCGGACTTGATTCTCTAGCCACTGTCAACTAGGATGGAATGACTTCAAGCTACTTCTTTCTATTTGGACTAGTATCTCGGCTGGAAGAAATCCCAGTGGGGAAGAACTGTGTTGGTTATTAACGCAAATCCTTACTATCTCCCTTCAGAAGAGAAAGGTGTTGTCATTTTTCATACTGGATGTCTACTTCTTACAGCAAAAAGCAAATCAATCCTTTTTTTTTTTTTTCCTTTTAATAGCAAGCCATAACAAAAAAGTAAAAAAAAAAAATTGTTTTAGAAAATCATTACAGATGCATCAAAGAATAAAGTATTGTGACTTGATTTTTAGGTCTAAGAAACCTTGTCAGAATCTCTTCAAATGACAACTAAGATGAAAAATCTACCTCCAGCTAAACTTTATTATTCACTGTGCTGCATGGATGGTAAAAGAAATAATTTTCCAAAGGGAAAAAGAAGTAAAGCTAGATAAAACAAATAATATAAATTTTTATAATAATTTATTTTCAACTCTACTGTTTGAGAAACAGCCTATGGATTCTTTGCTCTCAAAAACAGCAAAACCAGTTAATAAATGTTCTATGTGAATAGTCATTAAATGAACAGTCTGTGTGAATATATGTGCAATAAAAACCAAGATCTAACACTCAGTAATTTGAGTTTTTGCTCACACAACTATAGACATGCATATGTCCATATGCAGTAGAAATTAGATCAATGCTGCTGAACAAGGTTAACAAAAAAGGAGTCTCTTTTAATAATTCTAATAATTTCTGAATGTACTCTCTTAGTAAGTCACTGTGAATGAGAGAGAAACTAACACTATAAATATGCCTGTAACAATAACATGTACGGGGCTTGGGGGGAGATATGGAAACAAGCATATGAAACTGTTAATGGAAATGATGGAAATGAATTCTACCTAAGAATTATAGAGTGAAGGTCTCTCGTAAGCTCCAAGGTGTATGACACTGCACATATTAAAATGTTTCCACAGTATAATCCAAAAGTGATTTAAATACTTACAGCAGCTTTCATAAAAAGTTTGATGTATTTCTTCTGGACCACCTAACAATCATGAGCTGCTGCTTAATTTCCTTTCCAGTCATTACTTACTGTCAATAAATGCATGTGTGTTAAAATTAATTTTTCTCCTTCGTAATTAGTCTTGGTCTACCTGCCTGACATATTAACTGATTTTAAAATCTCATTTTTCTGACATGAAATGATTTCCATGGTGACAGATTTAGACATATTCCTGAATAAGGGTCGTATTTGACTGGAAAGGGGAGAAAAATTCCAACCCTCTTTTATATATGTTTGCTTTGATTAGGCTAATCAGTAACTACAGGAAGACACGACCGTGGTACAGTTAATTTGCTGGGGAGCTGATAATCACTGAGGCTTGTGAGAAAGTTTTTAAGGTTATTGTGGGTAACAAAGACTTTAAGAACATGTCAATCACTTTTTGAAGATTAACTAATTTGCTTTATAACTTCAGACTTAGTTCAGTACGTAACTTAGTTCACTGATTTTTAAATTTCTTTTTAGTGGACTGTTCTAAAGAATATGCCACTTTACAGCCATGTTGCAGTAGCTTTGAACATTAATTTCAATCTGGACTTGACACTAGAAAATCTCTGGTCCCTGCCCCTTTGCACAAGGAATTTGCTCTCTTCTCAGATTTATTTCCATTTATCAGCTTCAATTTGTACTGTAGACCATATTGGTGCAATGGAACTGTATCTTATGTCCCTGGGTCTGCATTAAAATTTGATGTGTTCTGCTGCACAGGCGTGTGTGTCCTTGGATGATATCTGTCAAGGGTGCTCCAGTGAACACCAGTACTGTCAAGTCCTCAAAACTTGCCAGCACTTCTGGCTTTAAAGGGCAATTGAATAAAATATACTTGACAGGGTAGTCTTATATGTCAGCAATAGCACCTGCTCTGAGACCTGATAAAGTGATTCAGTGATGTGGGTCTGTGTGACAGGAATGAAGACCCACCATTCAACCCTCACAAACTGACTTGAAAGAGTAAATATTCAGACACAGCAAGCAGGTATGACTCCTTTTATCTCAAATGGAGCCATTCCAACTTGTAGCAGGTTAGAATTTGGCTTGGTAAATTTATACTACAGAAGAATGAAGTTTTTCATGCATTTTCTGGGTTTTATATATTTTCTCATAAAAACACCAGCTGCTGGTCTTTGCTGCTGATTAGCAACCTCCCACTTTCCCATTCCAGGCAAGTCGGTGAGGAAAGTTGTCAGACCAAGAACAGAATTGCTGGCAAAGCACCCTCTGGCCAAGGCACGCTCCATGGAGCACACACTGTGTAGGAGAGGCTTTGCCATTTGGGAAACTGATTCTCATGAATTCTAATCCAGAATGGCCCAAATTTAGCTCCTTAGAAGAGCAAGCTAAACTAAAACTAACAACTTTCACTTTAGAAGTGAAAACAAATCCAACCATGATTTTGGAAATGTTACCAGAATGGCATAGCAGGATGTGTATATTGCTGTTTGATCACTGAGAGTACATCTAATGTGATGTTTTCATGGGGAGAAACTCTGCAAATAGAAAGTACCAGAATCATATGTGGCCCTAGATGTTCAGTTTCACAGAAAATAGTAGTACTTGCCCTTTAAAAGTGTCTGACAGCTATCATTCAGGTGTAGTGAAAATGGCACCTCAGAAACCACAATGAAACCAGACAGCTACGACTTCACGTATGCACAGTAAATCTTCAGCAATTATTCCACTGAGGCTAAACATGAGATAAATCAGAGGGAACTATGAATTCCCAGTGTAAAATGGGCTCAGTGAGGAAAATATTTATTCCTTTGAGGAATTTATGTAGACAGGGGGAGCTTATCCAGAGCTAGGGCCTCTAAACACACACACACACCTCCCCTGTAATGACTAGGCAAGACAGAATGGGATGGAGAAAGGAACTCACAAACAGAACCCAGGACTGCAGAGGCAGCAAAGTGCCTGGTTATGTCTGCAGCAGAGCTGGGAAGCAGAGCTCAGACCCCTGCTGTTCCACGTGGTAGAACTGCTCTTCTCCTTCTCAATCCCTCTATGGACTTTTATCAACTTATTTCATGAGCAACAAAGTTTAATGCGTATAAATCACAAATCTTTTTCCTTGTTTCAACAGAAGAGTCTAAATAGTTGCTAAGATTGCAAATTAGTTCATCTCTGCTTAAAGGATTAACTTTTTAGATCTTTTGTGTATCAGTGAAGTTAAAAGAAAAAAAAAGACACACAGTGCTTTCCCAGAGGGAGTAAAGTCACTCCCCCAGCAAAGCTGCTTTCAACTCCAAGTTCTGATAACAAAAAGGCAAAGAAAAAGCTCTCTGTACCAACTTACTAATGTCAGACATGACCTTGTTTGTAACATGTCAGAACATAAAGAATACAGAATTCAGTAATTAGCAAGCAGGGAGAGATTATATTGATGTTTTATACATACTGGTGGGTAGACAGAGGAGGGACAGCAAACAGGAATACTGAAACCACAGCAGGCTGGACAGTCAGGTTGATGAGAGTAGCTAAGAAGATTAATGTATACTCTAAACTGAACTCCCCTCGTCAGCCAGTGCTCCATAATTTAAAAGACAATGACAGAGCCTTCATTTCAAGATGACAGAAAATTCTCATGATAAAAAGCCACAGCTGAAAACTTACTTTTAATTAAAAAGCAAACAAATTGAAGCTCCCATGTGCCTAAAAGGAAGTAATAACATTTCAGAAACAGAGGGGAGGGATTATTATTTAGGTAGTTCATTTTATTAAATAAAAGAATTCAAAGAGAACCAGTAACAACTTTTCCGCCCTAGTATCCTCAATAACATAAGATGATTACTCACCAACTTAATAAGAAAAAGTTTGAGTCTAAAGAAAAAGCAATTTAACTGACAGATTTGCTGCTGCCAAAACCAGATATCCACAAAATGCAGGGCTAGGATGCAATAAATGACCAGAATAATTCATGAACATGAATGAAGACGAGGAAGAAATGGATGACAAAAATTCACATCTTCCATGCAATAATACAATAGGCAGACCAGTGAGAAGCAAACTGACAGGTGCATGTTTAGATGGACACAGAGGTGATATATTCCTAATAGTTATAAAAAAGTGATCAAAACAGTTATACTAACAGTTTATGACATATGAGAGCTCAGAAATTCAAGCAAAAGAGGCCAAAACTAGTTTTATTCAGAAACTAGAGCTTTCCAGTTAGTTTCCCTTTCTTGCTGCAAACACTTTTAACCTGCTGATGTTTAGTTATGAAGCTATTTTTAGTGTTAAGAATTTACAAGTTATGGGCAGGAGCACTTTTTCCTAGGGATCATTGAGCTCTGTAGCCTCAGGCATGCAACATCTGCCATAGCATGTGCCAGTGGGGAGCAGCAGCAGTTCATCATGGTCAACTGTGACATTTTGCTGACTGCTCCATCTTTTTCCCAATTCTAAACTCAATGATCCTAAACTTCTGCCTAAATTTTAGCATCAAAGGCCTAAGAGGAAGTTAGCACTTCACACATTCTCTGCAGTTGTCAAGACCACATTTGGCAGACACTGTTTAATGAGGGGGATAAAAGAGGATGCTGGTGGAGAGCAACATTTGGCCCTGAATCTATTAGCCAGGACAGGCTCTGATGTTATCTGCCCTAACTCAATGCTGTATCTCAGTGCATCATCATTTTCAATCTTGCTTAAGTCAATGAGACTACTCATGAGCTTTAACACTTCAGCCTATGATTAAGTACTTCACTAAATAAGGTCATTAAATTTAAATTGTAGATGCTTGCTAGGTACTCCTGAAGGTTGTTCTCTCACCTGCAACATAATCCCTGCAGGCTCATGGCTGGCGAAACAAGTGGCTAAATAACATCCAAATCTTCATGTCAGCAATCCTCCCACTAAACTTAAGACACAGGAAATTGATTGATTCAAGAGGGAGTGGTGTTTACCCCACTGCTGATGTAGGGAAAAACAGAAGCATGTTATGGCTTGTAGAAAAGATTGAAACACACAGGAAAGGAAAGGTGGATGAACCTGGCATACCACAGTGTCTGACAGAGATACCTTAGCTGGTTGAAGTAGCAAAAGCCTTACAACTGTGTTAATGCAGCATTTGCCACTGTGTAGTTTTGCCATTTCTCAGCAGGAACTATCAGCGCAACACAACATTTTGCCAGTGCAGTTAACTAGCTCAGGTACTTGTGCATACATTGGCTCTCACAGAGTTATATCCTAAAGTATTCCTAAAGGATTATCACGGCACTTCAAATGCTACCAAGCTATTTTCACTTTTCTCTATTCAGCGTGCACACCTCAAAGCAGCCCTATACCCTGCTCCTACTCCCAAACAGGCTATCAATCATAATGAAGGGTATGCTAAAGCCATAATGCAGATAACAGACCATTAAAAGCTCAAATGAGACTACTAAACATGTTTCATTAATCATAGCACAATCCAGTCTTGAATCAGGAACTATAGATTTGGCAGGTCAGTAACGGAAGGCTTCTTTCTACCTGATTCTAGTGACTGGGAAAGGGAATTGCCTTAAACCTTCTGCCCTTCCTCCTCTTCCTTGGTTTCACATGACCTGTGAGGGTTACATTGATGGGAAAAGACAGTGAGAGAATTGAGAATAAAAATAAGAGACCTGCTACAAAAAAAGTGTGTGAAAGCTCTCCAGAGAGTCTGGATTCTCAAAGGAGCCAAAACACCCACAGCTCACACAAATTTTAGCAACAGCACGTCTGAAAATCTGGCCAAATTGTCTCCTTCTCCCTTGCAAGGGGTCTTTATTTAGGGATTCGACAGAGTATCAGAAAGAGGCCTTATCTTATCTTCCTAGGGGCACAGACCCAGTGCTGATCTTAACAGTTTAAAAGCATAGCAGGTAAAATTTTAGAGAAAACACTGTAAAAAAGAGATGCCCCCTTTACACCACTTCTTATTCATACATGCCCAGCTTTCCCAGTAATTTTCAAAGCCCTTTCCAGAAAAAGTCAACAGGTTACCTGCTAGGCAACTGCCATGTGAACAAAGCTACCTGCTGAACATACCTGGCTCTTTAACCCTCCTGATGCCACATGCCTCTGCATCATAGCTTCCAAGTGGCACATATATTTTTCGTTTCTTTTGACTCCAGAAGCAGGTTGGAAAAGGTGGTTCCAGCAGAGGTTGTTTCCTTTGACAGCAGAGACAGAAGACACTCTCAAAAACACTCTAAAAATTAATTGGAAGAGACAAGATGCCAAAACTAAAGGAGCCTAACAGAATGGGTTTCAAGTTTAATCCTAGTGGAGGATTTGAATCAACAAACTTCTTGCAAGGAGGCAGGGTTTTTACCTTAGTTTCACCTCACTGTGGTCATGCTGAAGTCCAAGGTTTACCCTTATAAAAGACTTTCAAATGAGCAGAGACATCAGTTGTTGACATTGGTGGATGGGTTTTACTATGGAATGCTAAAAAATGGGAAAGAAGTGTTGAATGCAGAACAAGAGCTTTCAAAAACACAACAGCAGAGGCTTGATTATGCCAGATATTTGCTACTCCTTTTTTGAGCTCGTTCTGTTCACAGAAGCATGGATTTGATATGTTATCACTTAATTCCTGTATACTAAAAAGACAGCTTCTATTCTGATAATGTGTGTTTCAGGTAGGATTCTGGAGCACTACCAATTAAAAGTAGATTATGAACATACTTTCATATGTTAATAAACCCCTGACTCCTGTTACTTGTTTTTAATGTTGCCTAATATTTTAAGATCTGCAGAACCTACTGCTCCTGCCAAATGGAAATGGGTTTAGAGGACTCAAAATGTCCCTACTATGAAATTTCTTGAACATACTGTGCTTTGTGGCAGGGGTTGGAAACACTCTGAAGCATTGAATAAATTAATTTCTGACAATTAATTATGTTTCTACAGTACAGTATCTTCCTTCCTCTCGGGGTTAGGCACCAGAAGCCCCGAAAATACCTTGGGGGTGTTTATTAGTATTGCATATTCTAGAACTATCTAGTAGCAGGAAAAAGTTGGTGATTACTGCTTTTTTTAACGAGTAAGCTTTTTGCTCCTATGACTGCCATGAAAAGCAAACAAGTGTAATATCAATGAACCTGACAAGAAACAAGAAGTGGATAATTTCTTTTTTCTAGACATCATAATTTTTACGTAGGTCTCCTATCTTTGAGGGTTTTACCATGGTAGACTATTCCATTTACAGCAGGTTTCAGGAATTAACCTCTCAAAGTCAGTATTTCAGGTTCACAGATCCCTTCTTATACAGGTGTTTTTTTCTCCTCCATGCAGAGTAGGTATCATCACAGCAGAAGGCTATGATCATACCTTTACTTTCTTTGGCGCAGCTACCTGCATATTTTTCAATGCCAGGGTTTTGCAACAAAAGTGGTATCACTTTGGTAGCCATCAAATGTTCATGCAGCTCACCAGGATACAAGAGAGATAAAGAAATACTGGTCCCATACCAAGAGCTAACTGGCAGCACTTCTTGTACCTGTGTTTTCTGTTAACACCAGTGGGCAAAAAAGCACCACACGGTCCATCATTCACTTTTCCTCTCCCTCAGTGGGACTGGGAAGGAGGAAAGGTAGATTAAAAGCAAGAAAACTTGAGGGTTCAGATTGGAAAAAAACCCAAAACCAACAAGCAATTGTTTGATAAGTGAAGTAGAGGAAGAGGGAAGGGAAGAAAACATATTAAAACAAGTGATGCCACACAGTTACTCCTATGGGTAACTGATGCCCAGCAAGATCCTAATCAAAAGATGTCTAGTCCCCTAAAGCTGCCTCTCTTCCCTTTTAGAAGAGCATGTTGCTGAATGCCATTGAATAATAACTCTTTTGCTGGTGAGAGTCACCTGCCTGGTTGTGTCCTGTCCCAGCCTACTGAGCGCCCACCAAAGCAGGCACTGTGGGGACAGAGTGGGAACCTGGGAAGGCCTTGATGCTGTGCAAGAACAGCTCAGCAAAAGGCAGAACATGAACGTGCCATCAGCACTGTTTTGTTACCAAAATCTAAACCCCAACACCATATAAACTGCTATGAAGACAATTATTCCAGACTTTCAAGGAGCTTCCCTCTTACCTGCATACACAGCACAGATTAAGTGAGACTGGTAAACAAAGGAGTCCAAGCCACACTAAATATTTTAACATGTTTAAACATTTATCAGATGTGAGTGAACTTCAGAGTTACTGTGTCCTGGACATCTTGTCTTTATTTGGGTTCTGCTGCACCATGACCTCTTGAGGAGACCTGCCAGTGTGCCATGGACACAGTATCTCCTCGCAAGCAGCTGCCTGTCTTTGGAGCTCTGCCACCTTTCTCTGCCTGAGAACCTGCTAGGAGGGATTTACTGCCCAGTTCAGCCATCACAACCTACTGCACATGGGTTTCTTTTGCTTTTGACAGATGTTTCACACACCCTCAGGTAAATGTGACCCAGGTTTTGAGAGAGAAAGCGAAAATGTTAAAGGGGGTGGGAAAATGCAGGAAAGTATCTTGCCAGTATAAGACTGCATGAGTCACGTAAGGTGTACCAATAATTAAACACTAAAAAGAATGAAGCAGAACAAGTGTCAATTAGAGGTGCATCCCAAATACAGGTTGGAACTAATAAGGCTTTTCTTTCTACCATCATGGAAAGTTTATTACATGAACTTCAAAGGCAGCTGACTTAGTGAGCAGTGGAGGTGGGTCAGATACATCCTTTCCACTGACACTCAGCATAAAAGGAGAAGCATTCATAATGGAACAGCTGAACTGGCTATGAAAATATTAACCCATGACTTAGGAAAATTTTAAAGAGAGTATTAAACCCAAAAGTAAAAAGAGAGGGAAGAACAGCATACTAAATAAAAACAGAATCCTGTAGTTATTTCACAGCTACAAAAAGTGTGTGCTGATGCCATACATGCTCTTCATTCTGACCTCTGGCCAGGTCCACAAAAGCTGATCTGTGATACACTGGGCTGTTAAAATGTCTCTACTCTCTACAGCTGAGGCTGATCAACTAAATGTTAACAAAACCGAAAGTGGGTTAAAAAGAACCCTGATTACCAGTGTAAATGCCATTACATGGAGAGCTATTGCAGACACCACCGGACCAGAAATGTTACACAGAGACCTGTTATACAGGGACAACAGTGCAGAAAAAAAATCATCACGCAAAAGTTACAAGTTAATAAGCCTGAGGAATAGAAACCCAGAGAGATATACTGAATGGGGTGAAAATAGGTGGAAAGCAGTATATTAGACAATAGAGAGCTACAATCTGCTGTGCTTTTCATAAGAAACTGAAAACCAGGAAATCCTTGGCTCTTGTTTCACTTGTGAGGCTGTCTGGCACTCAGCCCCTGCTCAAGTTAGACCCTCTTGCCTCTAATGCTGTCTTGTATGAACTTGTAACGTGGAAAGTAACATGGAAAAAAAAAGTGCTGGTCCTTGCTGACAGCAGACAGACACACCACATCTGTGTAGCACAATTTCTAAAATGCCCTTGTAACCGAGCTGTACACTCAGACAAATTCAGCTGTTTCTCCTGCACTCCATTGCTAAATCGCCTTGTGATTCTTCAAGAAATCACATCAGCTTGCAAGTGTGTAATTATTAACCTGCCACTGACAGATGCAATGGCATTTCAGGAATAGGACTGTGCCACTCTAACGTGGGCTATAGTCTGTGGAATAAAAACAGGAGGTCTTTAAACTACAGCTCAGGTGTAAGTACACAAATCCCAAGCTATTCCAAGCTAAGTGAAAGCTATCACGTCTCTTTCACAATCACCAAATTTATCCACATTTCACAGTTTCCAAAATTATGGCTCCTTTATTTTTTTTCTTGATTTTTAACAGAATTTCATGCATTTTTATTTTTCAGGAAAAATTAATCTGTTGAGCATAGATAGTATGAGTACTTCTAGGAGACCTCTCCTGGTCACTGAAGTCTCTTGTCTTAGGAATAAAACCCCATTGTACATCTCACACATGCACTGTTTTCTAATTAAAAGCTGGATTCTCATCTAATTTTCCCCAATATAAATCCAAGGACAGTTTAAGTGAAAGTAATGAAATTGCTCTAGATTCAGTCTATGGCAAATGAGACAAGGATCTTGGCCTAATCTCATGAATGTCTCCCTTGAGATCTCCATTAGTAACACTGTTTTTTTAAGTGAAAAATGGACCACATTCTTGCAAGATCCCCTGAAGGAAAAAATGGTGGATTTTTAACACAGCAATTCTACACAGTTACTGAAAAAATTTGGTGAGATCTGAGGCAAAATCATTACAACACCCTGCTATCTCAATATATCTTCTCACCAACAGTACTAGAAATACAACCGTAACATGTAATTAACTTGTTTCAGTTTGTATATATTCTAAGCCTATAAGAGAAAACTGTGATTCAACTACACCTGTCTTCCTTCTCAAGTATCATTAGTACTAATATTTTACAATTTCGTTCATGGCACTTGCTGGATTCGGTTGATTTCAAAACATTGCTAGAGATACTAATCCCCCTTGCAGGGCTGTAAATGGGCATTGGAATTGGTAAGGGTGCTTCAAGCTTTCAGGCTAATAAAACACTTGTGACATTTCTTTATCCCGACTCATATGAAGGAGTTTGCCTCCTCTTTGCCCTTTCACAATGGACTATGAACAAGACATGAGAGCTACAAAGCTCCTTGGAACAAGCTCATGTTTTGCTTGACAGCTAGGCCAGACAGAGGCAGTCTCTGGAGAGAGGAACAAAAAGTATCAGCTATTTTGGACATCTAAAGAAGCATATCCCCAGTGCATTTTTGCAGAGGTGGACATGTAAGCGTGATTTTTATTTTTTCTCCCCTGAAAAGCCCTCAGCCTTAAATGACAGCTCTCGTATCTCTGCTTTCAACTCTAGTTGCAACTTCCTTCAGAGTTTATCACTGCGTTTTCAAGAATTGGTCACAAGGGGGCAAAAATAATGAAAGGCGCTCTCCAGGTCTCAACACACTTTCCAGAGATTACTAACCTAATCTTTAGTTCTTAATTTTGCCAACCTGGAAACCTTACATATTGTTAGAGAAATTATTAAACATCCTCCTCTTCTACCAAGGGATAAATTAAGACTAATCACAGCTTGGGACAATGAAAATCAAATTTCTTCTACTTTAGAATCTGCCTTCCAAACTTCATCATAAGCAACTTGCATTCCCACCTGCCTTCAGAGTGAAAGCCAGAGTTACATAGCAAGGTACCTTGGGACAATATATTCCAACCAAATGAGTCCAAGCCTCAGTCCAGCCATGGCTCCAAGCTCATTAGTACACAGGTTCTGTTCATGACTGAATCACCCAGCAGAGCAAAACTCATACACAGTCAAACATGGGCACAGATGACCTTTATATTGCATTAGCCAGAACACATGATTTGGAGCTTGGGCTGACTTTAGGATTACAATGGAAAGACAGAGGGTATCTGATCCATGGTAAGGTTTCTCACAATAGTTACTCCATTAGTATTTTAGAAAAAAAATGAATCAGTGACTTTAAACCAGATACCACTTAGTGCTAGGTAGCTATGACATTTCCATCTTTAGTCTTTTATTTATTGTATCACTAAACAAGGACCTTCATCAGTAAGTCTGCACCTCATAATTGTCCACCTTTTGGGGAAAGGTTTTCTACCTTTTGGGGAAAGTCCAGAACTGGCTCTCTGGTGAAGCATGCCTCACCATTCCAAAGAGTGTGTTTGAGCAAGAAACTGCAGATGGACCTCAATGCTCTGTTAAAAACACATTGTATGGGAAGACATGAAAGAGGTGTTAAACCATAAAGAAAGGTGAAAAATAAGGCAGCTCAAAGACTGGTGTGACACCCTCAATGATAAAACAGCTCTGAAGCACAAGAACTCTTTTGTTACTGAAACACACTGATATTTAAGTGCCATTTTTGCTGCCCATGCTTACCTGTTACCAACTGTGCTGGCTAGGGCAAGGTGGTGCTGATTCTCCATTCTTTATTGCCAATGTCCTGACAGTCCGAGGGGAATACCGTGGGTTAGGCCAACATCTGCTTCATTATAGGGTTTGCAAAGAGCGTACTGCAACCTGCAGCCCCTCCTTACCTTTGCATCACTTCAAAAGGAAACTTCCCCAAATTCTCCTTCTGCACAGGAACATATTCCAGACCCAGATCTAGATTCTCCTCAAACATGATTCCTGACACTGCAATCTTGCTTCTTTACCTGAGTTTATCTCTTACTTGAGAGTGATCTCAAACAAGTGAGGGGAAAAAAAAAGAGTAGAAATCATATTGCGTGAAGGTAAGTATTCAGTAATTTGACGGAAACAAGTACTAACAGGTGGTACTGAAGTCCCTCTGGAGTCTGGCTACATTTTTTTCATGGAGTAGAAGTCAACATCAATGTTATAAGGAGATAAAGGAAAAGGAGAAGCAAGTATTTACAACATTTAAGTGTTGATTTATTAATTTGAAAAATTTTGACTGGAAAAAGAGTTGAAGAAGAACTAGGAGGAAATCATGTCCAGTAATTCCTGTTTAGATTAGATGGAAGACATTTCATCTGGAAACTTCATGCAGGGGCTTTCCAATACAATGAAAATTAAGGGTAAGAACCATTCTAGGGTATCATGTCTCTGAACATGTTAGAGTGAGGCATTCAGAAAGTAGGAAGGATACCATCTTTCCAACTAATTACTACTCCCAGGGCAGAATAATTCAGAATGAGGACTGAGAATTGAGGGCCAAATGAGAGGAAGTAATAGCAGACTTGTCTAAGCTTACAGAGGGGTCAGAAACCATAAAGCATAACTGTAAAGCAATTCCTGCTGTCTCCTTGACCATGGCAAGGAGAATTCTTGCAAGATCCCAGCTGGAAGCTTTTCTGTTCTTTAAAACATGCATATCAGGAATGAAACATTTTTTCATCATTGGTGCAGCTGATTACAGGAAACTAATAGACCTGTGCCTCCCCATAAAAATAGTGATCAATAACAATCTCCACAGCTGTCTGACTATGCTTCTCTATCCTCTTTCCAAAGAAGTTGTGTGGCTTGTCATAAGACTATGAACCTGTACTGTGCACTCTGTTTGCTGGGGCAGAGTATATGGTCTGCAATGGGTCTGTAACTTCAATTTGAAGTTTGATAGCAAAGATGCCCAGTAATCTATGAGACCTTAGGAGAGCTGATATGCTCCAGTGGTCCACTGCTCCAGAGAGTTACACAATGAGTAGATGGAGATGCAGATTAGTGGAAGGAAAAGCTCCATTACTATTCCTTTCAGAAGCCACGAGGCTCTGAGGAGCACAGCCATTAAAGGTATCACACAGTAAGAGGGAAAAGTCCTCAATACAGAGAGATCACAAACAATTTAGGGACTTGCCAGATCCCAACCAGCATCCGAGGCTTGCAGGCTATCAGTATGCAGCTGGAGCCAGCTCTCAGCAGGAATCCCTCTCAGCTTTGTGAGAGGTTGCCTCGTTCTGCAATTCTCACTTCAGCCTCCCAACAGTCTCACGGAGCAGCCCCATGCAGGGAACTTTAAAGAAGCCCCATAATTTCGCATCTATGACTATCATGGCAAGTAGTTTTTACACTAATTCCCTGGTACACAATCAAAACCCCAACTTCTGTTCTGTTAGGGGTTTTTTGAATATTTACTCATGTAGACTGATTAGCCAGCCCTGCTTTAAGCTCAAGACTTCTGACCTCCAAGTTAAGCAACAGGAATTTGTTTTTACTCTTTTTCTGTTCTCAGTCAACCATGACACCAGATTGTCTTCCTGGGTTTAAGCATATGCTTCATTTTTGTTGCTTATTATGTCATTGTGACACTTTCTGAAACCTCTGTAGTGTATTGTGATATACCTGTAAAAGGCCAGCGTTAAATACATTACGTGAAGAAAAAAAAAAAGATTCTCATAAAAACTGTCATCCACAACAGCACGTTTCTATGGTAATACAGGACTGCTTTGGGTTGTTATGGCAACTAAACCGTTAAAAGCAATAGCATAAAACCAAATAAAAAATAAAAAAAAAAAATTATACATAATTCTCAGTTCTCCTTTCCCCCACAAAATCTAGATTGAATGTTACAGTGATCAAAACACTTCAGGAAGATAAAGAAAACCACTTGGCTTCACAGCAATGGATGTGTGGAGCATCTTACCACTCTCTTAAATAAAACTCTGACTAGAGGTGTTTGTACATAAACAAACCTCTGGCACCATAGAGCAACACAAATAAGGTGGTGGCAGTGACAGTAGACTAATTGCTGACTGCAGCTAAGAAGGAATGGTAGAGGGACAGGCCAAAATTACATTGAATTAAATGTTGTGTTAACTCCTTAATGCTATCATGTTCTTCATTATCTCCTTGGCAAGTGTTTTTTTTTATAGTCAGATGCCACTGCCAAGAAAATGCAGAAAAATTCTAGATATGTGTGCTTGCCTCTATATAGCTCCACAGAAATTTACTGTGATATATGGTGTTCTTAAATAATCACAGGTTTCAAGATATACCATCTTGACTAACTTGGGATATGTTCCCACCTCTCCCTTTTCCTATTCCTTCATCCTGCTCAGTACTGTCACTCTATTTCATCTCCACATTGCTTTCTCCTTTATCTACCAAGTTATATCCACTTCCCATTACTACATCTGAAAGAATTAAATGATCACAAAAGGAGAATTGTCTGTGTGTGAACATTCTCTTCTAAATCTGCTGAGGTGCCTCAAAACTGATACCTCAGAAGAGCATCCCTTTGCTGCCCTGCTTATGCACTTCAGCCCTCGTGCACATCATACCTGGCTGAGGTCACCCAACTCTTTTTACTTGTGACCTATAACAGGGGGTTAGAGTTGAAAGGAGAACATAATTAAAGATTGCTGTTCCAACTATTCATATCTTTATTTAGTTAGTAAAAAAAAATAAGCTGTAAGTTCAAATCAGGAATGTTTACATAAATCAGGGAATACAGGAACTAGGCTTTTTACTGATAGAAATCAGCAGCATCCTGTTCACTCCAATGTTTTATAAAGGCAGTTCTTATCAGATGAGATGCACACTTTCAGGATTTTAGAACACCAGTGTGACAATATTCAGATCATCATTTCTCAGTAGTATGGGAAGGAGCATGAGCCTCCAAGTACTGTCAAACATTGGTGCCAATATGATTCTGCAGCAGGTTGGCAAAGCCCTAGAGAAGTCACTTTGCACCTGCAATAATGTCATCCTGAAGCACACAAAAATAACAAGTATTACTGTCTATTAAACAGAACATGTGCAGGAAGACAATGCAAGGAATTAATGAAGTTCAGGAAACCCTGTGCCACTTGCAGAGGCGATGTGCATTTCAGTAAGTTGCTGTGAACATAAACTGGCAGACATTTAGAGCTGATGACAGAAGAGTGGTGGCATTGAGTCAGCCAAGGACAATTTTGAAAGAGAAAAAGTACGATGGCTCACTTTGCTGCAGGGCTTCAGTCCTGCTCCAAGTCACACATCTCAGCAGGGCAGAAGCAGTAAGCATGTGCTAGATCCTCAGATGGTTCGTGCTCTGACACATTTGTCAACATCACCACTGAACGCTGTATCACCTCCTTTGCTCTCCACCTCTGTTCCCACCACACACTCTTGGTGTGTCAGAACAGCACTTACTTGACAGCTCTCCCAGTCCTTAAGCAGAGAGGAAAAAAAACCACTGCATCCCCAAACACAGACATAAGTGGCTTCAGGATTTCACTTTGTTGTGCCAGCAGCTAATGGTTTTCAAGAATCTGTTCTGCTGACATGTTCACTCCAGGCTCCAGAATGAATCCCAGAACCACACACACCAGAAGCAGATGACATAGGGTTTGTGTTACACCAAAGTAGGAATACCATTAGCTTAGATTTTGAAATCCTTTTAAGTATTTAGGCAGTGCAAAGGAAAAATTACTTGGCCTGGCTTTTCACCATAAAATGTCTAATGTGCATCCCTTTTACTGACACAAACTTGGGCAAAATTTACTACAACTGTGATTTTTGCACTAAAGGTCCAAATTCTTTTCAGGACTATGAATTTCACTGCGACTAAATGCAAGAAATAAAATATGAATACAGAAAAGCTGTGGGGACAAAAAAAAAATTGTCCCCTAGTTGTACTGTATGTTTATCAATCACCTTTTGGTATGCATCTAGAAGGACTAGGACAAAATACTTTTTGTTGTTAGCAGTATCTCAAAGGACAAAAAATATTTACCTTGAGGAGTGAGACGGAGTAATGCTCCTCGGTTTAACTGAACTGCTTGGCCCATGCTAAATGCTGTTTGAGATTACTGCAAAGAACACGGAGTTGAGCCAGCTTCAAATTCAAGTTAAATATAGACACTTGAAAGATACAGAGTGAAGTGGCCCATTACAGACCAAGCTAATTTTTTTTTCCTTTTAGCTTGCTAGGATTAAAATAAGGGGTTCAAACATCCCTGATTCTCTAGATTAATTGGAAAAAAGAAGCATGTGCAGGTTCTACTTTTCCCACAAAACTGGACTGATTTCATTTACATGTCTGACTTCCAATTCATGTAGCTGCTCCCAGGTTTTGCTCACGGTACATTTGTACACAGTCTTAATGCAGTTATGTAATAAATTGGTTTAATTTTGTACACACATTTCCCTCTCCTCTGCCTGTGCAGAGAGCAATGCCACGCACTCATCCTGCTGATGGGATAATCATGCCATTGACCTCTGGGCAATATGTGCTACCTTACAGCTTGAACCAGAGAGACAGATATTCTCTACACCACTTTACCATATTCAAATCCATGAGCTGCCAAGGACAACATTACAGGTATAATTTGCAGCATGAAACCAAAAAGGTGAAACCCTGAATGAGAGCTTTGTAATTGGAAATGGGGCCTGAGGTCCTTAAAAATATGGATTGCTAATGCAGAACAAGGCAGGTTCAGAGAATGTGCCTGGTTTGGAGAGGGAGAAAACAGAATATCAAGTTATTATAATGCACATCACAGAGAGCAGTGAAAAGTGTATGTGCTTGATAGATTGCACGTGATTAGAATGAGGGCCTTAGACAGGGAAATCTAGCTATTAAATATCATTATTTCTTTAGTCCTATTAATACAACTATCAAACTCTGGAGTAAACTTCATTTGTTAGGTGAATGACCCATGTGTATCTTCTGCCTTGCTTTTTCCCACATGCAGAAATTACTTATCATTACACATTAATAACTGGTGGACAGGCTGCTACTCCCTCCATATTCACTGCCTGCTCAGGCACTTGCTCTGCTTTACTGTCACCCAGGGAATGCAGAGTGACTGGCCACAGAGATTAGTATATGGGCTTAATTTGTGTGCTCCACCCAACAAGACAGGCAAACATTAATGTTTTGGGTTTTTTTAATAGCACTCTAAACAAAATATAATTAAATAAGTTGTCAATTGACAGGGCAGGGGTACTGAATGCACCTGAAAGGAAGCAGAAGAATGTGAACAGACTATAGGAGAAAGCAATTGACGTAAAACATTTATTGGTGGACAGCAACTCCTGATTGATGTCTCCTTTTTAGTCTGGATGAGGGAGTTATTATTTTCCTCCTTGGTTTCTTCCCACCCCTTGTTCTCATAAATTTCCTTTTTAGCACAGCCTACTGGCAACTCATTCCCAGAAATACATTTTCCTCTGCCAATAACAAACATGCAAAGCAGAAATGCTCCTTCTCCAAGTCTGTACCCTGTGGTAGCTGGATTTTCTAGCTTCTGAGGAGGCACAGCTTTTGCTAGTCAAGGGAGATGGGGACATGCACTTTGCTCCTTTGATGCCATGCTCTGCCCTGATTTCTCTTAATAAATATTTGGAAGGCAGTTCAAAAAAGCTCTAGGTCCATTCTCCACAGCCTGAGTACTGGAGATTAATAGAATTAAAGTCTCTTTAAATCCTGAAGAAAGAGCTCAGAAGAGAAAATGTTTTTTTTGCTTTAACACTGCGTGAGTCATACAATGTTTAGTTTCAGTGCTTGATACATCATAGCATCTAAGCCAAAAAGATAGCTGTAGAATAAGTGGCAGGTTAACAAAGACTGGAGAAAAATAATGTAGAAAAAGCACTACACTGAAGTTGAGAAGGTAGAAAAAAGTCCTCAAAATTACAGTGTTACCAACAAAGTTTTATTACAAATCTTGTAGCATGTGGAGAGTTTTTATTCTAAAATCTCCAGTTGTGGTATCAAAAGAGGACAGAAAATATCAGTTTTCATTTATAATTAAAACATCTCTATCCTCCATGGGAAAAAGCTTGAAAACATGACCAAAGGGCATCCCTTGGAAATCAGAATGGAAAATTAAAGAACTCAAATCTTTTATTTTATTTTACAATTTGCCCTACCATGAGATATACCCTATTTCTATGCATAGTTGACTTTTAACCTCTAAATATTTCTGCCTGATGGCAGAAACAAACAAAGAACCATTCAGCTAAAATAGAACTACAGATGTTTCAGAAACTGCAGCCATTCTATTTTGGCAGCAAGTCACAATCAGAATTTTCTGATTTTGTCCCTTGTCACATTATAATCCATAAACTAGAATGTGCACATGCTGATCCATATAGTAAACTCTCTCCCTTGGAGCTCATTTACTAAGGTCAACCTTCTCACATACTGGCTTCTCAATAAAGGAATATCACAGCAGAGCAAACTGCAAATAGGGAAAAAAAAAAAAAAAAAAGAGAACTTCCATCCACTCAGCTTATCTGACAAGTGTAGAGAGAGAGAAGTGTTTTTTCCTAGACCTACAGAATCAGCAAGTCCCACCTCTTTGTTTGATCCTAATTAGAGTCAGCAAAATTAACCCCCAGTCACAGTTAGAAACTTTTCTTTTTCCCCCAAATATCCTAACCCCTTACTTTCTTTCTCTCTTCTCCAAAATAAGTCAGTATTCTCCTAATTTCACACACAGATGATGACAGCATTGTGAGACACTGGAGCACAACACCCCTCAGTATTTCTATTAGCTATAGCTAACTAATAGAATTCGTTATCAATGAGGCTTCAAAGATTTTGCAGCAAAAAAGAAGAATGCACCACAATATAAGAATCAAGAACAGAAATTCTTAAGCAGAGAGAGCCTACACAGGGACCTTTTCAAAGAGAAACTGTATTTCATTTGTGTAATAACCCTAGGATGAGCTATGCACTGTATTCTAACCAATAAATACACAAATCTTTCAGAAGCTAACAGACTTTTTTTTTATGAGCAAAGACAAGTGCCATTCGGCCTTTTTAGACACTTATAAAAATTCATATAATTTTAAGCTATTTTAATTGCTGCCTGACAATTTTATTAATGTACTCTGCTACAATATGATCCTGTTCCCTTCACAAAAAGACTGACTGATACCATGGATTTCTATACACAATAAGGTGCATGTTACTAATGCCTTCCTCTGATTAGTAAGAAAAGAAAGCCTGTTTTACTGACCAGAAGAAACAGAAAGATCTCTGCAGAATTTAACATGAACACTGTGTCAGCCTGCAGAGATCCTGTCTCAAAATCATCTTGAAGCTTTAATGATTTACTCAGTGTAAACTGACAGACTTAAGTACAGAACCTGCCCAGAATCAATTCCGTGGCTCAAATCCTGCCTTGAGCCATAGGTGTCAATGAATTTTAAATTTTAATCTTGGCAACAACCGAGTATTTTACATCATCACAAGAACAGCACACCTATAAAAAAGCACAATCATTGCAGGAGAGTCAAGGGCTACGACAGGCATAGCTTATTAAAACAGGGCTTCACTGATAGACACAAATTCAGAGAAATTTATACAGCACCTGCTGACTCTGCCTGCTTCTCACCAGAGCCATCAGCATCTCACTTTCTAGCATGCTAAATTCACATACAGATGTTCTGCATGCACTTAACATTACAACCTTATATAAAATAGTTCTTATAGGAATATAATTACTAAAATCCCTACACAAGATGCCTAAATTTGTGAGGACTATTATTTTTCTTTCTTTTTGTTTGTTTGTTTGGACTTTTTCCTGAAGAAGCTGCATAAATAGTATGAACCTAGACTGTTACCTCAGGCTTTCTGCAGAGCAATATGCCAAAGCACTCACATGCTGAGTGTCTGCAAATTTTAAGTTTGGGATTGACTATGTGCCAGTCCCTCTTCAGCTCTGGGCACTTGATCCTGCACCAAAATCACTGCTGACCTTTTCTGGTATTTATGATGTCAGTATGGATTTCTATCATTATTTGAGCTCCTGACACAAAGCAAACAGCTTCTATAGCATGTTTTTATTAATGCAAAGTATGAACATCTGAATCTCAGTATTTCTGTCAAGTTTGCCATTTCTCCTTCTTGTATGCTTGGTTAATGTAGACCACCTTTCCAGGGAAGACTTACTTGCACAGATGAACACCAATGGTAGCTTATATTTTCTGGGTGACTTATGAGTAGAGTTATTTGAAATGCACTTGTTGGGTATTACCCAGTCTCTGTGGTTTAAAAGTACTTAAAATATTCATCGTATCAGCTAGCTGGATTGTGAGGCTAACATGCAGTAGTAGTAAGACATCACTGTTCAATAAAGTCTCTGAGTTTTGACATGTACTTATAAATATCATAATGCCCTTTGATGTAGCATTCAATTTAATTCAGAGCTCCTCAACACTGATCTCTACAGGGATTATTCAGGTCTCATTTGTGAGTCCCAGCTGTGACTCATGCAAAGCAATATCCTAAAGGAACAAGGCAGATACAGGAATTGTCACCTGACAATGTAAAGCAGGAAAAGAGTTTCTTGCTACTTACATGTGGAGCACCCAGCACACAGAGACTGTGATCCAGACTGAAACTGCAACTTGTAAGACATAGAATTATGATAACTGTTGTAGTCAGGTTGCAAATAAATTAAGTCCTGAGAATCCATATTTAACACCCAGTAAAATTAAAAATCAGAACCTTAGAAAAAAAGAACCCACACTGCAGGATCAAAAGTTTGGGTGAGCAAGAATAATGAAACAGTTAGCAGATGTGGCCTTTATAAGAACTTTAAGATTGATGGCACAGAACATAGCTTTGGACTAATTTTTTTTCAGAAGAATTTGCACAGTTTCTGCAATAAAAACATATTGGTTACTAATCCTTATTGTCTGAAACACTCTGCAGCACTTCATCCAAGAATACACTATGATCTACAGTCCCACACTTTTGCCCTTAGGCTAGTTACTTTCTCAAGTTTAGAGCTGTCAAAATCTAGTGAAAGATGAACAGGAGACATAATCAGTGTCAACTAAGTCACAGAAAACATGCATGACAGGTTATCTGCACCAGACTGGCTGCAGACTCAAACCTTTGAAGTCAATATTTAGGAGGTATATCTCAGTCCTAAAGGAAAACATTCTACCTATCTACAGAGCAATGGAGAATGAGGCTAAAGCAAAAATGCCCAAATCCCAGCTGAAAAGCTGAATATGACTCTTGAAATTTAAGTTATGGGTTCCCAAAGACATATTTATGCATAGAGATTGAAGCTTGTATATAAAATGATTAATAATTACACAATCCCCAACTGGCTCCTAAGAGAAACTGTTAAATGTTACATTGCTTGAGACACTGTTTCAGGCTACCAAAGAGAGTGTGAATTTCTCCCAAAGCCTAAGGTTGCCACTTCAAAGAAGAGATTTTTAAATTTCTGCACTCTGTTACAGAACAGTTGGATCACTTATTGTAAGGGCATATGCATATATATGCATATATGCAAAGAGCTTATCAGGAAAGGGCAGAAGAGCAATAATTTACAAAGAAATTCTACTGCCTTTTTTCCATCTACAGAGTGAATGGAGTAGTACCTTTACCACCTAAAATATTTAATTACTATGTAAGGGTCTGATCTTTTCAGCAACTCTTACGATAACTGGAATAAGAACCTTTGCAGAACAAGGACTTTGGGTATTGCAGGTGCTATTTAAAACATACTGTAGGCCATTCTACACAGCAAATCAGACCCGGTTAGATTACAAGACAGTCCTGAATCTGATGAGTTTCTTCCAAGCATGGCGTCCAAGAAAAAAGAATCTGAGCTACCGGTTTCCCTTTATCACTTTTTTTGGTGGGAAGAAAAGTCTTCCCAGGCACAGAAAGAATCACAGACTCTAGTACCTTCCCTCTATGTGTGGCTGCAATTTGGAAAAGGATATGCTGGACTGCCTCATCAGTTATGTTGCAGTAACCTGGAGACAGAAGTTCTTGCCTTTCCTTCACTGATGTGAAAAATTCTTTAATTTGCACAAAAAGCATCCTGGCGTAGGCAAGTTTATAATGGTGCCTTCTAGCCAGCAACTGGTTGTTAGAACATTTCTAGAAGGAGACCCAGTGGGTCTAAAGCTGCCCTCCTAACTGGGGTTGGGTGTAATGAGAGGTTCCTTTAGAGACTAGCATTTCCCTTCAGAGCAGTTTTATTAAACTTCTGTTTATGTAATATTTCAGCAAACATTCTAGATTGCCCCCAAGAAATCTTCACGAACTTACCCGGGACTTCTGGGAGAGAAACAAGGAATAAATTAAAACATTAGTCTAGTAAAATATCCTTTGGAGGAATATTTGGGGCTCATGAGACATGAGACAATCCTTCAATCTTTTGTAATGCAGGTAGGAGAAATAAAAAGACACTTCGGAAAAATTGAGAAGCACCACCGAATAAAGCCAAACTTCTGGAAAGCAGTAAAAGAGTATCAGTATCTCTCCAAATTACTTGCCTTTCCTTCAATTTCCATTGAATGACAGAACAACACAATCATTTAGGTTGAAAAAGACCTTTACATCCTACCATCAAAGTAACACTACCAAGTCCATCCCACTAAACCTTGTCCCTACGTGCCACATCTACACAGCTTCGAAATGCAACCAGGGATGGTGACAACTTCCTGGGCAGTCTGTTCCAATGCTTGTCAACCCTTTCTGTTAAGAAATTTTCTGCTGCCCTTCTCTGGACATGCTCCAGGACCTCAATGTCATTCTTGCAGTGAGAGGCTGAGAAATGAACATGGGACTTGAGGTGTGGCCTAAGCAGTGCTGAGAAAAGAGGGACAATCCATGCCCTGGTCCTGCTGGACATGCTATTGCCGATATAGGCCAGGATGCCACTGGCCTTCTTTGGCCACCTGGGCCCACACTGGCTCGTGTTCAGCTCCTGCTGACAAGCACCCAAAAATCCCTTCCCACTGGGCAGTTTTCCAGCCATTCAGCCCCAAACCTGTAGTGCTGGACAGGGTTGTTGTGACCCAAGTGCAGGACCTGTCACTTTGCCTTGTTGAAACTCACAGAACTGGCCTTGGCCCATTGATTCAGCCTCTCCAGATCCTTCCTGTCCAGAGCCTTCCTGCCCTCCAACAGATCAACACTCCCACTCAACTTGGTGTGGACCAAGCATGCACCCGATCCCCCCATCCAGATCATTGACAAAGATATTAAATCAAACTGGCCCCAGTACTGAGCCCTGGGGAGACCACCAGTGACTGGCGGACAAATGTATTTAGCTCCATTCACCACCACACTCTGAGCCCAGCCCTCCAGCCAGTCTTTTATCCAGAGAACATGTCTAAGCCATGGGAAGCCATGAGAAGTTTCTGTGAGAATGCTGTGGGAAACCATGTCAAAGGCTTTATTAAAGTTTAGGTAGACAACATCCACAGTCTTGCCTCACCCACTAAGGAGAGCCACATGTGTCACAGAAGGAGATCAGGTGGGTCAAGCAGGACCTGCCTTTCACAAACCCATGCTGACAGGGCTCAATCCCCTAGTTGTCCTGCACATGCTGCAGGATAGCACTCAAGGTGACCTGTTCCATGATCTTCCCTGGCCCCAGGGTCAGGCTGACAGGCCTGTAATTCCCCAGATGCTCCTTCTGGCTCTTCCTGTAAATGGACATCACATTTATTCATCTCCAGCCCACTGGGACCTCCCTGGTTAGCAAGATCTGCTGACAGATTCAGCCAGGCACTGCCCCTGGCTGGCTCCCTTACCAGCTGGGTCAGGAAATAATCTTCCACACACTCCAGGAACTTCCTGGACTGTTTCCTCTCTCCTGTGTTGTATTTCCAGCAGATGTCTGCTAAGTAAGTTCAACTTGCCTCTCTAGTAAGTTCAAGCCCACCACAAGAACAAGGGCTAGCTACTGTGAGACTTCCCAGCTGCAGAATATTTCTTCTGCCTCCTCATCGCAGCTGAGTGGCCTGCAACAGACTCTCACCACGATATTTGCTTTGTTGGCTCTCCCTCTGATTCTTACCCTTAAACACTCAACTCTGATGTCACCATCATTGAGGCCACCTTTGCTAATGGAACTGCAGCCTATGACACTGGCTGGAGAACAAGCCTGTGCTTGGACACTTCCTCTCTCTGCAGCATTTAGGATCCAAAGTCTTCTCCCACCTCAGTTCAACACCTGGAGCTACGGCATTGTCTCATCTACTTGTTGTTTGTGCACAACTGCCTGGGAGATGAGCAGATGTAGACACTGATAAACTTATTGCCAGGATTAAAAAACTGTGGAGAAGCAGGTGGTCAGCTGGAATTAAAAAGACACATGGGACAACTTACAAAATCATCCACTTGGGAGTTTTGCTATGTACATTATGAGGGCGGCAGCACAGCAATTCTGTCTCCATGTGTAAGTTAGAGCTTTTCACAGCTTGAATCAGATGAACATTCTTGCCTAGCTCTATGGAGACTGATTTACACACACATTTTACTTCCATTAATTAGTCTTCTCCATATTTCCATATTTTCTGCCTGTATTTTCTTTCAATCTTACATCTGCCTCTGCTCCATATTCCTCTTTTTACAAGCAGTCTTTATGCTTGGTTTTATTCCTCCTGTATAAAAACAAGGGAACTTCATTAAAATTATGACAGAAATTATAAGCAAGGAGACAATCCCACTCATTGTCTCAACTCAGATTTTGCTCTCTTTGGCCATGCAGTCCTCTATGCCCAAGTTCTGTTTATCCACATTTTTCTTCCTGCTATGACATGCTATTACACTGTAGTCAGTCAAATATGGCTATTAATGGTACAGCTGCACACAGTGAGACAGTACAATAGCACAGCTTTACTTCCTATGTATACATTTATATTACTTATGGTTGTCAGGGTATATGTTTGTTTACATGAAACTCAAGGTTCGGTGGAGGGAAAGGCTTGGTAAAGAGGTCTGAACAATATGTGAAGAGAAGGAAAAATTATATATTCCTTAATGAAAAAAGCTTGCGAATAATTAAATTAGGCAAAAAGGTGACTGCTTCTGGCTTGCTGAAAAGACATCAGTGTATCCACAGAAGGGAATGGAAACACACGCATGAACAAGTAAGCACTAGAACCCAGTCCTTGACATAGAGCTGAAGATAATAGATCCTGTCCCACAGCAGGGTACTCAGAAAAGCAGGCCTTGTGGGTTTCAGCAGGGGATAAGTACAGTAAATGTGCTCTTTCCTGGCTCCCTCCTAATGGAGTGATGTATTTTAGCTTCTCTAAATAAATACGCCCATTTGCTTAGGCTGTCTTTACTTGAGATGATTTTGAGACAGATGATGAAACACGTCAAGGCTACACTTTTACACGGTTGTAAACCTTTAAACCAGGATGCTGGATTGTCTCTGCACTTACCAGCACTGCAATACATATGCTGAGGGCAAGAGGAGAACAATAGGGTATGTCTCTGACTCTGAACACCTGGCAACACTGGAACCTGGGAGAATTAAATGGTTTTAGTGGTGTGCTAGCCAGGTGTTCTGCTTTGTGATAGGGTAGTAGGGGAACTTTTGTAATCATCTCCTTATAATTACTCTAAAGGAGTCCTTTCTCAGACTAACTATGAAGTACATTTTCAAGGAGCTGTGGGAAATTGGAATAGGTAGGGAAAACTATTTTAGGTGCTTAGAATTCAGACCCCTTTATCAACTTATTAAGAGGACCAAACAGCAATTTATTTCTATTCACATGTGTAACTCTGCTCCCTTCTTCTTCCTCACTGGCTCAAGAATGATCTCAACTACATTCATTCTCAGTAGTTACATGGAACAGTTAAATTGAAAGTAATAATTAAGTTTTACTAATTAAAAAAAAAACAAACAAAAAAAAAAAACTAACCCAAGGTCTTCCAAGAAGTATTGAACAGTACATAACTACAGCATGTTCATTATTCTTTATCATCTACTGTATTGTCAGGCTCTCACCTGCCCCAAATAATCAGACCAATAAACCAAACTACATAGATAATCAGTGTTGTCAATTAATCTATACAGAACATCATTGAGAAAAGAGCTCACAAAGAGAACAATAACATTCAAACACCAAAAACCGAAAGAGTGAAAGCATTTAACAAAACCTCAGCTAGCCCTTTCACCCACACTGTATTGTTTGCCTCATCATTCTCCCCCCGCCCCTCAAATAAGGACAGTAAAAAAAATCATTAAAATACCTTTGAACTTGTGAAAGACGGCCCATAGCTCAGCAATGTCAGTGGCAAATGTAATGTCTGTGTCGAGGACAATGACTCGCTCAAGATTGGAAGGTAGAGTCTTAGTCAGAACCAACTTCATCAGCCCGTAAATCCCAGAGTAGTGTTTGTTGGGGATCCAAGACACTTCAGACTTGACAGGAAATGGGAAGTCAGAAAGAGGAAGAAAAAATAATCTTTATTAGAAAGAGAGAATTTTCCTGAAAGTAGTTTCTTGTCATAGTGGAAGATCTCTGAGGTGGAAAGTCACCTAAAAGCCTGTACTTAAATTTACTTCATAAGTGTTGAAATGTACTAGTTTCTGAAAGCTTGGAGAAAAAAAGTTCTTTCAGGCAACCTCTTCACACAATATAACTAAAATTACTTGAGTCTTTCTGATCTGGTAGAATTTATTCTGAGACATCCACGTGTCCTTATAAAACTGAAATTAGTCTAAACCTTCAGGTGTATTGTACATTACTTTCATTTTCAACCAAAAGAGAAGTTGTCATCTCAAAATTTTCTCTGATGCAGAAGTAACAAGCATAATATTTTCCTTATATTTTTTATAGATTTGGTGGTCAGAATTTCAAAAGGCCAATCATTTGAAATAAAGGGCCAGAAAATTGCAAAAAATTGTTTCTTACAAATGCAAATTTACCTTAAGCCTTACATTTTTAACTTGAAACTACTGAGGTCCCACAGACATGCTCAAAAGTAGAGAAATTGACAGAAAATGGTCAGCCACATTTTTTGTATTTATGTATTGAATGTGGTAATTTCAAACATTTTAATTTCTTCAGTAAGAGCTAAAGAAACATTTGTACATCTTCTAAAATAAAGTTGGGAGGCTAAATTCTGTAATGTATTGTACTCTTGACACCGGGATATACCATGAGCTGTATTTAGTTCTCCTTCTGAGAGACTCACGTCCTCCAATTTTGAAAGTTTCTGCTTAAAGTGGGTTATTACAAGCTTTTGAGAATTTCCTATTTCCCTGTCTGAAACTCCTAGTTTGTTTCAAGGGGCATGCACTACAATTCCCAGATTTTACATTTTCCCTGAAGCCATGCTCTCAATAACTTAAATTAGTATTTTATCTACAAAATCTTGAGTGAAACAGATTTCAGGATTTATCCTGGCACGTTACGCTTTGGAGAAAGTGGGCAGAAACTCAGCGTATTCATAAAACTGAGGAGATTTGTTCTGTTGCTTTACTATCTTATATCTATTCACTGCCAATAAAATTTATTTTATGAAACAACACTTGCACAAAAAAAAAGGCATTTCCCCCAAAATCCTTAATCTCTTCTGTAAGAGAGTGAGTTCCTACATTTCAAAGTTGGAAGCATGGTTGAAGAAAAGCTAATAATAGGTGCTTAGAGCACATTTCTTTTTGAATATAAAGTAACAAGGCCTCTGGTGATGTAAGCTGACCTCCTCTATTCCCTTTTAAATGGCACACAACTTTTCTCTGTATTCTCAGGATTCCTGTACCAGAGCAGAGCACTCTCCCACTGCAAAGTTCATTAAAAAGACAAAGGGAAGTAGAACAAACCTTTAAGGAGAAAGACAAGAATTTCAGGGGAAAGCCAGGAAAAGCAGATTCGCATAGAATAAAACCAGCAAGTGCAAACTGAAGCAAGAAGTTTTAGTTGGTTTTTTGCAAACTCAATGCTCCCCAGAAATATCTTCTGTGTGAAACAGAGAAAATTTCAAATTCACACCCTCACAACTCGACTTATTTGTGGTCCCTGCTTTCCTACATCATGGCTTTTGGAATGGACCATCACATCGTGGTGTATTTAATTTATACAAAACAGTATCTGCTTTGCTTCTGCAAACCATACTGTTCTGAATCTGCCACTTGATATCCTTGTGCTAGACCAGTCACACCTGACATGTTAAAAGTGTTAGACATTTTACAGACTTGAGCTGGCTATTACCCATTGCTATGTTATTATTTTGGATGGCATGTCCTTAATTTTACTAGCTGAAATATTTCTCCAGAAAAACATGCAGTGTGCTTATGCAAATAAGTTTAATAAGGTAGGGGTTCATATGTTGCATGAATAGCCTGACACAAGCAGGGAAGGTAAAGGGTGGCTGGAAAAGCAAATCACCTTCTAAGTGCAGTTATTTTCTTTGCTCTCAGGATTCCAAATTTCTAACACCACTGCCATGTATCACTGCAGGGAAGAAACCCATGTCTGACAGTTCCTTCTGATCTGGCACACAGAAGGCAAAAGCCTGCCATCCTGCAGCCTGATGTCTGAAGGCACCACTGTTAAAAATGAAAGGGGCAGCCCCTGTTCCAAATGGTCCATCACAGCTGGCTAGCATGTGTTGGATTTGAGGATATATTGAAGCCTGGATTCTCAATCAGTCCAATTTATCCCGTTTCCGTTCCTATGACACAGAGTTGATTAAGACACAAACAGAGATCCTAATTAGCCTCCAGCATAATTTCTTCATGGCTTTGCTATTCAAAAATAATGTAATAGTTCCAAATTAATGGTAAGGAAAACTCCTTACAATGTGAAGGCTCACTCTCTGGCTCACTACATAGTCTTATGTGAGGAAATACACAGGCACAGCATTGGAGCAAGTGCTTAGTCCTTGTCCTGGTTTTGGCAATGACCTGAAGGCTATTCTGTATCATGTCAAAACAATCCAGGGAGCAGGGGGAAGGGACTCTGCCTTCTGAAAAGAAGAGTGTGGCTTCTGGTTGAAAATCCATTTTTCTAAATATTACCTAAATACTTTCTGTAAGTTTTAATTCAATTTTGTTTGCCTAGCACAGTTAAAATGGTCCATATATGGCATGTTTGTGAATCATCTGCTAACAAGCTAGATCAGAGTTGCCTTCATAGAACAAATATTCCTAGAAGATACATCAGCAACATTAAAAAATAGAGTTAGTACAAGTGAGTGAAACAAAACAGTGTGACATACTTTGCCATTTGTACAATTCTCAGTTCAGCAGAAATAGCACACCTTGGATCTCTAGCTCTCAAGATCTGTGTTTTTGTTCATGTGAGAAGAGTAGAGAAAAGCATTTAGCTGGTGCTGACACTGATTATTTTAAGTTAAATGAAATAGTGTCTACTCACTAAAGATCTTTCATCCGAACCATCTTTATTCTTTTTGTAATTGAAGACTGAAAACAAACTAAAATATCTAAATTATTTGAATATAAAAATCACAAGCCCATGAGTCTGCATGCAGCACATAACTGATCACCTGGTAAATGCCAAGAGAGATGGGAGCAACAGACTCTATGTTCAGGTATACCTCACCAGCAAGGTCTCTTCACTAACTGTGCTGAATCTCTGGGAATAGCTGACCAAATCACAGTTGCTGTGCACAGCCTGACTCAGCTTTCTCACAGTTGCTACCACTGTATAAATGCTCATTAAGTTAGCAAAAGTGTCATTTTTAACAGAGGAGTCTCATACATAGAGCTTAAAATGTTTCCTTGACTGAGAGAAGGGAGAATGGTGGCTCCTTCTCTGTGAATAAATTGTATAGTGACTACATTCCCAAGCATTTAGGTATTTTTATTTTTAAAACACTTGAGTCTGGTTGCTCACACATTATAATGACAAAGCACAACTCTTGTATCAAGTCATCACAAATATATCCAGCCAGACTTTGACTCTTACACTGTACTTCTTTATGGAACTGCATGATTGTTTTAATATGCTCTTTCCCCCCACAAACAGATGATGGGGAAACTTGCCCAGGCTTTCCAGGTGAATAGAGACTGCTCCACAGATGTAAGTGAACTATCCGTACAAGGGCAGGTCACCTGAGCCTCTTTAAAAAGGGATGGAGGCTTGGACTTGTAGACTTAGCATGAAACAAGTCTGGAAAACAGTACCAGCAGAACAGAATGATAGTGACCAACACAGAAGGACAAAAAACTTCAGAGTTTCTGACACAATACTTTCTGTATTGTGTCAGATCTATCACCCACTTTGCTCAGTAGCTGGCATGATACAGTAGATGGTGGCAGATGCCTACTGAAGAATATAAACCCAGAGGAATTCTATACCAATACTACTCCCCATATATATTCTCATCCTGCAGCGCGTTGCACCAAATTTTGGAGCTACTGGTGGTATTATTATTGGTAAATAAATTTTGGTAGATTTTTAATCTGTGAATTAGATCGAATTAGGATACAGTTTTATATTTGGTAAATGTCCAATTCATTAAATTCCATGATTATTACATTTCTATTTAAACCTCATGCTCTTAAAAGTTATCAGTCTTGCATACCAAGACATTTGGTTTGCAAATATGACTTTGCTGCACTCACCCTTCTCTTTTCCACATTACTAAAATTATGATAAACAGAGCAGTGAGATGAAGCACAAGAAAAGAGATTATGTATTTGCTGTCTTACCTTAGTGCATGTTTACATGAACACGAAGTGAAACATCAAAACAGTAGCCAGAGGAAAGATAAACTAAGGCTATATGGGACCGTAGGACTGTATATGCTTCTCTTATCATTTACCATCTTCTGTGAAGCACTAGAGGCTGACAGAAAGCCTAATAGCCTGATTTGCTACATGCTTCTTGGATTGGAAGGTGATATATAATAGTACCATTAAAAAAGCTCTCAAAACTTTTAGCTAGCAACTGCATAAACTTAAGACTGCATTTCCTTTCTATAAATAGAAGTTTACCTTCTAAAAGCATTTCCCCCATTAAAGACTTCTGATTACTTCCCTACCAGAAGAAAATTCTATCCTGACTTTTCCTGATGAATGGGTTGTACTCAATACAGCACCACAAAATCACAGAACAAGCTTGGAAGGTACCTCTGGGAGTCATTTAGTCCAGCTTCCCCCTGACAAGCACGGCCACCCAGAGCCAGTCGCCAGGTCCAGATGGCTTTTGACTATGTCCAAGGATGGGGACTCTACAGTCTCACTGGGCACCCTGAGCCAGTGCTTGGTTACCCTCAAAGCAAAATAATGTTTCCTGATGTTCAGAGGGCTCCTCCTGTATTTCAGCTTGTGCCCACTGCCCCTTGTTCTGTCTCTAGGCACCTCTGACAAGAGCCTGGCTCTTTTTCACACCCTCCCTCTAAGTATTTATGTACAACGATAAGATCCCCCACCAAGCCTTCTTTTCTCTGGATAACAGTCCCAGCTCTCTCACCTTTCCTTGCATGTGAGGTGGTTCAATCCCTTCATCATCTTCGTAGCCCTTGGCTGCATACTTCATTATTTTCATGTCTCTCTTGTGCTGAGGTGCCCAGAACTCAGCCTGACCCAGCCCTCCAGGTGTGGCATCACCGGCGCTGAGTCGAGGGGAAGGGCCACATCCTTTGATCTGCTTTCAGTGTTGGGTCTAATGCTGTCACTGTTGCAAGGGCAAATTCCTGGCTCTTGTTTGACTTGGTGTCCACCAGATTCTTTTCTACCAAGCTTTTCTACCTGCTTTCCAGCAGGGCAACCCTCAGCATTCCATGGTACATGGGTTAGCTCTCATATGCAAAATTTTGCACTTTTTGTTGAACTTCATGGGGTTCTTGTCAGACCCCCCCTTCTCTGTTAAATAGTATTTTTTTCCATTTACTTAATGAAATTCCTCACTGTGCCACAGAATATATAGCACCACAGAACCCTCTGAGCAACAGAAAGTGCTCCTTGTTCAGCATGGTAAGATGGAATTTTGGCTGATAAAGTGTTTTCCCTGGCAGCATGTCCTTAAATACTTTACCCTGGAAAAATGCAACCTGAATACCATATTGATTTTGCCACTACATTCACTGCATCTTCCTAGGTATGCTTGGGGAAAAAAAAAATCAATCCAAATAATGCAGAGCTATGACATAGTATCGCCTTTCCCACTCCAGATCAAAGACACCCATGCTGCTCGGCTGACTCCACAAAAGCACCACGAAGGTCAGTGCCTTGCAGCAGCCTGTAGGTCAGGCAGGCTAGAGTGATGCACCAGGCTGAGAATCAGCAGACCTGAGGCACAAGGTGCCATCTGCATGCCTCCTCCCCACCTCAGAGGTGGGCTCCTAAATGGGATGAAACAGAGCCCAATTCCATCACCATCCAGACTAATGGCTGCAGATTTCCTGTGTTGGGGAAACCGCCAGCAGCAAACAGAAAAACTAAGAAAACAGAAAAGGCGGAAGGAAGTAGAAAATGCAGTCTGTAGATTTTGCAGCCCCAGAGCCTTCATGCCAGGTTTTACCATTAAAAATACCTAGCATCTAGAACAGACTGATTAAAATAAAGAGAAATGTGAATCGGGTTTTGTAATAAATGACTCAATGGAAACATGGATATCCAGAAGTAACTGGCAGCTACCTGATCTTAAGCAACTTCAACATAGGCACTATCTTCCTTGAAAATTGCATCAGTCAGATGATAAACTAAGTTTGAAATCTTATAAGAAGGCAAACAGAGCAAAACTTCCAGGCCACAGCAAAATCACAGTGTTTTAAATCTGCACAAGTTGTAGCTGAATTGTATCTGACACTGATCTGAAAAGCAGCACCATCTACATGGTGAAAGAACTTCCAGCAGGAGGGATCTCTGTGAAGCAAAACCAGCCAAAGTCTTACGTAGCTGCTGGCTTCAGGCAGCCCTTACAAATATCCTAGGCATGGGGAACAACCCTGAAATTCTGATGTGTAAACCACGTAACAATAAAAATTGTTATTTCCTCCAACTGGATAAATAACTTTCTAGACACAGCTGACAACTTGTTTTCACAGCTTTTTCATTACTTGTTTAGTGCTTTGCTCCTACTATGAACACTACAAGTAGCAAGATATTGGATTTTAAATCATGTGGCCTTCATCTAAGACAATGCTAACAGAACTGGAGCTTTCATGTCACTTCTAAACTGGAGGGAAATACTGCCACCACTTTAATAAGGATCATATTCCTTGATCTGCAACATAAAGCTTAAAAAGAAGGGGTAAAAAAACACAATATTGATTTGCTGGCAGAGGACAGGAAGTATTCTTTATGCATGATTTTTCTCATCACTGTTTTTCACACAGGGAGAACGTCATCCTGCTGTGAATATATGCCATGCCTCTTCTCACATTCCTGAAACTTGAGTCACAATTCCAGCAGCATTAGCAGGGCTCAGGATTAGTTCCAGGATAATCCTTCCCATTTTACATTGCCTCACAATATCTAGCCTCTTTGCTGGGACATGTGACTGATCCCCTTTTTCACTCTCTTGCTTCCAGGGGAGCAGTATCAACACCTTGTTGCAGAGTCTGAGTTAACTGGGAATCATCGAGGACAGAGACAAGTAGGTTACCATTTAAATATGGGTAAACATTCATGCCTGTCTTTAGCACTTTTTTTCTTTACAGATGACAATGACAATAACAACAACAATAATAATAATTAAAGAAAGAACCTAGATTGAGAAATTCCAAATCACCACTGATCCCGAGAGAAAGAAGATTACTGTCACCACCAATAGTTTTCTTAGGAGGAAAACCAAAACGAATCTCCTTGCATCTCACCTTCAGAAAATCACTGCCTTTGCTCCATCCTTGTCACACATCCAGCAAACATTAACAGAAGAGCTTAATTTGAACAAAACCAGACTCTTCTATTATTGTTTGCTGGATAACTTGTAACTTCCACATTTAATTTAGTTTTTTCCTGGGTGATTCACATGTTTTGATTATACTGATATTCCCCCCCATAACAAGTCCTTACTATTTATTTTGGTTGTCAAGGAAACCAAAAATCCAGCAAACTTGGGTAACTTTTCTAGATTCAGAATTTCTGTTTTCTGAGTATTTTAAGAAATAATAATAACTTGCTTGAAAAAACAACTGTAAGGAGAAAGGAATTTATACATCTTTGCTAAAATAATTTTTCTATTTCTGCTTTTTGTGCCTGTTCTTGCTCATCACAGAAGCACTGGTGACTTTAATAGGATTCTGCCTCATCTTTCACTTTAAGAAACAGATGGTATCTTCCACACATGTGTGCAACAAGTGTGGATACAAATAACAGTGAACAAAAAGGTTGAGATAGAAATAGATGATTATTTGGACCTCTGGGTCCTGGATAATGTAGAGAAAATGCAGAAACCATGGAGCAAGCCACAACTGGAAATGAAGATTAGATATTAAAAAGGCAGAACAAGCAAAACCTCCAAAATCAGCATCAGCATACAGCAAAGGAAAATAACTGCAATTTAATTCTCATCTCTGTAGCAAAGTCCATAACACAGTCTGACTGATGTTGAGGACTTTTTTCCCTTTTCTTTTTTAAAATTTTCTTTCCAAATCTCTCACCAATACACACATGCACACAAAGGGCAGACAAGTGGGAAAAACCTGATTTAAGGATGCTTCTTCAAAACAACTTCCTTAACAACAAATTAAATGAGGGTGCCAAGAGCTTATCCATGCTTTATATGGATACAACCACAGACATAAACTAAAACTGATGTGGGTGTTTTTTTGGTTTTTTTTTTGGTCTCTGCCACTCAGGCAACAAAACATTCAGCCATACAGCTTCTTCAGAAAAGAAAGGACCAAAAGGTAATTCACCTACTTTGATCTTTAAGGACTACCTCCCTCCTGTTAGATATTTAGCTGGCTTTTCTCCCACCTTATTTAGCCCCATAAAACTCAAATGGCCAGTTTCATTTTGAGTCCTTTTCTTTACTCTCATTTGAGACTTTCTAAATTTCTTCATTGTTTCTTGCTATCTCCAAAATGCTGAATGCTCTGTTTTCCTTTCTTCATTTGTGCAAAATGAGACTGCAGAATGAAAAATTCTGGTCAGTCTCAATTAGTGCGGTTTCTTTATTTCTTGTTCCTTTGAGGCCTCTGGCCTCAACCACAGCTGTTTTCAGTGCAGCAGTCAAGGGTGGAGGACCTAAAAGAGTCTGAGCATCCCAAGAGAGGTCAGTGAGAACCAGCCAAACAACAGCCTCCCAGCCCCACCTCTCCAGAAGAGGCAAAAGAACAAATCTTCCCTACAAGATAAGATAAAGCCTTTTTTTACTTTCTTCCTGTCACTGAATGTGTGAAGAGAGGGAAACAAGCTGAAGCAGATAAAATGGCAGGAAGCCAGAGCTTTCTGGTAAAAACTGACTGACAGGTAGATCTGGCCAGACCTCACCCAGTGGTGAAAACTCAGGGCTGCCTTTCTCGCTTCATCTGTATGGAAAGATAAGAAAGATTAATTGCCCGATTTAATTGCCAGTGAACTCAATCAACAAGCTCTTTGTGCTAATTCATTAGGGAATATACAAATCCATGAAAATATTATCACTGTCTGATGTACTGAAGCTTTTTCACTTCAGTAACTATGCAAGTACATACACATTAGCTGCAGCCATTCCATGTTCTAGCACATTTCCATGCAGCTCTTGGGGTCAAAGCCCAGCAGCACACAACCTGTATTTTGCATGATGTCAGGATAACAAACAGGTATCATCATAGCCTTATCCAGGATAAAATGCAACAGCATATCCTGCATAAACACATTTTGTTGGATAGACAACAGCTGCAACTCAGTGACAAAAACTTATCTGAAGTGGGATTCTTTCCCCATTGAAAAATCCTTTTGTAAGGATTATCAAAGAAGGTTGCAGGACAGTTACAGTGACTATTGCTAACCAAGTAGTACCTGAGAGAGGAGATTGCAGGTGTAAAATACTAGTAATCATGCACAAAAACATTCCCAACCAGACACCAAGAATATTGAGGGAATGACTTCCCACAATTTAAGCCTGAAAGATTCCCATTCAGTTTGTATGCATACAAAACAGTATTTGACAGCCAGAGTTGCAAAATAAAGAATCATAGAATATCTCAAGTTAGATGGGACCCATAAGAATCATTGAGTGCAACTCCCTTCTCCTCATAGGACTACCTAAAATGAATCGCTATGACTAACAGGTTCGTCCATGGTCAGGCTTGGAGTCATGACCAGAGTTCACGAGCTTGGTGACATGACCCTCGGGAGCCTGTTCCAGTGACTGACCACCCTCCCAGAGAAGAACTTTCCTGATGTCCTAGGATGGTTTGTGGAAAGGATGTGGAAATGCAGCTTCCACCAGATATCTGATATCTTAACCCAAAGTCAAAACATAGCAAATACTTATGAGAAAAAGGATCCATTCTTCTACTCAGAAGAAAATCCCTACTTACTATCGGGCGTCTCACCAGTAAAATCACCTTTCTCCAGACCTAAACTTACACTGTTTCTGCCTAAAGAGTATGACTAATAGAACTTCAAAAGCTGAAAACGCTGCACCAAAAAAGGCCATTAGTTGGTGGAACACACATCCAACTAGTCGAATAGATGCTATATCCCATAAAGAACTCTTACGTCTCTTTTTTTCACCAAAAGCAAAGAATTTCCAGGAAAACAAATCAACATCCACTCTGCAGAGCTGGAGGCCGGGTGAGTGCAACTTCTTATATAGCAATTATTGCTTCATGGGAATAAAAATGACATAAAACTGTTCTTTTCTCCAGTGCTAAGTATTACAATATATCAAAACTCCTAGGGACTAAAATGCTCCAGGAATACATCTAGAATAAAGAGAATAATAAAGGATAAAAGGTATTACAATTATGAACAAGCAAAACTAACAATAACCTAGCGCAAGAAGCACTTGTGATAGGGTGAAAAAGTGTTCTTTTTCTGTGTTATTAGAAAGAGCTACATTGTCTTTCAAACAATGCAGCACTAACTAGAGAAACAATCTGAAGAAAATAAAGACATTGGGAAAACTGGGCTCCTTCAAAAGCAAGAAACACTAAAGTTAATGACATCAGACTAGTTAATTGCCCTGCTTCTGGTTAAATATCATCAAATACTTCAGATAACAGTGAGTTTGCACGAGTAGTGTTTAGATGAAGTAGGAGGCATGTAACTCTTACGACTTCTTGAAACATCTGTCTGAGGGCTAAGTCCACCAGTGGCACCCTAATTCCATGCAATATTGGAGTTCCACGCTAAAGACCATCAGATAAAATTGCAATCAGACAGGAGAACACAGGTCCCAAATGTCTCATTAAAACAATACAGATGGAACTATTTTAAAGGCTTTCATCTGTGTCAACTAAAAACTGTGGAATCCGTTCAGCTGTGAAAGGGGTTGAATCTGAAGTAATGGAGGAGTATATGGGAAAACTAACAAAGGATCAAAATACTACTCAGTTTTCATCTTTGTTTCTGAAAGGGTGAGACCTAGACACCATCAACTAAAGCTCAAAGAATTAAACTTTCACAGGATTAAATAATTTGATTGGAAAAGAGGTAGCTCTACTAAGAGAAATGACTCAAGTCAAATTAACATCAGCGGCATCTCATTAATAACCTTACTATGTATCTCAAAAAATGAAACTTTGTAGGACTGCAGATTGACCTGAGAAGTGATAACTTCACTAAGAGAAACAAAATTTCTCAGTTTAGAAGTCCAAATGTTTTCATACTGAGTTGACTCAAAAAGAGGTAATGTCAACGGCACTTCATTAACAATGTTATTACATATCCCCCCCTTTAAAGCAAGTACTGAGACTAAAATCAGCCTGGACCCCTTTACCTGGACTCAGATGGTTTCAGACTTATGAGAAGAGAGACTTCAGCAAATGCTTGTGCTGTGCCAGGTACACAGCATGACTTTGTCATTTTCACCGCTGTGAAAACTTGCCCCAGAAAAAGGTGTGCCCAGACAAGGTGAACATAATTTTTCTCCACAAGAATGACTATTTCAGCCCCAGTCCTTCAGAAGACTTCGTTCCTATACTGTCTGCTGAACTGCTCCATGGGAAGTAGCTCGCATCTGACCTATTCCCAACACTTCCCTGAATCTCAGTTGTTTCTCAGAAATAAGCCAACACCACAAATAAACCAACATCATTTACAAATGAAGAAATCTAACCATTTCAGCTCCCTGGTTGTGAATCAAGAATATTCTTGGAGTCCTTGCAGCCTCCTATATTTTTCAGCTTATCAATCAGACATGGAAATACAAATATTTCAGTTCTTTGTAAATCCATAAGCAAGGCTCATTAAACATTTTGATAAAATGCTCACATCAATACTGATTCTCACTAGGAATGCCTTGAGCAGTCACTGCTGTTCTTCTGCGAGTAATTGAATGCCCTTTGACAGGAAGATGTCCATGTGAGCGAGTGAAAAGCCATTAAGAGCTGAGACCATCTAACTATAGCCATTATATGCCTTCCCAGCTTTCTACCTGCAGATGCCAAAGAAAGAAATTGTGCTGGCGCACAGGATGACCATTAACTCTCCCCAGCAAGTACAGGAGATATACAATCTATACCCCTCATGCAGATCAAAGCGTTCAAATAACTTCTGTATATCCAAGGTTAGGACAGCAAAATGCTCTCATTTCTCACAGGTGGATGATAATGTTCTGAGAAAACAGCTGCTGTAATGGGGATGCATGGAACAAACGACAGCTGCCCAAGCTAGTTTGAGACGTTGTGTCTTTTTTAGGCTTTTCCAGAGCATGCTTTTTAATTTCTGTCAAATTGAATAATTTTTGGAAAATCTCATGTGAAGTTATTCATCTTTTTCTCATTCTCTGCTAAAATTGCCTTCCCCGGAGGTGCAGCACATGTTGCTGCAATGAGCAATGTTGGAGAAGTTGAATGCCAAACAAAAACCCTTGCTGTTGAAATGTCACAGTCAGCTACTATGACACAAATGTGAGTGATTTTAAGAGCTGTCTCCTTAGTCCTCACTCCACATATGCTACAAAGAGCAGCTACCCCATCTTCTTGGTGACACAGAACAGAACTGTACTGCTTTTCCCTAGAATCAAGGAAAAGGTGGAGCTACAGAGAAGCCCACAGCAATTAGAACTAAATTATAAAACTAACAAAGAACTCCAATGTTTTTTCAAAGCACCAGCAACAGTAGGAAAGTACAAGGGGTTTACGAAGTCAGACATGAGGCTTTCTTCTCAAATAGTAATAGAAGCACTGCACAATGTAAGACAGGAGGCAGACCTCACAAAGGTTCCACTGTGCTGGGGAGTTTGAATTGCTATCTGTTTCTTGGTGGATACTAATTTCCTCCCAAACAGTCTGAAGGAAAATATCATGGCTTACAAAACCAGGTCTGTTAATTTCCAGTCATCTTTACTGAAAATAATGGATAAAAGACTCTGTTCTTAACATGGTAGCACTACGTCACAACCACAAGCATCTTTTACCACCTGAGACTTCAGGCCTCTAGTATTCAATATGTCCATTAGCAAATACAGAAAATCTCAATTGTAAAGTAGAAATTCAAGTCTAAAAATAAGCCATAAAAGTTACACAAATCTGTAAAATTTTTTGATTATAGACTTAATCTTCCAAAATCTTGGATTTGCATATTTAAAAAAAAAAGAGAAGGGGAAACGACAGGAAGCAACAGCAGCCAATGCCTATTAATTCACTGACATGTGCAGTAGGCCAGTTTACAGGAAGACAAAAGGCTTGTGAAATGCAGGAGCACTGCAAGCCCCCCATAACACACGAGATTTTAGCTCAAAACCTCAGTGCCATAGAAACACTTTAACTCAATACTTACTGCTGCATAAATGAATGTAAACATAAACAGATGCCAGGTTTCTCATTCTGTGTTGCATTAACAGCAATTAGATCTTGCATATGAAGTGGAAAAGAAACGAAGGGAAGTAGCATACTTCTCCTTTATAACTTTGTGTGTTTGCCTCTGAGGCATGCAGTGAACTACTTAACAGATAAACAACCCTGCACTGCCCTTAACAATATATAATCTGCATGCAGTGCAATGCAAATACAGTCAAACCTTTACAGTCCATGATAGTTTAGGGGTCAGTCACTATTACTGTAAGACAGATTGTTATAGTTGGCTGCAACATCCAGTGGAACTTCTTGACTAGGAAGATGATGGAAGGCAGGAGAATGCTGACCAATTTTATTGTTCAAGGCTTTATCAACACTGCTATTATTGTCACCCTCTTAAATTGATGTGAAAACCATCAAGCTAATAATCTGTTCATCAAATACACTCTCATATCTTCCCAACTGCCAATCAGAATCCCTCTCTCCCATGCTTAGAAAGTAGTAGCTGCCATTCTGTTAGAAGTATTTGTTTGATCATGCTTCCAAAATTGGTATATTGCAATAGTGCAACACATACAGCCTTATCACTACTATCATTCATTGGAAGAGCTTCTGCTGGCATCCAAAGATTTCATGGTATTTGAGTTGCTTTTGGTGCAATTTGCTGCAAAGACATTCACATAGTGAGTATACTTTAAAACAACTAACATTATTGGGAATTTGACCTACAGTAATGTTTTCATGGACAATACAATGTGCCAGACAGGACACTTGCTTGCTGTCTAGATGGTAAAGGGAGTCTCCATGGCAAGGGTTCTTACAGGGTCATCTTAGTTGGATTGGGTGAGACTCCCTAAAACGTGTTTCTGTACAATTTTTGTAAACCAGCTGACCCATGGTCCTACCCGCCCACTGCAAGATATGTATTATGTGCCACTATAGATCACCTTAACCTATGTACAAAACATTTCCTAACTATCTTAAGTATGTACAATAGACTGTCCTACATGATCATTTCTACACATGCAGGAACTGTACCTATTGATTGTCTTACTCTCGTACAATTGATTAACTTTGCAGCAGGAACTGTCTGTGAATATCTGGGACAGACAGATTTTTTGCCCAGGATGTTAATCGACATGCTTAAGCACACAAATTGGTCTAGGCACAGCAGGGTCTGCCTGGGGAATCTTAAGAACTGTCTGAAATTCCCACCAGGACCATTCCTGTAACAAGCTGTCAAATACTTCTTGTGCCAGCAGTTCCATCAATCACCTAGTTTCAGCTTGGGCTGCTGTCTCAAACCAGTCCTTTATGTGATCTGTGCAGACAACAAGCCTGGGAGTTCCCAGACCACTGTGGGAATTTAAGTGCACTAGGGGTGCACACAGGCACAGCCCTGAGAACCAACTACGCTACAATCATAATTAAAGAATTAAATTTTATTTTTCTGCTTAAGTCCCACAGGCCTTGCCCATTAGCTCAGCTGGCTAGAGCATGGTGCTAATGACACAAAGGTCATGGGTTCAACCTCTCTATGGACCCTTCACTTAAGAGCTGGACTCGATGATCCTTGTGGGTCCCTTCTAACTCAGAGTGTTTTGTGATGTCTGTCTAAATAATATCAATATCTGACCTAGTGAACTGTCTTCAAAATTCAGATGAAAGTGACTAAGAAGTAATTCACCTCAGACTGCAGTAAATGCCCAAAGATAGGTGATCTTTATGCCATGCATTACCTGAGTTTGGTTGTGCTGAATCAGACTACTGATTTTGACTGAGTGTGCAGATGTCAACATTTCTGACAGGAAATCACCTAATGCTGCACTGGTACTCAGATTTGTGGTCTGTTGTTTCTGAGAACAGTAAAAGCTGGAATATTGTCCATATATATAGCAAAGAATGGAGCTTTTCATATTTCTCTTTCAGATCAAATGTTCATCTACTACAAAAACCTATTCACCATCCCTTCAAGTTCATAAATCAATTGCAGCACATGTAGGCTAAACTGTTTAAAGGAGATGGCTTTTCTGCTCTATCAGTGATTAAAAGACCATGTATCTGGGCCATTTAACCACAGCAGAGCAGGCAACTGCTCATTCTAACTTCTGCCTTCTTCAGTTCACCTGATGTTGTCACTATTGTGTCAGGCAACATCTGGGAAAACAAATTCACCTCATCTGTATTCCACCCATCACATACAGCACTGCCTTATCGGCTGTTCCTTCTGCTCTGGGACAGTGCAGATCACAATGGATTTAATGCCTGCATTTCCCTGGGAGTGAACTGACACGAGATGCCATGTCTAACAATGAAGTGCAGAATCCAAGTGCCCAAGCTGCACACCTTCAATGTTTGTTCTGGAGCTTCTTCATGTAAGACTGAACTGAAAAAACCACAATACCCTGCAGCCTCATATTTGCAAATCACAGCTGTAATAGATGAATGTTTCACAAGTATTTTTTTTCTTTTATTTAATGCTCAAAGAAGACCATTTTCAGTTTCCAGTTATTTTGTGGGATGCATTGCTGCAATCGATACATCTATGGATTAGGACCAAAGCTGACTAACACAACTAAAGTGATCATATAAAGTGAATTTACACTGCCAAGTAACTTTCCAGTTTGCAGTCACAGCCATATGTCGCCACATAAATTTGGAAGAATTATGTGTGGGCCATACTGAGTAGAGCAAGAATGAAGTATGTAGCTGTGGAATAGTTCAATTACTGGCACCATTATCAGCAGCCTACACTTCAAGGACGCTTACTGCTGATTACTGACTGCTTGTAGCAAGTTTAGTTAATGGGAGAGAGTTCTAAATCCTAACAGCTAGTGAGTTGAGGGAGAGCTCTTAAGCACCCATCTATCTCCCTTGAGGTTATTGGCAAGGCAGTGAGGAGACAGGCCAAGTTATGTTGGGAAGGTTACAAGCATCTTAGTAGAATTGGCTGTTAAAATCTTCGAACTGGTTTAAAGAAATAGAACCAGCAAGCTGCCATCTCAACCGTGTCTGACTCTTTTCCTGGAAATGCTGTTATTTTGGCTCAGCTCCACAGTGAAGCCTCCACCTCTTCTATACCATCCCTTATCATGTACCCCAAGCAAAGATATACCTTTCCTTGGCCATTCTTTCCTGTGCTCCATCTTTCTTTCAAGCAGGCTGCTGGTGGTTTGGCAGCATCTGCTTCTATGGAGAGAATAAACCTAGGCTCTTTGTGGTGCAACAGGAATGTGAACAGCTTGCAGAATGTGTCACCTTGCAAAAGGAAAAATAAGTCTTTAAGTTTTAAAAGGAACATCTGGCATGCTTAATTCACAGCAGCAAAGTAGATATGTTGGTTTGCTGGTCCGAGAAATTCTGATGGAATCCATGGTACCTTGTCTTCCCTTTCTTGCAGTGAAGTGTCCAGTTTTCCTCTAAAACCTGAGAGAAAACAACAGCCACAGCCAAGACTAATTTTCTGTGCCTTTCTTCAGGACACTGGTTTCCCTAACTCTAAGCTAAACAGCATGTATTTTAAGAGCTGCAGGATGTGTTAAGAAACACTGCCAAACACCAAATACTTTAGTCTCCAAATTCTGCCTTTAAAAAAATTAATATGCTACTTGAAACTGTTGCCTGAATTCTAAATAGCAACTTGAAAACAAAAAAGCATCCATATTATTTATGGATGATCTAATATTATGTGTTCTCTTCCACTGTTTGAGCAGGAACAGGAGCACAAGCAGGACTTTTCCCAGGACTTAAGGGCTTAATGTAATATGCTAGCTCCTGCTGCATTAGAAGGAAGAGGCTAGAAGCTCATACATATCCAATGGGAAAAAAACAAACATGAAATGAAATGTTTTCTGCAGCAGCTAAAATGTGTTCCAAAACAACTGAACATCAGTGAATGAAAGCTAAGCAGAAAATTCTCATGCCATTATTCAGTTTAAATCCTTTTAAAAGTCAGAAATTGGTACTGACTGCAGGTTTAAAAAAGAACTATGGAGGGTCACTTAAACTGAAACATAGTATATACTGTAACAGTGAACCCGTAGATCACTTCAGAGAAAGACAAGCTTTCTAGTAAACATCCAGCATCAGTTCTATGTTTTCCTAACACCAGGCAGCAAAATACAGCTCCCAAAGGGTGCAGGTGAAATACAAGAACCCAAGCCGATCATTAAATCCTCTCTAGGGGCTACATAAGAAACAAATGAGATGAGCTCCTACAACTGTCTGTAAACAGCTCCTCTGTTGTCTTTGCTAAAACCTGCAGAATGATCTGGATATGAGCCAGCATCATTCCTGGCTTTTTAAAACTCTGTTTATATTTATAACTCTTTGCTCTCCTTTGCCAGTGTCTGTCACATTCTCCTATGCTCAGTACTATATACTGTGATTTTTTGGCCACTGAAATCAGGGTAATTGCTTTGTATGGAAAATTATGAGCTCTGAACAAGAGGGGCAAACTTGGAAAGACCTATTTATGCATCAATACCTGCATCCAGCTAGAAAGTGGTCCTCAACTTAAAGCCTGTGGGTTACATGCAAGATAGTCTAGTGTTGACGTAGGTCACCGGTCATATAAAAAATTAAGTCTGAGTGAAGAGGGAGGGACAAAACACTTTTCCTCTGTAGCCTCATATCTGCTCAGTGCTTTGCCTATAAATCAGAAATTGGGGATCACTGAAGTAAGCTCTCCTGGTTATTATTTACTTAACTAGATTGGACCATACCCAAATGACCAGAAGGAAAACACTAAGAGGTCTCTCTTCCCCAGCTGAAAGGCTAATTAAAAACTCTACAATTTGCAGAAAAGCACATGTAACAGACACGTACAAGATTGGTAGGAAAAAAACCTCCTCCTTGCTATGAAGCTATAAAGAACAGAAGGAAGATCTCTGGCTAATTAGGTTAATATCAGCTTGTGGCTTCATGTAAAAGAACCAAAGAAAATTAAAAACAGAAACAAACTATTTTTCTCAAGAATCACTTTTTTCCCTTTTCCATATCTTTCTAAAACTTTCTGTATTCAATATTTCACAACATGGTGTGCTTTGAATTTCCCCCTTAATAAGTACAGCAATTTGCTAAATTTTGGTTTTTTTTTCCTTGTTTCAGGGTCCTGTTCAGAACAGTCTGGTAAGTCATACAAATTACTGCCACCAACTTCATTCTACCTCCACAGGTAAAAAAACATACAGCTCAAAATCAATGCTATGCCTCCACGCTCTGATTTAAACTTTTTAAGTATGAAAAGATAATTACTTTGAGTAAGTGATTCCCCCCCACTCCCTGCCATTGATTGAACTCTTTTCATAATCATTCCTTTTGGAAGGGCATCCAGACAAAAAATTTAGCTATTGTCCTAATGCTCCCTTGTGGAAGCGTGTGTACTTAGAGTTTCACACACCTGTGTTTGAGGAATGCAGGGCAGTTAAGTGTTTCCAGTAACAGACTTAGGCTTATTGAGCAAGATTCTTAAGATTCCACCATTGCTACCAGGAAGAAGAATCCTTAAAAAAACATAGTGTGATCAGATGGACAGCCAGAATCCTCTTGCTAGCAAGTAAAAGTCTAAGCTGCTACACAAAAAATTTCATTAGCTGCTCTCATTTCAGAGAAACTGCACTGATTTTAGCCATTTAGCATCTTCCAGATACATGTAATCGGGGTTACAATCATGTCAGTTAGAATTAGTTGTCATCAGGGAGAATATTTTTAGGCAGTAGTTCCCCTGCAATTCAGCAGCCAAGGGAGATAAGGAACAAAGGGGTGACATCAAATCACAAGTATATGACTCACACCTGTCTGTGTGTCTTTACCTTGAGCTCATCTGCATCATAGAAGTCTATGCGCACAGCAGGGACCATCCATGTCTGGAACAGAGTTGCCAGGATCTGTTTGGCAATTGCATCTGCGATGAGGTGGAAGTGGAGTGGGTTCCGCCTGATATGAGAGGGGAGAGAAACGCGTTAGTTCAAAGGTTTCTAATTCCTGTTCTTAAAGGACAACATCAGAATTTACAAAGTTTTAACTGTGTCTACCATGTCAAGTTTTGAGTGTGCAGCATGTCTGGTGGAGTCCTGCTCTGTGGCCAAAATGCTGAGACACAATTTAAATACAGATGACCACAACACAATGCTCAATCAGTTTCTGGACTATGAACACACAGATCCTTTGACTCCACCAGAATGTGATGATTTATAACACCCAAGAGTCTTGTCCCGTGCACCAGCTCCTTAAAAAAAGGCCAAGTTAATATCCCTTTGGGGATTCGAGCTTTGGAAGTTATTGTTTCAGTTTCTAGGTGAACCTGGTAATTTATCTTTGTGGTAAGAAGACTGTCTTATGTTAAATATAACAATTTGAAGGAGGTGAAATTCTGGGACCTTTGAGTTGACATTAAACTTTTCAACAAAGCAATCTTGGGGAACCAACAGCTGTCCCACAGGAACCCAAAATTAGATGTTTCAGGTGAGTGCCTTCCAGCTATTCACTGACATAGTGAACAGAATGGAAATTGCAAATCTTAACACATCCTTTTTTCCTAATGGTTAGAGAAAAGCAAGAGGAAAGGAAACGTTTTACTTCAAAAACGAACCAGATCTGGGTTCATCTCTGTAATTACAGGACTTACGCTAACTGAAAAGCTTCAAAACAAGACAGGTGAAGCCAGTATCAGCGAGAGTGGCAAGCTCTGACAAAGTTTATGGGGTTTTTTTATACTAATGTGAACCCAGACATTAAAAATACCTTGTTTAATTCCCTTAACCTCCCTCCCTTTTTGGGAGAAAATAAGCAACAAAATTTGATCTTAACTTCTGTGGTAGGAAACCTACCAGTGCAAGATAGTCACAAATTGTAGTCTTCCATGTTTACCCCTAGCTTAGCAACTTTCCCTGTCAGCAGAAAAGGACAGACTTTGAAAAAACTACAAAGAAGAAAAATGGCTTGTTTAGACTTCAGCATGGGATCAACCTTTCTTTGATCCCTAGACTGGAATAGTGGATTCTCAGTTCTAGGGAATTTGTAAAGCTAAATGAGTGTACTTGTTAATTGGTATTTTTCATCTAACAAGAGAAGTATTTAGTTTCAGATGCTGATTAAAGCAGAAGATGAGTGATGCTACTGCATTTTTCAGTGTGAATGAAAAGTGAGGAAAACTATGTTAGCTCAGGCCAATGTACTTCCATTAAACTTTAGGGCTTAACCCAAAAAATGAAGGTTATTTTTTCTCAATTTTCTACATTAATGAAAAATGTGTGCCTTCCTTCTAATGTTCCTCTTCTTGCTTTGATGAGTAATACTGCTTCCCACTGAACAAAGTCCACAGGAAAACGTAAAAATACATATAATTGTTCATAGTATTTTAACAGACCCCTCAGCAGAAAGAGGAGATTGTTGTGAGAAGCAATGCACGACTGGATTTTGCAGATCCAACCCAGCACTCAGGCTGCCAGTGAAGCTGCTGTATTGGCTTCAAGGACACTGTGGATCACATTACGTGCTTACAGGAAAAGCAGAAAAGGGCTGGGTAGAAGCCTTATATATGAGATAATCATGATGGCAGAATAAACCCACAGCTGATCTGCCTTAAATGATATCCAAAACACTAAGCCACAACATGCTTTTCAAAAGACAAAGGTCTTTCAATCTCCAGCTTGTCCTGGAGGGAGGAGAGGAGAGGGAAAGGCACAAGCTGCCAGCTGCTGAGTGTCCCATTACCAAGCTAAAGGGATCACAGCAATTACATTTGCTTCACCAGCCCAGCAGGAGAGTAGAAGAGGACATCCTGGCTCATGCAGATTCTGCAGTAACCAGGCACCTTGCCAAGAAAAAATCAGCAAATAGCAGAGATCAGGAAATACATCTCATTAGTAGAGACAAGGCCAAGAGAAACAAAGTACAACACCAGTGGCTTTGGGTACCGGCAAAGCAGTATCTCAAGACAAATAAATGCTCAATATCAATATACACATCCCACATAGCTCCCCTCTGCTAAGGAGGGGCTTAGTCTAGATTCTGGTAGGACTATTTCCCAGCTGGTGTTCTTCAGTAATTTCCTTCCCTTTTTCATTCTGGGTTATTTAATTTATATTTTAAAGTAGAATAAGAAGAGTAAAAAATCAGTTAAAAAAAAAGAAAGCTCCATCTTCTTTCAAATGATCATTTAGTTAAATGGAATTTATATAAAATATTTCAAGATGAAACACGCTGGTTGAAAAGAAAAAATCTGACACAAAGACACTCAGATGTTCAGTAGCAATTTATACTTATCTGAATGACCCAGAGTGTATGAAACTTATATGGGAACAAGTGGGTGACATTTACTTTAGTTCATCTCCTACTGGGAGAAAGAAAAAAGGATAGCTGTACTCCCACACAGAAATCTCTTTCAAGTTGTTAGCCTCATGGTAAAGATTCAGCTGGAAGGAAAGTGTGTGTCAGAGGCAAGGCAAAAAATTATCACTTACAAAAATATATCCCCAAAACAGTATAGTGACCTGATGACTTTTACAACTAAATGTGCATCAGCCACAGAAAATTTTACTCCTGACGAAATTTCAGTTCTGTGAAATGTTAAAGATTAACACAGTGCTGGAAGCCAACAGTGCACAACCTCAAAGCTGGAAGACCTTCTGAAGGTAACCATACTAGCATACACACAGATGACATCTTTCACCTCTTCTGCTGTCTGCAATATGCCTAAAAGATATGGATTGCTTCAAAGTGTTTAAGAAACAAGTTTAAAAGCTTGAAGATCAACCAACATTCATTATAAAAGATACAGAAGAGATTCTGCAAGATGACGAATCTTTCTCAAGAGATATATGAAAGGAAAGTCATGATTATCTGACAACGTGATTGAATCAGTGGCTCTAAGAATTGGGGATGACAATCAGGATATTGTGAAGGATTCCACTGAAAGCAGAATTTCATTAAACTGGAACATTTTGTTCATTTTCCACTAGGCACATCAAGAGAACTAAAAAAACACACATAAAGGCTGGTTGTATCTTGTACTGATAGAAATCACTACACTGTACTGGGGACAGTATATTCAACTATGGAATAACATGGGTCAATATATGGCAACTGTGATAAACTTCTCCCACAAAACTAACAGGTTTTGGAAAATCCTCAGTATTCATGTGAATTAATCTGCTCAGGAATAAATGTTTCTAGTATCCCAGGTTTCAGAACAATGAGCCCCAGGTCTTCCAGATTCCTTACTGGAGAAGCAGGTATTGAAACAGCCATAGAATTTCTCACGAGGTCCAGAAATAGTTAATCTTATTTACTTCAATGATTTTGAACATTTGAATTTCTACCAACTACAACTTTTCACAGTTTCTGCTACACAGAAAATGCTGATGCATTAATGTCTTAATTTGGTAAAATGTAGTTTCAAAATATCGCCATTTCCCATCAAGTGGAAACTTAACATTCTAAGTACTCTGTTCAGAAAACTGCAAATCTTCCTATATTAATTTATTTCCACTTACCTTAAGATCAGAACACTATCTGACAACGTAAACCATATGTAAAGAGCACACATTTATTTTCCTAAATTACTTTCCTCAAAAGTGAACAAAGAGAGAGTCTAGCCAAGATTTTCAAGCATGGATGCTTAAATATAGGTTCTTAGACCTAAATATAGGAGTTTGAATTAATGCCCTCATTTTCAAAATTGCTGAGGTCCTATAAAGTTAGGAAAATGAAAAGATGTCAATTTTTTAAAAGTCAGGCCATAACTTTAGAAATCTATTCCAATGTACCCATTTCTCTATATTTTTTCTTATCATGATGTCTTATTCTTGCATTTCAAAACCTCTTACTCTTCATCAGATTTATGATCTGCTTGCTCAAGCATTTGTGGCCCTTTCTTTTTAAATAGACACTGCCACAGAGTTAAATACAGAAATCTACAATTGAAAAAGGGAGTAGCGAACCAAGGCTCACTCTTCCCTTCTGCAGTATTCCATAGCTCAATTGTTAGTAATTCAAAAGGAAGCTCCTTGGCTGCTTGGTTACACAGTTCTTTCTCTGCAACAGAGAAATTTTATTTTCTAAGAATTCAAAAAGGTCAGTTGCCCAGGGGGTTTATTTCCAAAACCTATACTTTATTAAGGGAAGCACAACAAGGTAGTACCTGTTATATCTGTAACAAATGGTTACAGAAACTTCAAACAGGAATTATAAAAGGCAGTTTGGGAAACTTTTTCTCCTAATGCCCATATGACAATCCCTCTCTCAGATGAGAAAAAATTTAATGTGAAAATCTTCAAGATGTTTTTATACCTCTTCACACATCAGTATTGATGACAATGCTCCCCAAACTATTGCAGAGAGCCTAAATACACACTTGCTGCATCACTCATGGATCTTCTTGGTTTGTGTTTACTTACAGAATTTCTTCGGGAAGTACTAAAAGTAAATCATGGGCAGATTTTTCTAAACATTGCTTTCTCCATTATGCCTCTATTGTTAGGACAGCTAGAAAAAACAAAAAGTGTGTATTGTTGATGCATTTATATGGATCAGAGAAACCAGGTCACGCTTTATGTTTTTTCCCAGAATAACCTCACACAAAACAGACCAACACATTAGAAAAGTTGGAAACACTGTCAGAGGTTTTGAATTCTCAAATTAACTCCATTAAGGCAAAGCAGTCTCAATGGAATATAGCCATTAGATTATATAAGCTTTAATTACCAGCCAGTGTTGACTTGTGACTTTTACTTGGAAATTACATGTCATCCTTTTAATTTAATTTAGATTTTCATTTGCTTTGCCTTATTCTACTTGTTCTAAGACAAAAAAAAAATTAGTTCATTATTCATACAGCATTCTGTAACACAGCTTCATATCTTGTTCTTAATAATGCTCAGACATACACTTAACTTTAAGGTTACAAGCAACCTTCTTAAAGCAAAGAGGCAACTTCCTATTAAAAAGCATTTGTCTGGTTGTCTGGTTTTGTTTCCGTTCCTTACAAAGCCCCCACACTCCTATGCCACTATTGCTGTAGCATAGACGGAGAGTACAGCCAAAGAAGTAAATGAAGTGTCTCCTGTGAAGAAGAGGGACTAACATAGTGGGGAAAAAAAAACAAAAGGGCACAAAAAACCAACACAGTACTTGCTGGCACAAAAGAGAAGTTAATAAAATTGTCAGGCTGACCTAACTGCCAGAAACATGCTATAATTGTGTAAGTTTGTTTTTTATTTTGTTTCCAAATGAAACAGTGTTAGGCACGTCTTTGAAAAGGGGCACATTAAAAACCATTTTAGCTCTTACTCAAGTTAAGACTTACCTGAACAGAGAAATTACCTTTTTAATATGTAACTAGGATTGTGGGCTCTTTCTATAGCACTCTAAGGTTTGCAACTTTCATAAATGGAGTAAAACATTGAAAAATCACCAATCTAACTTGACCCAATAGTTGCAAAGGATTCAAGGAATGCTATCAACCACAGGAAACTGCTTCAATTTTGAAAAAGAAATGCAGGTGCTTTTTAGCTTACCACTACCATCATTGTTTCCAAAAGTATTTGCACTTCATTCTGCCTATTTGACCCAATATAATAAATTTTTAGTGTTTAGTCTTTTCGTTTGGAACAACTAAAGTGAGCCTGCTCTTAGGACATGGTGATATGAGATTGGCTTGTGTTAAACTCAGAGATAATTTTTTTTAGCCCTGCAATGGCTTTATAAAATCTGTCATAACTAGGAACTGGATGTGCAAGAAAGGAAAGCAGGAAAGTTGCAGAGTAGGACTGAGTATTCATTCTACAAGCCTCCCTCTGTGCAGCGCTGCCAATGCATATTTATCAGACTGCAAACCCTGCACTATCCCAGCTCTGCTGAGTCTTCTCCTGAGAACAGACTGTCAGTTATGTCAAACTGGGTGGATTATGTCAAAAGCTGCTGGATGTTGTGGCTGGAGCATATATTTTTCAAAGACAAAACTGGAATCTAGCTCCTTTATCACTGGGAATGAAACACATTTCTGAACTATGGTGTTCCTATGTGGAATCAATCACACTACCCCTTTCCTCTCCTTTTCTCACTCTCTAGAATCTGAAGATAGATCTGGTTTCTCAAATGGTCTGAACAAGTAGCTTGCCTAAGTCTCATAATATATATGGTATGACTCAAATCTTGGTGTTTTAGGCCTGCGGAGAGCTGAAATGTTCAATATGCAGGATTTGCTGTACATTCATGCAAGAGAGAGGAGACAGCACACTCCATCTATAGAAAACCCTATAGCTTTTATCCTTAATGACCCAGCACTCCTGCTGTTTTTGTCTCAATCTAGCACTCTAGCTAAAGTTGGGGGTATAACAAATATGTTAATGCTCCCTGGGATTAGACTGACATGGCCTCCTTTTCTCAGAGCTTTTCTATTAGAGAAGTAGGGATTTCCTACGGAAGTAGGGAATTTAGGTATATAGTTTTGTATCAAAATGCATACTAAAACATGCCTTAATTACTAACCTGGACAGAAATGCCAAAAGAAGGACATGACATCTTCATGAATTCATGACAGATTCACTGAAATCAGTGTCTTACAAAAAACACCAACTGAGGTGCAGGAGGACAGATGAGGACATTAAGCCTGGTTGCTTTGAGGGGTCAGTTGTTTAATCAGTAGATTGAATTCAGGGTGTCTTGAAGGAAAAACAAAATCTCTATGACAGTAAGTTTGGCAGCATATTTTTTCTGTTCTTGCAAAACTTATACTTGTATGTGAGATGGAATGTGGTGATACTGGAAATGAAGAACCAGTAGCCTAACAGATATTAGGATAGCAAACTTTTTGTTAAGCAAACTTCTCCATTGGAAGCATACAGACCTTTCAAACAATGGCTTATTGGACAATGCCAGCTAGGATGCACTCTCTGGTGCATATTTAAGGTTAGAAGAAGGGACATCTCCATGCCTGTTTTCACTGACGACCCTCAAGTCAGAGGTAAACTCGATGCTGCCATCATGAAGCACTAACTATCTGAACCAACCACTTCCAACTCTCCTAACTCAATCCTCCTAAATGCACTATCATGACCTGTCTCCATTCTTCATTCCTATAATTAAATAGATAATAGCAACTAAAAGTAGCCTTTCCAATCATCACCATTTCTGAATTGCATAGCAGTCTCCAAAATAGCAGTTTGCACATGGCAACCAACACAAAGAAACTTAGTTCTAAATCAATATTCAGCTTAGTTTGTTGTTTCTTTTTGCTTATTTTGCATCCTTCTACAGAACTGCCATTCCAAAGATAAAGATATGAGAAAGGAGTGCTACTGAAGCATGGTCATGGAGTCATAGCATCGACTGATGCTTAAGAAGCCTGTGTTTTCTAGAAGATAAGAAAGAAATGTCTGTCTTTGTCTCTTTTCTGAGAATATCTTCTCTTTCTAGCAAACAATTTAATACCTAGTGAGAAACCCTAGTTCTAGGCAGGAATGGACTTAGACTTGTCTTTAAGTACGTTCTGAGCAAAAAAGGGAGATAGGTTATCTGGAATGTACTCAGGTTTCATTAGCTATACTGGACTTTATCTTGACCACCTCTGCTGAGCTCAACAAATCTTTTGAGATGAGTAGCAATGCAGGCTAAAACCAGTATGTTCTTGACAGAGGCAGAATCCATCAGACTTTGAAATGCCAATATTAATTACCTTTTTTGTTTTAATATTTTAATTTATTATTATTTAATCATATAACAATATTGTTTATAAATCTGCTAATTGCTCTCAGAAGTGCCTTAAGTAAAACAGGGACATTTCCTTTAAAGAACACAGAGAGAGGTCGTTTAAACCTTTGAGCAGTGAGATTCCTATTATTTACAGAACATTTGGAAACAGAAAGAGTCAAACCTTCTCAAATGGATGCAAGTATTAGGATAGAAAAACAGGGAGAAGCTTACCACTAGGACAACTCATGTCACCGCAAAAATATGATTTTCCTTTAAATCCCTTAGAAACAACAAAAAAATACAAAACCTCCCCATATCCTTGCAATATAAACCCAGTTTACACTGAACAATTCAAACTTCTAATTGGAAATAGATATAGTTTTAACATTTACCAGAATTTTAACGTTCAGTAAAATCCTCCAAAGAGAATGACATGGATATTTACTGTATTTTTGCCTTTGTTATGTTTTTTAGCATTGTCCTTCTGGTCCTACCCCCATCTAACATGAACATGGTACTTCTCAAAAGACTTGCACTAAGACTATGTGTTGATAATGGAAGCTGCTCTCCTATTTTGATTAAACAATACTTATGGAGTCTTTTTTTCATACTGGAAAAGGTGAGCATTTATATTATTTTAGGAAGCTTACCAAAAATGATAAAATGGTGTACTAAAACCATTGTCAGGGAGGAAACAGCAGTCTTCAGCAGGAGACTGGAGGCAAACATAAGGAGCAAGTGTGGGACTGGAATGCCCCACTCATGCTAGACACAAGAAGATATTACCACATGACAGGAACAAAAGTAATTCACCCTTGAATTTCACCCTTGTCTTTCAAAAACAAGCAGCATATTGAAACTACTTCCTTAATAAGTTGTTTGTACTGTAAGCGTATTTTACTAGTCTATCCCGTTTGAGTCAAACAGTCTGATCACTTCCCTAATTTTAATCCACTTTCAGCAACATCATTGGAAAGCATCTCCGAGAGACATTTCTAAACTGGACCATGGATACACATATACACCCACGCAGAGTTTAATGTGAATTCTCTTTTTCTGGAGTTGCTGTCTATTAAGGCAATTAGTTATTTTGTTTTCAATGTACATTTATGCCTCTCAACTTTGAGAGCTAACTGTGTTAAAACCAGGTTGCAAAACCCTCTGAGGGGCTGTCAGCAGCCATTCCAAAGCCAGAATAAAGCACCTGAATTTACTGAAATAGTGTATATACTGACTGTAACAGCACGTTTACTTCAAAAACAAATGTCAAAATTGGAATCTGGGACAGTCAAGCAACTAGTGTGAATTTATCATCTACACCTGTGCCATAAACTGATACCAGAAATAGGCTAAATGAATACAACACTGTTATTACCATTATCATTATTTTACAGCATTCAGGAGCATGCAGATGCTTTGCAGTGAAGATAGATACTGTCTCTATTCCTACAATGCAACAGGAGTAGCAGGTGGATCTCTGATCCCACTTATTCACTGTAGAAATCTTCACACTGGTGAAATCTATTTGAGAGGATCATGAATTAAATGTTTCATTCCTTAAAAAGAGAAAGGAACCAGGGGAGGGAATCTGACCTTCTTTTGAAGTAACATAGTAAACCTAGAAAAAGCTCACTTAGTAATAATCAGATATACAATATACAGGAAAAGAAAGCTACCTTTACCTGTGAAATAAGACAGACTTGACGAGTGTGACAACATCCCGACTGGCATTGTACCCTGCACAGACAATGGCAACATGGATAGTCTGTGGGAGAAAAGGAACAAAAAGAACAAAAATTAAAGCCTGCTCCTGTGCTCGTCACTTGTTAAGGAGAGCACACACGTGACACTGCTGTTGTTTAGTGCTGCAATTGTTAGGGATTTGAGTGGGTGTTTTGCAGCTGTTTGCAACCCACTTGAGGCAGTTTGCTAAAAACATCTTAATTGAGTTATAGAACCATCATCAGTCAGAAGTCATTCCTACCACTACATTGCAACAGATGTTTGAATAGAATTGCATTTATTAGCTAAGACATACGTGTGCATGTATGTAGACACACCCTCCCCAAGTAAGCAGCACACAAAATCCTCAGTGTGCAAACATACAGATATTTTTAATCTTCTGAACTAAAGTTTAAAATTACGTTCGATAATTAGAAGCAGATATGATCTCAGAAATTTTGTATTTTTTCTGTCTTATGCAGAACCCTTTGGAGAGGGTGAGCAAGCTGTCATGGATAAACATGACTGTGACTATTGGTTTGCCACGGCTGGATGCATCCAGTGACGCGATGGGACACCAGCTGTGATGGCAAGAGGCCACCTCCCTGCCTCTGACACCAGCACGGGCTGTTCTGGCAGCGTTAATGTGAAGCTAAACACAACCCCCACAAACACATTCTCTCCACCTCATGACACTGGTAAATTATCACTTATTCTGTGCCTTTTTACCTCCCTTTTAATATGAGGCAGAGGTTTCCTCATCTCTTCAGAAGGAAAGGGAAAATTGAAAAGGTGCTATGAGTCATTATTTAGCAGTAAGTACTAATCTGAAAAATGCTATTACGTTTCTCTACTCTGCTTTTAAAAAGTAGCCATTTCTGCTCCTAGGGACAAAAAAAAATAATTAATCCCAGCAAGTTTTGACTACAGGTTCTGTGATCTTCTGTTTCTTAGTGGTCACAGAATTGAAGCAGAGACCACCATGCTGTCAGCACAAAGCTGCCATTGGGGACACAGGTGTCAAACTGCAGGAAAGCCTCATTTGGCTTCCATTTGAAGCTTGGTTAGCTTGTTTCTCACACACACAGCTCTCATTTTCCACAGAATGCCCACTATGCTGAGAACAAATGAGGAATTCTGTCTCCTCACATAGTCACATATTCCCAAAGCCTGGCTTGTAACAGAAGCACATTTACACAAGAAGTGCCATGTGTTGGGGACATCTGAAGAGCCCACAGCCCCATCCATTAAGATTGCCTGGTACAAGGCACAATTTGAATCATACAAGTGGCCAAGTGGCTGTGCCACAGTGGAACATCCACATGAACATCACAGCTGCCTCCAGCCCTGCTGTGCTTCACAAGCTCAGGCATATTTAAGATGTGATGTTTTAAGAGACTTGAATTAATAAGAGAATTGTCAGTCCAGAGAGGTGTGAGAAAGAAAACATACTGTAGTACATTTTGGCAGCAGCTCTGTGAGGTGTTAGCACTTTAAATTTATGTTAAAGTCAATGGGAGCTCAACACTTGGCAAAAATCGATTGTGTTTCTCTCTTATGATAAGAGGGGAGAACAGACACTGCTTATTAATGACTTTTATTACAGCAGGAGTCTGTACTGTACTCATTGGCATGGGTTGCTGTGGGTGTACTGATTCCTGATCCTACATGTACTGCCTCCTCTCTCATTGTCACCTGGTCCCCCTCCCAGGCTTGTGGAACACCTAAAATCCTTCCCCTCACTGCCAATTAAAACAAAATTAAATGAGAACAGTTTCACCCTTGCTTTAAACACTTCACCTGAAGGCACTAGACCAGAAACAAACATTTTAGGGGTTTCCACAGAGTAGCACTGTCATATACTGTCAGCATTGTTTTATGCCACGTACACTTGCCAGAAAAGCTCTCCTCAAAGCCACTCTCTCTACCTTACAACTGCCCTCCAAATTAGTTTATTCTGTCAAGTTCTTGCCCACATCTGCTCTCCTTTTACTAAGTCAGTTTGTTTCAGAATTGAAAGCATGCATTCCTTGCTGTCTTCTAGTAGCTGCTGTTGCCTTGGATGCTGCTTCAGCCAGGACACAGTGAGAGCAGCACTTACTACGCTTCTGAATGTTCTCTTCCAGCTCAGAGACACAGGCATCCATGTACCTTCTGCTCAGCCTCTCTGTTGTGTTTGATATTACATATCACTTCTATTCTTGCCTGCAATCAGTTAAACAAAAGAGCAATAATCCTCAAAGAGAACAGAAATCAAGACCTTCTCTTTCCAAGTTTTTTCCTGCAGCATGCTTCAAGGCTTAGTTTATTTTTCTCCTTTCCCTGATCAACTTTCCTTTCTCTAGTTGTTTAACTGTTAAACAAAGTCAGTGGAAAAACAGATAAGCCAAATTAAGTTATCAACCTGAACTGTCTGCATATGTTTGCATCCTAAGGGGAAAAACATTATTTCCAGTTTTCTCCATTCTTGTTCCAAATGCATGTTTGGACTGAGAGCAGCTGGCTGCACCCAGATTCTGGCAAGATACGGCTGGAAGAAGCACCTGAAAGAATTTGCATCCTCCTGAGCATACTACTGTAAGCATCACCTCTCAGATTTTAAAAATCAACACTTCTCCCAAACTCCTTTTATCCACCTGCAGATGGCTGGAAGAGTGTATTCCCCATCCCACCAGAACTGCCCACTGTGATTCACACAATCTCCAGACCCGAAGACTGCAGCTAACACCAAGGACTAAAGCCACATGACCACAGAATGCTCCAACTGCCACTACAAGTGTCAGCCTGCCTGTTTGGCTCAACATGTCCCACCAAACATCTCACACAAGGCTGTGCATGCTACACTGGCCCCTTTACTGCTGGCATTCCACGACAGTTTTAGATAATACTAGTCACACTCTAGCCTGGATATTTTGAAGTTGCTGCAGGACCAAACTGAGCATTCAAAGTGCCCATCTTCCTACAATGCTCTCTTCAAAGTGAGTGATGGATGTGTTCACCACTTACTGCAGGAGTTTGGACTCAGGTCATTCACCGGAGATGCTTTTGGATAATGTAACTCACTGCAGCAACAAATGAAATGACGATACACCTGACGATACAGAGTCAATGAATTCTTCCTCTGTGTGTACGGAGATATGAAGAGGTAATCAAAACACTGTGGAAGTTCATCACAACATTCTCCCTACAGGCTGAGGATCGGGGACACGAACTGAACTACTTTTAATTGTAAATAGTTTAGGAAGCACTCAGGTGTAGGTGCTTCAAGGCACTTAAGGATGCTAAGCTTCTTTAGGAAAGGGAGTTTAAGTCATACCAAGGTGTATGCTAACATAGTTCAAAACTCTTACCTCAGCCACTACACACCAGGAAAAACCCGCCTCTAAATGCAGTATTTAATGTTCTAGGATAATATTAATGGGAAGAAAATATCCAAAACCACACGAAGAACTGGGCCCCAGATCCATACTGATGAGGAGTATACAGTGCCTAGATGAGCATACATCAAATTTTTTCCTCCTTGGGCTACTTTTTGGAATGATGAAATAATGAGTTTTAAAAACCTGTATTAGTCCTTATAGTTAAAAATAAACTTTGGTAAGACATTTCATACCTCAGTAATTTTCCAGTAGGCTTTCCATTGTAGATATTTAATCCTTCATAAATAATTGCTGAATGTGATTAAGAGATATTATAAGTATGTTACAAAATACTTGTGTTTGTTTCCAGTTTTTTTTTCCCAGTGGCAGATAACATCTGCTTTACATGTGTTACAGTGCTGATGTTGGTGAGGATCTGTTCTTGATGGCTGTGGAGCACTACACACTTAACCCTACTGAACAACACCGTTGAGAACAGGAACAATACAAATATGCCTCTAAAAATGCTTCAAATGTTAAGTATCTTGCTAAGCCACTAAATGCTATACTGCTAATTATCAATTTCCTAACATATAATCTCTTTCAAAATATTTATAAATACACAATTCAAGTAAATGCTCAGTTTAGGGAGGCATAAGCTGGAAAGATACTGGGATAATACTGTAAGAAAAAGGCATACAATTTTATTAACTTTCACTGGCATTATGCTCACTTTCTGAAGCCTGTTGTTAGTGCTGACATTTGTGTAAGGACTATGCTTACTTATATTTCCAAGGTTTGTGTTCAAATGGTCAACTACTGGGAAGGCACGATGGGCATCTGCTCGCTCAAAGGAGAAGCCCCTTGTCTGGGTGTCTGATTTTTTTCTTGCAGTATAATGCTGGTCCATTTTAAAGTATCAGAAGAGCTCTCCTGTGATGCAAGAGTAGGAAGCTGTGGCTGGAATGCAACAAACCCACAGCTATTTGATATAGATCACAATTAACATCATAGACGATGCTTTATCAGAGATTTAATGTTCATTCATTGTAACTGCATTTTCAAATTTTTTAATCACTATTAAAGACCTTCCCAAATTAGACTGTGAAAAGTTATCACCAGTAAATCTCTAAGAACAGACTCAGTGAAATGAGCAACCCATTCCTGGCACTCTTAGAGTCCACCAGAGCAAGAGTCTTCTTCTTAAGAACCCTTGTTTCTCACTACCCAATTTGTCAACTCTTGCTGTGATATATTCCAGGGTCAGAAGCTAAAAAAAATCTTTGTTTATACATCTGAAACACAGAAAAGAATCAGAGAATGAAAGGCATCAAGATGTCCCTCACACAAACACAGGACGAGAATCTACACTAACAGGATAAATGATGAGACCCTTGGCAAATCTGGTAATAGGGAAGTTTCATTTTAACTTCCATTGCTGTAACTGAGTTACTAATTGAATTCCTTAAGAGAAGAGTAAGAAGCTGAGATCAAAATAGTGTGCAATGAAACAGGGGGATGGCAAATAATGTGAGATTTCGTATTTTATACAAGCATTGCCTCCAGCAGAGTGCTAAACCCCACTGAGCAAGCAAACTCATTGGCAAAACACATTATAAACTGTAAGGCCACCTAAACTATCCCTACACTAAGCTACTATTTCTGTCCTAGATTGGTTGGTACACTGAACAACCAAAAACTGAGATTCAGCTCATCACTCTTTAATATAATAATAAGGGAAAAGTGAGGTTTGCTGAGTGATGGCCTGATTAAAAGAAATGCCAAAAATCTCACACTGAGGAAAATCAGGCCCTCATTATCTGGAGGAAGGAAAATGAAAAACAAAAACCTCCTTTCTCCTCTTCTTACAATAACATTGCCTCCTTTTTTCTACATTGATGGACAAAGATATCCAACTGGAAAGCAGCAGTTCGCTTTCAAACTGTATTTGATATTTTCCTCATTGAATAGAATTTATATAAGGAGATAGTTAGGATTTCTTTTTCCTCCCATACTAATTTTCTTTCAACTTTTATCTTCCACATGGCAGCAAGCAAGATAAAAGGTGATATGGTATTACCCTCTTTGCAGAAATAAATGGGGGAAGTCATTTTTGATAACTTTATCAGCTGGGATTGGCACAGGGCCTTTAAGCAAGACTTTCTGTTTTGGATCTATTCATATTTGGACCTGTCATCATCCAGACATTTCACAACTAAGTATCTGGATGACATCCACAGAAGTACTGACATAAAATGGGGAAAACCAAACCAACCACACCAAAACAGTCTCAGAAGCAGATCGTCTATTCCCTGCAGCCAAGCACACTGCTAGTGCACGGCTCACACAGAGCACCTGCTCCCACAGCAACATCCACATACACTCCTCAAAGCAAGTCAAAAGCACAGGCTGGCTCCATGAGCCACTATTTAATTAATTATGAACCCTGAACTGTTTCAATATAGGCACAGAAACAAAGAAATAAGGCTTTTCTAAGCACTCTGGAGTCATTATTATTTAAAATACATGGGGTCAGTTTGCCACAGGTCTCTATCTGCAGAGCTGTAGTGAAGTCAGCTAGAAGCAAGGCTCTGATTTTTATATCAGGTTTGGGGACACAAGAACGAAAAAGACAAAAAGCTCTGATGAAATAGTAACTCAGAAGATATTCCAATGACAAATGTGTAAAAGGTTTTTCTAAAAAGAAAAATAAAAAAAATTATCTGAAAAGTTGATGCAGCAGACCTTTAAGAGGCTGGTTTTGGAGGAAAAGGTTCCAGAGAAGGAAACGGGGATCTGCAATGTCATTAAAGGACCACATCTACCAAGCTTTGTTTCTGGCATGTTCCTTTGGTGTATTTACCTCACACTTCTCCACCACGGGCTGCTGGCCGCACTCAGAGCTGTTCCCCGCCACGATGCCAGCCCGCAGGCTCTCGCTGTCACCTGTGCCCTCTTCCATGGAGTAGGTTTTGGAGTGGTTGCCACGGTGGTGCACGGGGCCGCGGCCCTGTGCCAGGCTGAGCTGCTTGCGCAGTGCGCGGTTCTCCTCCTCCACCTCCCGCATGCGCACCTCCAGGCTCTCACGCTCCCGCTGGCTCGATGCCGTGTACCGAGGGCTGTGGGGCTGCGACTCCAGCGGGGACAGCGACACCGGCTTCCCATCTGCACCACAAGGAAACAGAGCACTTCTGTCAGAACACACCAGCTGCATCTTCCTTTAATGTTGGTGTTGGGAGGCAGAGATGCGCTTCAAATACAGCCATGTTTTATCCAGACTTGGCACTCCCAAGCCATGCTTAAGTGCACAGTAAACTTGGACAAATGCTGAATTCTACGAGCTACAAGTCCTATTTATTTTCAAACCACACCAAAAGATAAGCATGTGTTTCTTTGTTCTCATAGGGCTGCCTGTCGGTCTCTAGTCTGGGAAGACAGTCAAGAGCATTAGGATTTAATTCAAAGACAATTAGTATACAGTTAAATATATTTTAGAAATGTATGCAAGATGAAATAATTTTCCTATTATCACTTCCTCATCAGTCAAATGACAGCATTTTGCCAACCATTTTGTGCCAAACAGTAGCCCCAGCTGATTCACATGTGTAGAACAGATGGGTTTTATTCAGCAACACAGTATTATGTGCTTGCTGAAAAATGAGATTTCCAAATTCTGGAAAGTATTTTGGCTTCAAAAGATTCAGTGGAATTTTGAAAAAAAGTAAAAAGGTTCAATTCCACACCTTCAACTAAAGCATCTCAAAAATGTTCAATGAAAACCAAATTAAAGCAAAGAAAAAGACAGTGAGAGTTATCCACAGTGTCATAATTAGCAAGAAATTCCTTTGCAGTGATGATATGTGAGTATCTTGATGTAACTTTCTAACTGCATGTATTAAATCACAAAATTATAGAATTGTAAGGTTGAAAAAGCCTCAGAAGTCATTGAGTCTAACTGTTAATCGAGCACCAATGTGTCCACCACTAATCCACGTCCATATCCACATCCATGGTTTTTGAACACTTCCAGGGATTATGATTTTACCAATTGCCTGAACAGCCTATTCCAATGCCTGACCACCTTTGCCATTAGGTCATTTTTTCCTAATATTAACAAAATCTCCTATGGCACAACTTGAAGTCATTTCACCTCATCCTGTCACTTGTTGCCTGCAAGAAGAGGACAACCCTCACCTGGCTACACTCTTGTTTAAGGCAGTTTTAGAGAGCAATAACGTCTCCCCCGAGCCTCCATTTCTCCAGGGTAAATCCCTCCAGCTCCCTCACTTTCTCCTCATGGGACTTGTGCTCCAAACTCTTCCCCAGCTACACAGTCCTTCTCTGGATATGCTCCAGCACCTCAATATCCAGAACTGAAAGCAGGATTCAAGGTGTGACCTCATCAGTGCCAAGTACAGGGACATTTTTGCTATTTAATGATTTTTCCAGCGCAGAGAATCCCATTGATTTTATCAAACAAGTAACAGCCTGAGTGGTGTATAAAATGGAAACCATGTAGTTATTGTTTAGAAGTTCTCCCTAACAAGTACATTTTTCACCTACCAACTCAAAACTATCGCCCTGCTATAAAGACCTGTTCATTGCTTGTTCTTTTTCATTGTTTCACATTTACATGAATTATGAGCAGTTCTCTAAACTGACTTCATGAAAAAAACTGGTATGGAAATCAAATCCTCATTTCTAATTCACATTGTTGAGTGTGTATACACACTTCCTGTTATGTATACAAATCATTATCTTGATTTTTATCCTCATTTGGATAGAATTTCTTGCATTTCTTGCAGGCTATCTTCTACAAAAAAATTGTAATTTATTAATTTACCTTAGCAAAGGTTATGGATAAATCTGAGACTGAAAAACATCTCAAGACAAATTCTGGAGTTTGGCCACTGACATCTTGAAACTTGAATGCTCCAGCAAATAGTTATTAAAAATTTAATGAGATATTTGATAAGCCTGAAAATGATGGGTGCAGCAACAGAGAAATGTCAACATAAAGGACAGAGCCATGCTACAATTAGACATGCAATAGAATACTGAGTTATCTTTCTCCACCAAGCTTGGAAGACCTGTAACTGAAGTTGTGTTATTTCTCACCTGCTGATACTCAAGCTAAGGAAACTAAGACTCATTTGGTTGTGATTCTATTGTATCCCCATTACTGGACAGCAAGTATTGTGTAGACACTCTCAGACAAAAACAGCACCTTTTCTCATCCACAGAACAACCATCACCAGATACAAAATTACACTGCAAACCTAGCCAAGGACTTCACTGGCTATCTTAACTCCTCACCTGGGGAATATCTAGCTGACACAGCTGTTAACTCATTGCTTCCTGCCCTTGTCACTGAATTCTGAATTAGCTTCAAATAATTACCAGAAAAGGTAGCAAGATATGGAAGCGGATCTCAGAACAACATTCATCAAGATTTCAAAATATGGAAAAAAATTAAACATATCTTTACCTTTTCTATGGACATAAATAGATCATAAATGCTGCTTTTCCAAAATTAAAACTTTAGAAGTTTTTCTTATCTTTTAAAAAATTATACCATTTTGTACATCTGAACAATTGTAGAGAAACTGATCAGAAAAGTTCAACTGTTTCTACACAGTATTTAGAAGAAAAAGCATAGTCTGAGAAAGGCACTGAAAGAAAATATCACCTCACTGCCTCAGACTGAAGTTGCAGCAGCTAATGAGACCAGCCCAGTGTTTATGCAGCCTTGGCTTTAAGTGCCAGTAACTCCACTACTGTTCAGTAGCAAATATTTCTGCTGGTATGTAAAAGGAGTAAGGAAATCCTCTCAGGAATTAAACAACTAGCTAGGCTCTTCATCTGAAATGTACAACTAGTTGAAATACACTGATTTACTACAGAAATTATCTATGTTTTATTACAAGTTGCTAAGTCCAAGATATTTTCTGGAGTGATCTCTTCAGAGTTCGTACAGCTGGACAAGTCATGTTTTGTTACTAATATTGCTCACTGTTATCAGGTGTATCATGTACTTGGTATATTTTCACATGCCAGCTCTCTGCTGCAAATGATAATGTGACAATTCCAGGGCCCATGTGAAATAAAATTATACAACCAAAAGTAAACAGAGTTTGATCTTAATACTCAGAAATAAAATAGTATTTTTAATAAATTCAGAGATTGCATAACTCATAATTTTTGCACATCTGAGGCTGGCAAGGCTGGTGGCAAGTTAATATTCAATTTAGTTTTGTGTGTTTCATCTTACCTCTGAAGGAGTAAGTGGATTAATATTAGGGACCACTGACATTTGATTGTGTGTGTTGCTTGGTAGAAGAGTTAAACAGACTGCACTGCACTTGAATGTCATAGTTTTTAGTAACTGGCAGAATGCTCTGACCTGGTGTCTAGGCCCTTTTTATCTAATGCAAATAAAAAAAAAATAACATAACACATAACGAGGTCTGTGTGACTTTGGGACTGAATATGTCCCAGAGAGCACTACAAGGAATATTACTGTGCTCTGAAGCAAGTAGTGCACTTTTGAATGATGTAATGAATAATAATAAAGCTATTATTTTTTATTCTTCATTTGGGGTCATTGCTCTCTTTCTGAACTTTGGCAGTTTCAGTTTTCAACTGTTTTTTTTTTTTTTTCTGTGTCAAGCCTTTTACTTCAGACTTGCGCTAACGCAACTGTACCTACAAAGACCTGCATAATTCCACTGTCCACAAAACCAAACCCAAACACAAAGCTAAATAATTATTTCATGGTTGACATCAGTCAATGACTTATCATCACACTAGGTCCAACAATTCAGAAAACTTGACAATACGTAAGTTATGAATTCTATGGATTATTGAATCTTTCTGCATATATGAAATCACTTGAATTTAAAGCAACAGATTTCATTAATACTAACTTAAGCAGAATGCTTAGGACACTGGACAAAATAAAGCAATCAGAAAGCAATCCAGCATAATTAATTTGAAAGGAAAAGGACTGAACCAGTGGCATTTTCTTTCTTACATACAGAACTCAAAGGATATGCATTAAAGCCAAGCTCCTTGTTTTGTAGTTACCAGACTTGGGAGACGTGATAGTCCTGAAAAGGACCCAGTGGCATTGGAAAGTTGCTGAGGAAAGAGCCACAGAGAAAAAAGAACATTTATCCAAGGGTTAACTGGGTAAGGGAGAAAGAAGCAGAATGTAGGAAAGTAAAATTTTCTCTGATTCAGAGAAGAAAAGTGCAGAAGCAGGCATCCCAAGTTTTCCAGACAACTGTGATCTGAACTAAAATGCTTACAATTGTGTTAGAAACTGAAGCCCATAAAATTATGGAGCATGTTTTGGGAGGGTTTTAAAAAACTTTTTACATTTTGTTTGTTAGAAAGCACAAACTACTAGTGTTTTGGCATCTTGACAAGGTCTAGAGGTTTCTATATGTTTCAGCCATCACTCATCCCCTGCCTAATAGCATGCAATGCCTTTAAAATTAACTAACTAATGGCAGTGAACACTAGGCTGCTTTTTAGGTAAGAGGAAGTTATGCTGCCCAGGGAATGTTTGACTACAGATACAAGATATGCCTCCATTTAACAATTGAAAATTCACATTATCTCTGCCCATTCTGAAGACTAGCAGCATAAGATTTTTTACCAAAAGCCAGTATTTTGCAGAAAGAAATGGGATAGCAGGCAACCACGCTCATTACTCTCCCCCTGAAAAAGGCTCAAACCCATTTCAAGTTCATTGCATAATTATCTTTTCCTACATCAAGGCCATTGTGAAAAACTTCATGGACCCTAAGGGAAAAGAAAAATATGACTGCAGTTAGGACTACAGAGACATAAAAGCTTCGTGTAAGCAGACAAACTATCACTTCTATTCTGGAGTTCTAGATCAGCTTTAATCACCCGACACCTTAGTACTCCAGGCCCTTCTGCTCAGCTGGCTGCTCTGGTAGGTCCTATCTGGTAGGACTATCTGGGCAGCTATGAATGAAGTTCTTTCTGCTGACATTTTGGTACTTTAAATATGTGCCTCCATGAGTAGGTGCTAAGGCATCCCAAAGTGCCCATTCTCACACTGACCAATTTTTTTCCTCCAACAATTTTTTGTGAAACACCACAGTGATCACAGCTGGAAGTAGAAAACCTTGCCTGAACAACCATTTTAACAGCGAAACATAGTCCAAGCAATTTACTTCAGGTCAGTCAGTACAGAACTTCTTCATCCTAGCATGATATGAAACAATTAAAAGCTCATGCTTTTCACATGTCAGAGGCAGAAACTTGTAGCACTGAGAGATGTCACAGTAAGTGCACTGAAGATTGATGTTCACTTGACAGAGACAGCACAAGAAGTAAGAATCAACCCTTTTCATATAGTCCAGACAAGTTTCCTCAGCTCTGGCAGAAGAACTTCTCATCACTATTAAGTCCTTCTCAGGATTTGGCATGGACAACACGTGTTAAGTTGCATGCTATTTAGTTAGGAGAGGCTGTTTGCACTGGAGATGCCAATCAGCCATCAGGCTTGGACTCAGTCAATACTAATCGCACTTAAGTACTTCAGCACATTCTTTAAGTACTAAATTTGTGTTCAATTCCACTGCTGTTAAGGGTACTTAGGAACACATTAAACATGGTTTATTGAATGCAAACATGAACCATTCAATTCCACTGAAGGTCAGCCTTACTTAAAGAACCACGTTATTGCTTGCTGTTCATATACAGGAAAATTACTTTCTCAATGTCCTTTCCTTGAACAAAATAGCCCTCTACAAGCAGTAAATTCAGAAATTAAACATATCATACAAAAAAAAGCCTTCACCCACAGAACACCAGACATGCCAAGTGCACTGCCTTTGCTTGCCCAGTTTTGGCAGCAGAGGGGCTCCAGGGGCGGCCTTGTGTGAAGCTCCTGGAAGCTTTCCCCATGTCCTAGAGAGCCAATGCTGGATGGCTCCAACATGGACCTGCTGCTGGCCAAGGCTGAGCCCATCACAAACAGTGGTTGCCTATGGGGTGACCACAAAGAAAGGGTAAGTTACTACACATAAGCAATTGTAGCCTGAGAGGAGAGGAGAGAGAATACAGGACAGGAACAACTTTGCAGGTACCAAAGTCAGTGCAGAAGGGAGGTGCTCTAGGTACCAGAGCTAAGATTTCCCTGCAGCTGCGGGAAGACCGTGGTGAGGCGGATGTGCCACTGCAGTCCATGGAGGTCCACAGGTCCATATGGAAGACCATATGCCAGAGCAAGTGGATGCCCAAGGGAGGCTGTAACCCTGTGGGGAAGCCCACCCTGGAGCATGCTTTCTGGTGGGATTTGTGACCCATGTCGGGGTGTCACCCTGGAGCAGTGTGTTCCTGAAGGACTGCACCCCATGAGAGAGACCCATGCTGCAGCAATTTATGAACAACTGCAGCCCATGGAAGGGACTGTCTTGGAAGAACTTTGTGGAGGGCTATCTCCTATGGGAAGGACTCCACACTGAAGTAGAGTGTGAGGAGCAAGGAGACCACATGTGATGAACTGACCACAACCTCCACTCCCTGTTTTCCTGCACTATCACAAGGAAAAGGGGAGAGAAAATGCAGAGTAAATTTAATTTGGGAAGAAGGTGGAAAATAAAGTGCGGTTTTTAGATTTTTATTTCTCATTACCCTACTCTCATTTGATTGGTAATAAATAAGATTAATTTTCCTGAGTTGAGTGTGTTTTGCCTGTGACAGTAATTGGTGACCGACCTCTTTCTGTTCTTGTCTTGACCCATGACCTCTTCATTATATTTTCTCTCCCTGTGAAGCTGAAGAGGGAAAATGATAGCACAACTTTGGTGGGTACTTGGTGTCCAGCCAGGGTCAAGCATCCACTGAAGTCAAACACTTAAAAGTTTGGAAATGTGAGAATGATGGTCTCCTGTTCAATCTTTGCTGTCATTCCCTTGTGTCTGCTGACAGGATCCTGCATGATCACCACTTTATTTCCAAAGAATATCAGCCTCACTGTGTGCATAGGATGGATGGTGATCACAGCTATTTAGCAGGTTGTTTCAGCTCATCATTCTTTGTGACCACACATACATATCCTGTTATGAAAAAAAGACTTATTTATTCCCTCACTGGCCTATGATGTTCATTACTATCCATCTTAACACAGCACAGGGATCAGTGACATCTTTTAAAAAGTTTTTAAAGGAAAGGTGGTACTATCAGTCCCTCTTTTACAGTCAAGTAAGAAGTTGTGGAGTCCTTAACAGATTCCTTAACAGAAAATACCATTTTCGGATGCACAGCTGAGATGGGTCTGATACAGTTTTTCAACGAATTACCTTTTCTGCACTCCAAGTTTTCAGAGTACAACTACACATGCAACAGGTATAAGCTTAACATTTCTGTAATGTAGGAGTCTGCAAGTTGGAAATCCAGGAAATGTGGGGAAAAGTATTTAGCAACTTGCAATATCATTGTTTTATGAACATCATGTAATGAACTCAGTGGTAGAGACAGAAACAATTTCTCAGGGCAAATTTTGACTTCATAAATTACAAAGCTGTCCCCTGCCTTGTTCAAGACATGACTTCCGGTCTCTTAAATTAACAAAATGGAGGGGTTCAAGAACCACTTTCTCTGCATTGCTGCATTTGCTCTGCATGCAAAATGGGATAGGGGTTGCGTTTCAGAAAGGGTTTGTAGTTGTACCATCAATGTTGACATCATGCTGCAGAACTGCAGAGAGCTGTTTATGTGCTGGCTGAGCAAATTCAATTCTGATAGGGATTCTCTAACAGGGATGGTAAAGAGTAAAAATACCAGGTAAAGAAAAAGCATGAAGAAACAGAAGCAGGAAAAAATAGGGAAAAAAAATCTAAACGTAAACATCTTACTTGGAAACAGATGTGACTTTTAAAAATAGTTTGTTTTTTTAAAAAGAAATATAGGCTCATTAGCTAGTTATGAATGTTGGCTTATTAGCATATTCAAAACAAGCGCCCATAAGTCTTAAAATATTTGCTCATTCCTTGTCTAGAATAAAGTAACTTTTTTTTTGTTCATTCTTCTCATTCTTTCTTTCCCTGTTTTGCACTGCCTTGGCAATATATATGCCTCTTCAAGAAAGAGACTAAAAATAACATTTCCCTCCTTTCCACTGGCAGCAGAGATGTAAGAAAGTAATATCTTATCAGAGTGAGCACTGAGGGAAAATAAGATTTTATCGGGGACTTGGCTTGACAAAGATAATATGTTATCAAGAGGGGAACTTGGCAAAGATAACACATTATCAATATCAGGAGTAAAGCCTGGGGAAAATAATGTCTTAATACCTATTAGATTCTAAATAAGCCATCTGTGCTCTTGACAAATTGTTATTTTCTCCAAGTCCCATTCCTGTAAAGATGTTGCTTTTTTTGGCAAACCACTTCTTTAGCAGCTGGGAAGAGGGGGAGAAGGAGCAGAAAAGGAAGCTCCATCTCCCCAAAGGTAGAGGGGTATTCTCTTTCTGCTCAAAAGCTTTGCAGGCAGGTCAAGACTGCCAATGCGACAGCCAGAAAGACTCACATCTGTGGACCCTGAAGGCGTATTGCAGGAAAATCCCCTACAACAACACTCAGCAAGCACACTGCAGAGCACCCTGTGCCAGGAGGAGAGGGTCAATGCCCCTTCTGTCCTCTGACCATGCTACCAGGCCCTGAGGTGTTGCCTGTGAGGTTTTTGGCAAACACACTTCTCTACAGAAGCAATGACTAGCTATCCCTTAGCAGTGACTTTTTATCATAAACAACCTCATCACAACTAGCAGTATACACATAGGGTACAAATAAATGAGCTCTTTCAGGTCAGTTACAGACGTAAATCCGCATTCAGTTAGAGGTTACCATTCCCACAGCTTAAGCTGACCCAGAGGGTCACACAGATCTTCTCACCTCTTGCAGTGCAACACATCCAACTCAGCTTAAGCTGGTCTGAGCCAGCACAATTGCCTCTGCCCTGAAGCATTCCCCTCTGCCACCTCCACCACAACCACTGCCTGGTGGATGCCTGTGCCCTGAAGCTGAAACCTTTTGCAACTCAATTATAATTTATCTGGATGAATTTAAATAAATTGTGGCACCTCCTGGAAAATGAGAAATCCAATTCATAGTAGGATGGACTACTCAATGCCTTAAATGGCAGAATGTGGGTGAATGCCACTGGTTATTCATAGGAATGGGCAAGCAGGGAATAATTAGAAAGGAAGCTGTGGAGGGCCTGTAGGAGTATGATGTGAATAATAAAGCACACTTAGGAAAAGGCATATGAATGATCTGCAGGGTAAGTATTTGTAGCCAGCTGAATTTCCCTGGTGTACAGCACAAGCGGGAGGGAAAACAATGGGATTTGTTAATCTGAAAATTTCCTATGGAGAAGCAGCATCTTTTTTTCCATTAACCATTTGGGTATCTTACACCCAGGTATTCTCTGTTCAGCTTTGTGTTAAGGTGACTATTGGCCCTGATTTAGCAGAATGTATAATCAGCAGCAGGCAGCCATTAGAGCTCTCTGAGGTAAAGCATGTGTCCAAATGTGTCACTGCAGCTGTACTGTGGCTATCATTCATGGCATGGGATGTAAAAGACTGCAGCTATTCTATGTTGGCTCCTACTCAGTGTGGAAAAGATAGGAAGGGGAAAAGCCTAAATGCATCATTTTACAGTGTTTTTCAAGAGGACAGAAAGTACCAGAAATAAGTACATATAAGCTTAGAAAATATATATATCTCTATGTTTCTACAATTGCCCCAGTAACCACAAGCTGGAGACAAGCATACTCAATGAAAGCCTAGTAGTAGTTAATTCCAATTCCATTGCTGGTGATTAGCCTCAGCTGCTCATCAATAGAGGCTCCAGCTGATAATTAACTTAAACTTCTGAGCAGCATTTGCATATGTAAAGTACGCTTTCCCTGCTGAAGCAACAATGGATGCTATAATTCATTTCCTGATTGTACAGCTCTTGGATTTGGGGAACCTGGGCAAGAGAGTCTGCTTTGCATATCCTTCCTCACCCTTATCAGGCCAACCATTCAGAAGAAATACATACACTGACATCTACAAGCTACAGCAGAAAACAATCCTAACCCTGCACAAGAGGGAAAAATTCATTTCAACCAGAATAATACAAGACAGTTTTGCACATTCCTCTAAACATTTACCTTAACTTCCTTACCTAAAAATCATGCAACAACTGGTCTATGACAAGGTAGCCTGGTCACCTTAAAAGACACACAGTAACTCCAAATTTGGTCCATCAGCTCCCAGTGATCTCCAGATGCAGTGGAAAATTCAGTATCGTTATGTGATTCTCTGTTAAGTGTTTTCTCATATTACTTCCTGCAGGTCAGAATTTCATTTCCTGAATGTGATACTTGGTCACCAGGAATAGCCATGCCCCCCTGATTAACTGCAGTGTCAAGAACACAGATAAACACACCATGCCTAGATTACATTTATCTCTTCAGCTCTCCACATTTTCATAATTCCATGACTGACAACACATGCTCAGATCTGCTTAATACCCAAGGAGTTTAGAGGCATACTCCCTTTAGAGATAAGGAAACATGAAAAGAAATTGAGAAGACTTTTGTGGAATCTATAACAAAACTACCTGTGCCTCCATGCAGCTACCCTATCACTTTGGTTTGAGTCTATTATAGGCTTACTATTAACAGACCTGAATAGTTTTTTTATCAGACAACAATGAACAGTAAAGCAAAAGATCTATTTATTTGATGATAAAAAGTATAAAGCAAAAGTAAACCAAAAGTTTGGCTTTAGGTAAACATGGGAGATGGGTTGAAAAAGGGAGGTCTAAGGCAATGCAGGTGGTCAGCTTCTAGGAAGGCCACTCTCTTTTAAGTCATGGTTTAAAACTTAGGAGTAAAATTTGTGTGCTTTGCTGGAAGTCGCCTGGTGGCAGTGTTACATACTATCTCAAAAACAGACTTTCAGTACATAAACAGAAAGGCTGCAGTATTAGTTCAGGCTGATTGATGATGCTGAAACCTGCTCAAAAGCTTGTTATATCCCTTAATCTCCCTTGACACAGAGATGCCATCAGAGAACCATGTGCTGGTATTTTGATTGAGGCTGCTGAAAAAGGAGACTGTCTGAAAACTGACTGAGCATCAAGGATTGTTCAAGGATAAAGAAGTAAGTAAAAAAATCCAAATTATGCACTACAGCATTTCTTCCTTAGTAGAACCAAGATCAGTAAAAACCGTCAAATCTTATAGAGCACAAGCCAACAACAACAGATATGAGCACACATACATAAAGTCAAGTAGCAAAGAAAAAATTTTCAGATCAGTGATTGCTCTTCTTTATAAATGTATCTGAAGATTACACAAGCAAACATCAGTTTGCTCTGATGATATAACACTGCAAAAGCTATTAATATATTTCAGTATTGAGTCTTCTTTTCTCCCCACACGTTCTCAGCACTTCACTTGCTGTGACTGTCATTTCAGCCACTTCAGTCCCAAAAAAAAGTGAAGGGAAAATGCAAATAACTGCATATTCAGGACACATGAAGGCTGATCAGTGTTATGACATTTATCTTCACTTATGACAAGAGATAAAATAACTCTAGAGTTAGTTTCCTGTCCTCCTCACAAAGAAAAATGTCATACCAGATCACCATGTACTATATACAGCAAAATTGCTAACACACTTTGCAGAGGAAATAAACATCTCAGTAGTGATACAGATGGTAAGTTACATGTCATGGCTATGACATCAGAAATTAAACACACATCATTTTAAAACAGTAGTTGTAAAAATCAGCCATGGCAGAAGAAATACACCTACAACAACAGTACATAAATTAGCTAAGGGCAGCTAGTTAGATTATTTGCAAAAATTAAAGTTGTATTAAATAGCAATGAGTTGTTCATGGAAGTCAACAGTGCTTTCAGAATTAGCTTCAGTGTGGCCAAATATCTATCCAAGGGGTACAACAAATTTTTGGTGATCAGACTCTATTGACATGTCATACGGAACCTCTTTTTTACACTAATTTACTCAACATTTACCTTTTAAAAAGTATTTAGCTTTAATATATTGGAAATGCTCCTTCTACAAGGATATAGTAAGTTTCTAAGAACTGATTTTTTATCAGATGTATCTGTTTGCTGTATCAGCTAGACAGAGATTTAATTTCTATCAGTGAGCTAAATTTCCTATAATACATGAAGAAAATACTCTTTTTTAATTGTGTTACTATTTTGTTACAAAAGTGAAGACAGTGTATCAGAAACATAATCCTATTTCAAGTAAGCAAAAGGCAACACTTGGTGACTGATGAAAGCAAGCATAGGTCTAACACTGCATGATATGTGCATGCATACAGCACGATGGTGTTACTCATTTTTATCTTGCACCACAAATACACCCAGTGCTGTACTGTTTTAGGTTAGAATGTGGGCTATGTCCCCTGTGCCCCATCACAAACCTGCTAAGCTTCTTGTGAAGCAAGCAAAGGAGATTTTTCATTTTCAAGCAGCCAAAAGTTTATTGAGGTTAAAACCAGCGAACTGGGAGCAAGACTTAGCTCTTCTGCTTACTAAGGGTTTGTCTTGTAACAGATGAGGGGGATCTTTGAGACTAATTCACATTTCTGCAGTGGTGCGCAGAAACATCTTAATGCACACTTAGGATCCTAAACTAGATTTCTAAAGAATATGCCTACTCTTGTGTATGGCAGTACTGAGGTAAAGCCCTACTGACACGCTTATTTACTATTCTAAAATAAAGTTGCTTTACTCAATTAGAGCAGTAGTGCTAAATTGACAGGATTTGCGTGTTTTTAAGTAAATCTTTCCCTTTTTTTTTCCTCAAATAGATTTCTAGGTTCCCAAGTTTTCATTACCTCCAGGAGTGCCCCTCAAAAGTAGAATATGCTGTATGAGACCTCTTTAGTAAGTACAGACAATGGAGGTTTTTTAAAAATGCTTTTGTGAGGTGGACTGGATGCAGGGCCAATGGTCATCACCTTTCTACACTGATATATACTACGAAATAATTGAGTTCTATGACAAGTTTCTGTGTGGCAATAATGGGAAGATGAAGGCAGAGGCATTTACAAAAACTATTGTATTGTGTCTAGAGGTCAATTACAACTGTTCTTTATTTTGTTGACTGATTTTCACTAAATGTATCTCTCAATCTTCCTTTGTTAATGTAATTATAGGTTTATTCACTTCTACCATTTCAAATATCTTTTATCTTAACATCTTTGTGGAATAGACAGAGACTTGTCCAAAATTGTTGCATATTGAAAAAAAACAAATTAACTCATGCCTAAAGAACAATCAGACATGGAAAAACCCAATAGATCAGCTACATGACAAAAACACTGCAACTCTAAAAGTCCTTTAAAGGTCAAGCAAAAGAAGAAAAAACATCATTGGAAAAAAAGAAGAGAGAAAAAGGTGGCTTCCTTTCTCACCTGCTCCCATCTTGTTTCAGGAAAAGGGAAGGATCTTAGTACTTTTAATTATATATTCCATATAGATTTGAGCTAATCTAGACATGGAAATCAGCTGTTAAGAAGTGACATAGGATAAAGCTGAGGACTGGAATGCTAAAGAACATTGCTTCCATCACCTAAGAACAGGCTGCTGCAATACATACCCTTACAGAAAATAAGGAATCAAGGCCTTTTCTCCCTTCTAACTTATGACTATCTACCCAGGAAAAACTGAGGCATGGCAACAGACTAAGAACACTTTGTAGTCCTATTACTACCAAGTTTACTTTCTAAATTATGCCTTCTTCTGGTCTTAACTATCATTAAAACAGTACAGCTATTGAGTTATACCATTCCTGACTTTATGCTTTCCTCTGAAGAAGATCCTGTATGTCTAACATTATATAATATGTATCCTGTCCCTTATGGTAAAATTCTAATAGACAAGACATTTAATTGTGATTTCTTGTGTTTTGAGAGACAGTCTCTCTAGAGAAACTGTAACTTCAGCAGGTACATATTTAAAATTCACACTAGCACCTTATACTAGCGTCTTCTATGGAAATCATTTGGTTTCTTATTTGATGAGCACAAACATTTATTGTGACTTCCATGAGACAATGTTTTTCTTTCTTTTCTTGAATAATCTGACTGCATTCAATCAACAGGGAAAGTTGTATTAAAAGTGTATTTAAAGTCTTGCAATATTTTAGATTTATTGGAAAGTCAAAATTTGGACCTACGTGACAAAATATCAGTGCTATTTGCTTGTTTTTTTGCATTAAGATCTTGCTTTCATCCCTGCAACAGAAGCTGAAAAAGCATCACCTATCATGACAAAAGAAAAACAGAAGACAAAGCTTTAAAAACATTATCATTTTATATATATATTAAATTATGCCCTTTGAACTAGCAATGGAAAATTTTTCATAGGATTGTTCAAATGCCTTATGCTTTACCATTGCAGCAGATACGTCAGGTAGGCTGAGTAAATGGAAGGGCCAGCATCTGTGACAAGTCTGTGACAACTATGGGGAAACCATCAATTCAGCCCAAAGAGAATTTAAAAAAAATCTCAGAGTTATCAGGCATTTAAAGGAGTCTAAATACCCTTTAGTAATCTTCAGTAGAACTTCAAAGACTACAGGATTATACCTGATAAAATAATACACAAAATTAACAAGTATTTATTATCAATTTGAATTATTGAGGGTTTGTTTATTTTTGTTGGAATTATCCTTGAGAGGGCTCTTCAGGCAAGTTTTGTACTGAAAAATGTTATTTTCAATGATCTCTCCCCAGTACACATTATGGGGTTCTCTCCTTCTCCAAACTGAGCATTCAAAAGATGTCCATATTGCAGGAAATAATGCTTAAATAAAGGTAAAATGCCATCATTTCTACTCTGTCCCACTGTAGTACTTAAAAAGCTGAAGTTTAACTCTGCCAAGCATATAAATCTCCAAATCTGTTAGATAGCAATTACCATGTATTTAATTTCACAGCTGTGCCTTTTCCCTTTTTGATTCACCACCACCACCTTTTTCTGCTTCTCTTGTTCAAGCCTTTTGCATCTGGCTCATAATCAGGTGTCCTGGTTCAGGGCAAATTTGGGAGAGAACCCCCCCCCCCAAAGGGCTTCTCTAGGAAAGCAGATTTAATCGGC
>JAYDZK010000056.1:51170522-51180622 GCA_034509185.1 Euphonia xanthogaster | reverse complement strand
GAAATTCAAATTCATCCATGGTTCTTGCAGTATCCATTGCTCTCTCCACTTGCACATATGTAGAGTTTTGCATTGCTGTTTATGGTAAGAAATTTATGCTGTGAAGTGTATGTAAACATTACCAACTTATGTTTCCCACAGCTGCTGTAACTCTAAAGTTCTTGGCTTCTGTGCATTTAAATTAACAGGCATAGCAATATACCAAAGCCTCTTCTTGCACTGAAATTCAATTCTAGGTAATTGTTTTACAGTATATAACCAAAATACTCATACTGATCTCCTGCTCAAATAGCTTACATTCTCAGAACATTCTGAAATGGCAGTGGCAGGTCACTTACTACTACTCCTGCACAGCATCTCAGCTTCATACCTATCATTTTCTCAAAATCATGGGGTTTTTTTCCAACATTATAGACACCTGCCCTTGTGAAAGGTCCTATTCATACCACCCATGAAGTTTTCAACTTAAGTCTTGTTGAAATCACTCACACACAGAGAAAAATTTCCAAACAAGACAGATAACACTGTTTTATCCCCTATCCTTTGTAAATCTCTACAGCATTTAAATTAGTATCTTTGTACCTGTCCCCTCCTCATCATGTAGTAAATAAACTTCTAAGCAAAGTGCTAGATAACTCAATGGGTAACTTTCTTAAAGTCAGAATTGGCAAAAAAGGGGACAATAAATGAAATTATTTCCTATTACAGTTGAACAGTAATTGAATCCTATTTGCAAGGAAAATTATTTTCTCCTGGAAAATAAGCAATTTTCTCAAATAATTAAAAAGTCTTGCACAGGGTTTTCATCAAAATGTAAAATTCTATCCTGAACAGTCACAGTCTGTGAACAACTGTAAGCCTCTTAAAAAGGACATTTAGAATGGAAACATTTTGTCAATCTCAGTTCTTTATAAAAACACTTCAATATTTTCCTATGTGTACTTGTACAATATATATAACTGAGGAATATGGAATACTGCTCTGTTCTGGTGATCTTTATTTAACAAGGAACTCAGTAAGATAAATTATGTGAAGACCTACAGAATGGCCTAAGCACTGGAAAACCTATTTCAGATTGAACTGCTGAAGGACAGAAATCTACTCAGATAAATAGAAGTATGGCTAATAGGCAATTTGCTCATATCCTTTAGGGAAATAGTAAAGTTCACTCCAACAAGACTTCCAATTTTAAGAGAATGGTACAGGAACCAGAGATTGATAATTGAATTTTCAAAAATAAAAGACAGAAACACAGTCCAAATGTTGACCAAAAAAAGTAATTAAGCTTTGACTTAACTCACCAAAAATCACCAACAGTTTTCTGTATCTGCATATTTTAAAATCAAGAACAAGTTTTTATAAAAGACAATAAAAAATCCTGTGGCCTAAGTCATGCAGAAGACTCCAACTGCATCTTTTTACCTGGCACACTAGAAATTTCCTTAATGTCAATGATTTTGGTGAAGGACTAAGAGAGCACAATCATATAAGAAAAGAAGATATGGATAAGCTAAAAAATGTGCATCTCAGAGCTCAGCGACAGCCCCTGCCTGGAGAACCATAGTTCTGAAATTTCAAAGAGGAGTTTGGAAGTGCAGGAATCCAAATGTTTAAGGTATGTGAACTAATGAAGTACTACCACACTTCTGCTGCAAAGCCAGCCAAAGCCAAACTTCATTAATCTGCTGCCATATCTCATGACACCAAAATCTACAAAATCACACAAAACTTACACTTGAGTATTACTGGCTGCAACCAAAGTAAGAAAGAAGTAATATAAATGCTAATGAGATGATGTCTGTTTCACTTTATTTAAAAGTCAGACTAATCCCATAATCCTAACAAACAAAAATATTAGGCTCTCCACAATTACAACATAACAATGTCCAGATGGTCCTGTCTGTGGGGAACAAGAAGAACAAGAGGTTTTACAAGTTAAATTCCAGGGAAAAATCCAAGTCCCAAGGAGGTTTGGAGGTGTTGAAACAGTGACTTCACTGCAGTAAGTAGCAGCAATTGCTTAAAAAGGTATTCCATTTAATTTTTAAAGGTGAGTCAGGTGTATAAACTCCAACATTACTCAAGAAAGAACACTTTGTGTAAGGTAGGTTGAACATTTTTCAGTTTCCCTTTTTAAATTTGTGTGGTTTATTTAAGAGCTATGAAAACTATAAATCAGCCATTGTTCTCCCAATGATATCTGCACTAACAAAATACACAAATAGAGAATTAGAAAGGCAGGGAAGAGATTGGAAAGTTCATAATTTTTCCCTTGTGAAGCTTCATTGTGGTGCATAGTTGGAAGAGCCATTTTAGTCACACTGAGGTAGAGCTATTATGCAAGGATACACATATCCAGTTCTTTGGAATACAGTGCCCCTTTGTGTAAACTCAGCTCATGATGCTCCAACACAGGCTTAAAATGGTGCTTCAGAAAAATTTCAAAAGGGGTCTTAGAGCCAGATGATTCAAGCTAGACGGGTAGTCCCTCAAGAAAAGCTTTTGATACTTGACTGAAAAAAATGAAGGAAGCTAATATGCTGACAAGAAAAGATGAGAAATACGTCTACTCAGCACATACCAATGTCTTGGAAAACAGTGCATGTTTGGCAGACTAAATGAACTGAACGTGACCTTTTTCCTTATTTAGAAACTTTAAAAAGTCTGTAATTTTTGAACACAATAAGCACTGTGATTTTACATAATATAATTAGTTGCACACTGCAGACAACTTTAAGAATTTACTTTTGCTAACAGGAATGTAAACCAGGATATCTTCTATCCAGTGGTCCATACTAAATAACCACAGGAAGACTGTGTGCTCAAAAATAAAGGAAGGAATTTGTGCCAGGAACAGCCAAAACCACTACATAATATGGACAGGCTGTTTTATTGACCTGAATATTTATTCTGTGTCAGTACTCAAAAAAGAGAAACAAAATTATCATGATGATTCTTGGGCCTGTTGCACTGATGCCAAATGCACTAAGTGCACTTAAAGTAATGAAAAAGTTCAAGCAGAAGTCAGAAGATAGAAAACTAATTGATAGGAATATAATTAAAGATAGACACCCTTTTTTTAAAAATATCAATTTGGTAAAACTGATTTTTTCTTTTCATCTGATTTAAAGCTGGCAACTAAATATTTTGCACAGATGTACAAATTAGCATATTAAGGCACTGCAAGGTGTCTGATCCAGTAACATTTTTTCTTGTTAAAAAGATACAATACCAGGACATTCTACATTAAGAACTAAAACCTGGCTACTTAACCAGACTGCAAGCATCAAGTTTACTGAAACAGGAATACCTGCTGGGATCTCAAAGTACTCAGTAATATTGTAGTTCCTATTTAACACTTACTGATGCTTTGGAAATTAAAAAAAAAAAAAAATAATTAAAAAAATAGAACAAAAACAACCTAAAAACACCCAAAACTTTACACACGACACCAAGTTAATTGTGAAAATTATGCTAAAGACAAGGCAATCCTTCCTACTCAGACAAAATGCAGTTCATTATGTCCTACTGCAAAGGAATATTTTTGAGAACAAACAATGCAGACTCTATCTATAAAATAGAATCATGTGTTTTGAAAAATATTGATCATGGAAGGGACTTAAAATCAGCATACGTAAGAACATAATTTAAAAAGGAGTTTCAAGAACCGGGAGTGTAAGTCATTTAGTACTTGGATCTGTAATTGGGGAGTAAAGATCAGGAAGTGATAAATATAAGTAGTACCTCATTATGTAGTGGGGATGAGAATGCCACTTCATACCACTATGACTTTTGTCATGTGCATTTTTAAAAGTGTGTTGAAAATCTTGAGAGGGTTCAGAAGAGAGCCAGCAAAAAAGTTAAAACTAGAGATAATGCCCCACAACTGAAAGAGATCAAACTGTTCAGCTTGCAAGAAGAAAACTGAGAAGTGAGTTGACTGAACTATGTTAGTTCCTCCACATGAAGAAAAGAGCAGGAATAGGAGAGCCCTTTAATCTTACAGAAAATGACTTAACAAGAACCACCAACCTGAAGACAAATTTCAAATGAGAAATGGGGTACACATTTTAGTAGTTGAAAATGACTAATGATACACAAGCTTTCCATCAAAGACCAGTTCAGACAACTGGGATGTCCTTAATGGCTTTGAACTCAACTAACCTATGACTCCCATCAAAGTTTAGAACTGGTCCTGAGAACTGCACACTGATAGAGTTCACTGAAGCTGCTGACAATATCAGGCCCCACACTACCTATTCCACCTCTGCACATAAGGTCTAAACAAACACATTCCCTGCTCTTCATCCACAAAGGTCTCTCTTGCCATATTTTACCTGGAAGGCAACCCATCAAAGAGGAAGCAGCCATCTCCCAACTCTCTTACTAAGTAAGCACACAGGAAATTGCCACAAGCATGGGGGGCCAAGTTCCATGAATCCTACCGAGTTGCCCAGTGGCAGTGCGACCATTAGTAGCTGCATATTACACTGCAAACTGCTGAGGATTATCACAGAATTTCCCAAAAGCTGCTGTGCCCTGGGCTGTTCTTCTGAAAACTAAGGATTCTTGTGTCTTGGAGTTAGAGAGAAACAGCACTCAGCACTCCCACACTGCAAGTAGTAAAGACAGTGAACAGGAAAATAAGATGCACCTTCTAAGTACTACTTGAGATGTCATAATTCTTCAACAAATCTTCATTAGAACTTTAAGACAGATAAAAGAAAATAACCCAGAATTCACTTAGATGAAAATTCCATGTACTTGCCTTACAAGTACAGCTTAGCTTTTACAGTCTTAATTAATGTGAATGTACATGCAAACTGCTACTCAAAGTTTCTTTTCTATAACAAGAAGATTTTTTCGTTCCTTAGAATGCCAAAGAAAAATTTAAAATTGTTATCTAGTTATAAATTCTGATCTAATAATTCATAACCAAAATGGTAGCTAATGAGGACTTATTTTTAGGAGAACAGATGCAGAGTCACTTTATAAACAAAACTAGAAATTCAATGTCATGATTTTTGTGATTCAGAATTCAAGATATTAAAGTACTTGTGATTGACAAGACTGTATAGGATATTTTTTCTAGCCAAAGAGACACCATCAGTCAAATTAAATTCTGTTAAATATTTAAAAACTAAGAGTGTTGAAAATTTTTAAAGTTTTGAGGAATTACACCAATTCTTTTCCCCTTCTTCCCATTTTTGTGATTTTACTACTACATTTTCTTAGTTTACAGACTAAGAAAAGGATTTTCTGTTCACACCACGATAGATATAATCTCTTTTATTTTTCTGACATTGAAATTAGGTACATAATGAAGCTTTACTATGGGTGAGTTTAATTCATTCATGACAGTTATATATCACCTTGTTGTGCAATTTTTTAACATATCCCCACTTTAAAAAAAACTTAATTAAAAGAAAAACCGTTTAAATTGCTACAGGCTAGGACTCACCAAGAAGCCTGAAGCTTAGGAAAGTATCCAGCTTGTTATAATTAATCCATTTTTTCTTTTTTTTAATGAAGAAAAATATCTACAAAACTGAAAGAATGGATAAGACTTCGAGAATAATTACTCTCGAAGGTTAAAGATTTTCAAATACTCATTTAAGAAATGAATGGAATTCAAAAAAAAATTACAAAAAGAGCACTGAGTTATCTTTTTTTGATAAATTTCAAGAAAATTGAGAGGTCCACTTTGATTTATCTGCTAGAATGTATCTTAGTGTCCTCCCTTCCTTGCCTCCAATGAGCTGATAACTCATTCCCTTCCGTAATACCCATTTGAGTTTTATACTCATTTGATGGTACAGACTTGGAAGTGAACAATAAACTAAGCTACATTTTTACAGATAGTGACTTATGAAAACTTCAGTTGCAAATACAGAGATATCAGGCATCTCTCCGCACAACCTGCTGTCTCACTACATGTCTATTTTTGGTTCAACATCTCAAAAAGCCAGAAGAAAGCCATCAGGGAGGGCACAGAGGGAAGGATGGGCAGCCCATGTCAGGCTCTGCAGTAAAGCAGCTGCATTTCACATCCCAGTGTGCAGCTGGCAGGAGGAATTCCCAATACAACCAAACCAAGCTGGGAGCACACCACCTCCTGCCATTTCATATACAGTCCTGTCATGGTTTAGGAATGGTATTCCCCAATTTAGTTCTCCCACCCACCTCCAACTGGAGGCACAAAAGGCAAAGATCATGGGTTGTGATAAGAACAATTTACTGAAAATGGCAATGAGATAAAAAAACAAACAGTAACAGCAACAACATTAATAAAAAAAAACTACAACAGATGATTCAAACAGAAAAATTCCCCAATAATTGACACAGACGGCTCCTTCCACATTTCTTAGCCAGGAAGAAAGCCCTTCTCCTGGAGAGTCCCTTTCCCTGCCCCCAGCAATGACATGAGGTAGAAAAGAATAAACTCTGTGTCCTGCTCATGTCCTCTCTTGGCTACCACAAAATCTCACCCTGTATTGTACAGAACAAGGGAAAGCACGTTTAGGTTTCCAACTTGCACGTAGTATCTCCCCATTTGCAGCTGTGGCATAACACAAGCACAGTTTTGCCATTTAGCAAGCCCAAACCGCTCTTCATTCCTCCAGTAATGTGGACTTCTGCTCTAGACTTTTGTCACACAGGCAAATTCAAATTCACTGGAAATTCAAACAACCCAGGAGTCAAGGAAAGTATTAAAGACAGGGAATAACATTTCTTCGCCTTTCAAACTCTGCTTCCAAAGTAAAATGCACTTCAATCTTTAATGATCTATTTAAACCTTCTTTGTACAAAAAATATATTCTTTTGTCACTGTAGAAAAATGGACATAGCTTTAGGCATGCCACTCATAATAGTCCTTTAAATATCTTCTAAATCAAGTTGCATTTCAGACAGTGCAGTGAAAGTTCTACTTTGACTACAAAGATATAATAAAATAATATCCCATAATTACTAACAGTGATTGCTCCAATAACAACTAGTTAATAATTTGGGAGTTCTGATGATTATTTTGCCCCAAGATTTTGTGAATTTCTGATGGGGGAAGTAGGAGAGAAATTGCCCTCTGTGCAGTTGTAGACTCAAACCTTCCCAGGAAGCAAGCAGGTGGTGGCTGAGAGACAAGGCATAACAGGATGGATCAGTCATACAGATCACTTGGAAAGGCCTCTGGTCTCCTCCAGTGCTTTTTCAGTCTCTCTATTCCTAGGTTCCCTTCTTGCCTCTGCTCCTATCAGGCTGACCATTATCTCTGTAACTTTGGTGATGGGTTATGGCAGCTTTGAATGCAGACACACTAGAGATGTTTCCATTAACTAATTCAGACACTGACACCAGTGAGGCTGGATCACCTCAGGCTGCACACAGACTCCCAATATATCCATATTCCACCTAGCCTACAGCAGTGGATACTGCACATGTGACAGCAATTCTTCAACTGTACTTCTGAATGCAATGTAGATATACACTGAGTTTTGATATCCTGTTACAATTAATTGCTTTATTTCTATAAAATATCTGTAAATCTCCCTCCTAGCACTCCTTTTCTCTTTTATTATAAATGACTGAAAAAGAGACAGCTTCTTCTTCCTGAAAAGGAAAATCATATATTATCTTTTATTTATTCTTAGCTGCAGTGAAATAACACTAAAACCATCTGGCAACTAGCTAAAACTAAGGACCAACACTCTCCACTAATAGTTCAGTACAGAATCAGAGAATGATTTGAGTTAGAAGAGACCTTTAAAGGTCATCTAGTCCCATAACCCGGCAGTGGGCTGGGACATCAATCATTAGGTTCAGGTTGCTTCACAGCCCCATCCAACCTGACCCTGAATGCTTCTGAATATGGGGCATGCACAACTTCTCTGGGCAACCTTTTCCAGCAGGAAAAAGACTAAAAGTAAGCAGAGAGAAGCAGGGCATAGATTTGTGAAGAAATTTTTAACTATCTGAAAATCTTGTTTTCTTGTTTCTCTTGGCTGGCCACATGATTTCTCATCACATTTTCTTCAGTGAAAGCCCAAAATACAAGTGTGTAAGTTTGTGCAAATAAAACAGATGCAAAAATCCCACATAGCTGAGTAGTATGAAAAAAAGAACAAAAAGCTACATTGGTTAGGAGAAGTTTACCCATAAAGGGGATAATTAATGACAAGAAAGAGTCCCAAAACAAAAACATAAAATGCAGTCAGTGGTTTTTTTGGGTTTTCTCTACTTTTGTTTTTTATGTTAAGCATAGCTAAGCACGTATTTACAGGGCAGAATATGCAGCATAGGAAAGCATTAGGCAGGCTGAACTATGCCCATGTGACTTGCATGAATTCTCAACTCTGAAATGTCTTCCTTGTATAGAAAGGAAAATCTGAACCATATTGGATCTTATCTGTTTTAACTGGGGGGATGCAACACTCTTTTCTTTTAGTTTCATTTACAGGCTCCTTGGATCCTTCAGACAGAAAACATTATAACTTTGCTGAACAATGTTGCTTGGTTTTACATATCAAAAATAACCCTTTTTTTCCTCTAGTGAAAATCAATTTAAAAAAAAAAAGAAAGCAAATGATGCTATTTTTTCAAAGCGAGACAACAAAAAGTAATGATGTACATGTGGAGGGAAACTACCAGTGGTTAAAATTTTCTGGTCACATCATCATTGGTGCTGAACAAGGAACATAAACACTATCAGAGATATACTAGAATAGCAGCCCCTACTCCCACTGGGCAGCAGTGCAGATATGTCCCCAGGAATCCAGCAATGGAACAGAGAAAATTGAACATGTGTGACAGAGAGAGAGTGAAATGAAGCAAAAAAAAAAAAAAAAAAAAAAAAGAAGTGCTACACAAAAGGCTTAAAAGGCTTCAAGGTGTGCAAACACTGAGGAAAAAGCCAGAGCATGAGGGATGTGTGAACCAGCACAAGTGCAGGCAGAGAAGAGCTACAGGATTTTGGGCGAGTGAGGCTGAAAGTAGAGAGCAAGCAAGCACAAATGTGAAAGAGAAAACAGGGGTGCAGGTGAGCATGCCAGTGAGCAACAAAGCACAGCAGTGACAGGCTGTGATGCAGTAAGAAATGGTGAAAGTAGGAAAACTGAAAACAGTTCCAATTAATTTCTTTTTTGTTGCTGCTTTTACTCTCATCACTGATTAGAAAAGAGAGTTTTACATGAAAACATTCCAGACAACCTTGTAAGAAAGAAACAAAAGCCACAGTGATCACTAAGAATTATCAATAAACAAGGCACTGGGAAATTGCTTTCAATTGTGTCCAGTAAGCTGAGGTAGTCAGAATGACCATTCAGTGTGTTTTTTTGGAAAAGAGCAGACCGGAAGGAAAGGCAACTAGCAACTTCAAAAGAGCAACTGAGCACTTAATTCTCCCTTCTCTGATGAACTGTTCTTGTCACAGTCTACTGTGAAGCCAAACATATGTACAGAATAACAATAAAGCCTTCAGCAAGGAATTAGGAGCAGAGAAATTAGGGACTACAGACATTAGTAACAACTATCTGTAAGGCATGACTAAATAAGAGGTCTACCACTGTATTGGGATTGCATGACAAGGTTTTGATAGTGAGGTGACTCATGAGCCTTTTGTATTATTTCCCCCTGTTCAACTGAGGAGGAGCGTGAGAGTGACTTCAGTGGGCACGTGGCAGTCAGTGAAGGCTAACCCACCACAAAACACAACTGCAGTTACATAAAAGTATGAAAATAAAGTATGAAACAAGGAAATATTTCCCCACTCAAAAGAATTCAAGTTTCAAAAGAAACTTGAAAGAAACAGAGGTATTCCAGTACTTATCTGGATAACAACAGTTATGGTGGTCAAATTACTCTGCTTTTTCTGGTAACAGTCCTCATGCACCACCTCTTTCATTCTGTCTTTAACACATAGACTACAGGATACCTCTTATAAACTGGTACTACTTCCAAGAGTTTCAAGAAAATTTCCACCTATGTGCAGTAATCCGTTTGGTTTCTGAGCCTTACGTTGGTCCGACCCGACTTGCTCTGGACTCTAGGCCAAACGGACTTGCATGGACAAAGTAAAAGACGAGAAGCGCTCTTTGCCACGTGGGGAC
>JAYDZK010000056.1:51138326-51170422 GCA_034509185.1 Euphonia xanthogaster | reverse complement strand
AAACCAGGGGGTTATGTGAGGGACAAACCATGTGAAAGGAATATGTGACCCAGTAACATATTTTCCAACACCCAGTGTTAACAACTAAATAACTATTTAGTGCAATACAACACCTACGTAAGATGCCAAGTAGAAACAAAAGGAAGCTAATTAATTTCATGGGGTTAATGGCAGAGAAACTGCTTGTTTTTTTGTTTTTTTTTTTTGAAGACAGTCTCAAGTTCATTAGATTGTAAGAGTATTAAAGACAAGATGCTGGATGACTTCCCCATGGGCACTCAAACTCTCAAAAAAGAGTTATTTCATTAAACCTTTTGACAGTCATATTTATTTTACAAAATAGATGTAATTTGTCATATTCACAAAAAACTGTAATAAAAGATTTCCATGAATTCATTTATATCTTGAAGGTTACTGAAGGTCTACATGGTGAACAAATAACTCATTAGTGCTTATCTAGTCTCAAATTTGGATTTCATGATCCAGGTTTCATCATCATCAAGCTTTCTCAAAAACTACATACAGAATATATTATAAACAATATGTAGCATAGCAGGTTGCTAATGATTTCCTCTGGGGTTATGGGGGTTTCATTCTGCTCTCCATTTATCTTCCTCGCACATATTCTCTGTCCTCTCTCCAGCTGCTCTTTCTGTTGCTTTTGTTGGGGCTTTTTTCCCTTCTTAATTTTTAATTCTGTTATCCCAGAGGTGCTACCACTGTGGCTGATGGGCTCGGCCTTGGCCAGGGGCAGGTTCTTCCTGGACCCAGCTGGCAGTGGCTCTGTTGGACATAAGGGGAGCTTCTCAAGGAAGTCACTCACCCCTGAAACTCCCCACACTACCAAAACCTGATCATACACACACAATCCCCAAATAAATCCTGAACTACCCACTTGGAAAGAAATCCATTTTCTCACACGAGTGCACCCAAGAGCTTTGAGTAGTTCACGTTACACAGCGAGACTGTCACTCAAGCATTCCTAAAACTTAACAGCATTCCTTTTTCTCCATCAACACATCTTTGCCTTTGCCTAAAAAGGCTGGTGAGACTAATTAGTTCCCAACACTCCACTATTGTTAACAATAATATTACCTAGCCTATAGAGCATTTTTCATCAGTATATCAAAAACTGCTTAGGAAATAAGCCAAGTGTCATTACCTCATCAAGTAATAACCATTAAATACTCAGCTCTGCTGCTGCTTTAATCCTTAAAAATGGTGTTTTAAAATCATGAAGAAGCCAAAACATAATCTCCAAATAATACACCTTCTCTAGCAAATGAGATTATTTATTTCTTGTTCAGTGAAACCCAAGAGAACTCCATGAAGCAAATAGTGAATATATTTGCAAAGATACCACATAGGATTAGAAGGGACCTTTGCAGTTATTGAGCTCAGGCCCAGTTGTCCCAGGCTGAAATATCATATAAGCCCTTTCTTAAACAGCTTGAGTTTTGCATTAAAACTAGTGAGAGTTATTTTTCATTAATACCACAGCAAGCCTGTGTCAGAAATAAACTGATCTGATTAACAGATATTTTCCTCCTATTTGCATTCCTAAATGCATTATTGATCTGATAAAACACATTTGTCTCAGTATTAACAGTATGTGCTCGAGTGAAAAGCTCTGCCCTGTCCTGTGTATTTAGAAAGTTCTCAATCTGGTAAAGGAAAAAAACCTTTATTTCTTCTGAAATTAAGTCTCCCATCTGAATAACTAGCAAGGCTTTTCAAGTTGTGCCTGTGGCTATTGACATATATACATCACCAACTATCCCCCAGTATCAAATCCAACTTTACTAGAAATATTTATTCAAAGTCCAAGATTCAGTTCCAGAGCAGTGATGGTCACCTAAGAATCCACTATAGTGTATTAAGACTACTCTTTTCCAAGGTCCTTTACATTACACTTACCAACATTGATTTTAATTTGCCACTGTACTGCTCTGTTCTAAAAAAAATCTGTGGTGGAGATTCCACAGCTCCTGTTCACAATCTATCAGGACACTTTGAACTCTCTTCTGTTTAGAGCTAATTCTCCTCTTGTCAAACTCTATCTAAATCTCCCATTGCTACAATTTCAGGCTGTAACTTGCTATGTTCTGATCAAATCCACTCCTGTATGCAATGGAAAGTCTAGTCAGATTGCAGCAGTGAATACAAATGTGCAGTCCTTTCTTTCTGAGAATTTCACTATTTATCAACCTTTCTCTCTTTAAACAGCTGGAGAAGAGGACTGACCTTCTACCCTATGCTTTAGGATTGTACTAAGAGATCTTTCTCAACAAACATCCTCAGAAATAGTAATTCAAACATCTTGTGTTACTGCTTATGTGAAGTTCTGATCTGTTTTACCCTACTTTTGCTATCTGAAGAAACAAAGACCTTCTCACTTTTTTTCTCCCATAACCATAAGCTGGCATTGCCATCAATTAGGTAATAACATTCTGCTGTTTTCTTAAACACAAATCATCTATAGTATGAAATAGGAATGTGGTTTTTCCCATAGTCTGGAATCTCAAGCCATGACTTCATTCAACAGGCCATCCTGAAACAATACTGACTCTCTCAGTTCTGTCTCTTTTTTCCTTTTCTTCTGTTTCAGCACCCAGAAATGTACTTTTCCTTTTATATGAATAGAAAATAATTAACCAAAACTTTAGTGTTATAGTTACTTCTTCAGTTTTTTTGTGGTACACTGGAAGTGTTCATTAGAGTACACAGGCAGAATATGAACTCCTTATCAAGCTGCAGTCATTGTCTTTTTGTTTTTCTAGTATTCATATTATTTTTAACCACATAACCATCAGTAGTCTTAACAGATGGCTGATAATGTATAGCCTCTGCTCTTGAGTTAGACTAATAATAGAAAGTACTAGGAGGTCTAGCGAGACTTAAATTAGCCTTAAATAGCCTCCTTCCACCATCAGCCACCACCAAAAATGTCTCACATACAGGATCTTTTCTCTTTAATATATTGCTCATCTAATATTGTATTTGCTATGAAGAGGGCCAAATAAGCAGGTTATCCATATTCCTTGTAACATCAAATTCTCTCAGCAATTATTAACGATTTCTTACAGTTTCAAAACACTGATTCAGTTAAATCCATAAACACTTGATGACTACCAAATAGTAATCATCAACTTGCAAGTTTGACTGGTAGCTTTTATGTTCTGAACAGGTTTCACACTGGAAAATTTCCTGTAATTTCAAAACATGCAAACCTAATGAATAAATTGGAATGTACACATTTTCATGGCGCTGAATCTATTCACACAAACATGATGCTCAAATGCAAGATTAGTGTGCAGCCCAGCAAGGCTGCTTTTAGTGATATTGCAAATGGTGCTTTCAGAACAGAACTCTATGTCTTCCTAACTCCTCAAGATAGTACTTTCTCTTTTCCATATTAATCCACTTTTTTACTACATCCCACTACTTGCAATACATGCATATCTTGTCCTTTGTCTTGTCTTTCTGCCTGGATTATTACTAAAAAAAGCCAGCTTGCAAGTACTCGATTCAGCTTGGAGTTTATGACAAGTGACAGTAACACCTGAGAACCATTCCTTCCTCACTCTCATTCATTAGCTCCTCCATTCCTAATTAAGCTCTCACCTTCTCAGTTTTCACCACACCATTAGTACTTCTTTTCTGTAAGAGCCACTAAACCAGGTTCCAACTCTCAACTATTCTGTTTGTGATTCCTACTCTCACTTGCTGAAAATATTATTCTTCCAACAAGCACTACATGAAATTACCACAGATAATTTTTCCACCAGTGGAAGTCTTCCATTACTTGTCTCTCTAACCAGAGGCTATTTCACCATAGTTCCTAGATCAAGAAACTTACTTTAATGCAATCAAACAGTAACCAGCAGAAAAACAACCCCTGTCCAGGAATGGTTCAGATCATTCCATTCTTACATGAAGTCAAACAATGTGCCAAGACCTTAGCAGAGTATTTCTAGACAAGATTCAAATACTATAAGGTCTTTCTATTCATTGTAAAGTACTGATGAATATAAAAGGCAAACAACTATTAACTATTAAAAATATAAAGTCTATTTAAATGTTTTCCCAAACAATTTGTTGGCAAGGGCAATACCTTGCCCTTAATAAAACAACTAAAGAAATTACAAATCTCATCCTCCTCTACACATCAGATGTTTTCACAGATTGCAGTATGATGCAATTTTTTTTCCCCCCACAAAATTACCATTATGCTTTGCTTCAGGGTGAAAATACCATTCTAGATCTGCCTCCCCTGAATCAATCTGCACATTAAATTATCAGGCCAATTGAAGAAAAACAGTACTATTTGTTGTAGATTTGTTGGTGGAGAGGGTTCTGTCCTTTCTTTAGCTGTAGCAATTGCAATGTGTAATATTATTTTTTCCTAAGCTAATATCTAGACTTATTGGCCTACTGTAGCTGTACTCTCCAAGATGAAAAAGCGGCTATTAAGAGTAAAAAACTTCTTTTTAAAAGACCATTTCTAATACAGCTCAGCAAGTTTCTGTGACTTGAAAACTTAAGAGGCCTGAAGTTCCAAGGTTCATCCCAAGTGACCAATGTAGATAGAGGCCTTTTAGGAAGCTAAAATAGTGCAGCTACACACGCGTCTTCCTGGCAAGATAGAATAAATCAATCAAGTACAGAAAAGTACCAGGCTGGGAAGCCAGATTTTCTAAGAGATTTTAAAAGGCAAGGAGAGATTCTGAATAAAAGATCTCAGGTGCTCAGCCTAAGCCTCTTCAAATTTTAAGGGACCTGTTTTTCAAACAGAGAAACACTGACTCAAAACCAGGCAGCCAGAGCCAGCAATGCAAGAATGGCAGCATCCACAATTATGACCTGCTTAAAATGCTACTTGAGTGCTTTCACGTCATATGTTGTTCAAATTAATCTGCAACCTCACTGTTCAACCAACAAATCCACATGCCCACACACCCATGAGGTGAGGTCTATCTGAAGACCATGGAAAAGACTAACCATTTTTCTTTTGAGCTCTTTGTGTTGCTTCATCTTAGTCTGATCTGCCCTTCTCTGACTTAGAAAATGGTAATCTCCTGCTGCTCCTAATGGAGACCCTCTGCTTTTAAAACCACTTAGAACCCCAGAAATAGGGGGGTATGTAGATTGCACATATCACCTAACAATACTTCACTGTCTGGTTGTAGTTAACAGGTGACAGAAGTAGCATCATCTCAGAGAATTTTATCAAGTTTAGGGCTTCTCTGTAAGGTAAGTTCATGCTAGTCTGAGATGTGCCATTTTGAACAGCAACTGCTATGTCAACTAATCTACTACCCCACATGAGTGCTTTTATTAGTACAGATGTCATTTTAGAAGCTGTTTTATGAAGTTTTCAATGTGGACTCTTTCTTGTCATTCCCTGACTCGGTGTACTCCACATCATCCATACTGCATCACAAATCTAACCACACTTCTCAGACACAAATAAATAAATGCATATAAACAGGAGCTGAGGACAAGGAGGATATGGAATTTTTCAAGGGGAGCAGGTAGTCACATACCAAAACAACAATTCCCATAGTTGGCAGTATCTTGATTTAACCCATCTTCCTCATGAATACAGTAAAAACCATGAGTCCCTTAAGTAGCTTTGTTCAAAAAATAACTTTCTTCTATCCATCTCCTCACAGTGGTCTTCAAATAAAGCCTAAAATGATGATTGACCGAAGAAATAAAAGGAGAGAAACCACTGAAATGCATCTTCAGAAGCAGGTTATTAAATGTCCCACAGACATTGGTGCAAGTGGCAGCCACCACAGCTTAGTGGAAAAAACAGAGCAGAAAATTAAACTTCTCATTTGGCTTGATGATAATTAATATCTCTTCTCTGATGAGCTGAAACTGCTTAATCTTTGCTATTAGTATCACATCACTGAGGTACACATATGGCAGCTGAAAGGGAGCATATGCAAACAGTTAAAATTGAGGAGAGGAAAAAAGACCACAAATAATAACATTGGGACATTTGCTCTTAAGTCTCTTAAAAGCAAAAAACTCAGTATGAAGCAAAGAGTCACCATCAGTGACTCTGAAGTCAGGTTACTATGAGGCAGCTCACGGGCAAACAAAGTCATGCAATTTAAAGCAGATAAATAGTAGGTTTCAATTGTTTGGTTAAATGACTGCATTTGCATTCTACAGGAAAGATCACTTAATTTATCACATCTCCACTCAAGTGGACATGAACAAGCAACAAATACCTTCACTCAACTCAAGTAAGTCAGATAATTGTTATTTTCAAACTTACTTACCTCTGTGTATATTGGCAAAGCTTTGAAGAAAGTTAGCTGGAGTTCCCTGGAAACCAGTAATTATGTGTTGCTGTGCAGATGGATTTGTAAACTTGGCTCCTACAAGAATATTATAGAAAATGTAACCTCGCTGTTGAGATTTTTACCTTAAACCCTTGGGTTTGTAACGCACTGAAGCAAGAGGTGAAATAGCTAAATCCATTACAGTTAATCCTGCTAGAAAACATTCTGTGTGTATTACATTTCAGACAAATAGAATCCTTTGTTAAAGTCAGTGTGGATCCCTTGAGATACACATTATAACAGTTTGATTAGTAGAGAATAAAAAGCAGATTTTTATAGCATTCATTCACCCGAAAACATTATTCCTGCTGAAGTTAACAAGCAAAATCACAGAGTTGGATTAAATGAAATCCAATGACAGGCAGGAAATATAGTGATGGCGAAATATTAAAGTGGTGATATGATTCCAACACAATTTTAGAATGCTGAATGCCTTAACATTGGGAAAGAAATAGATGAGAAATCTTCCATGTTTTAAAGCTCTAAAGGTAAATTGTAAACACTACTGCAATTTTATGTTTTATTTGTAAAATTGAGAATACAATACTGATAGACTTTAAGTTTATAAGCCTTGATCCCATGAATATTTGGTTGCCAAATTAGTGCTGAAATACATCTCTCTTCTTAAATTTAATAACCATGCTTAACCTGCAATTCAAACTTGATTTGATCCTTTCTGAAGGGCTATTTTTCACAAACGAAAAGGTACACTAACCTGGAGCCCAAAACAAGTATTTTGCTTGGGAAAGTAGTTTTTCTGGACTGGGATGGCAACCGATCATCGTGATAACTAGCTTCTACTAGCTATGGGAAGATTAGCAATTATCCTATGAATTTATCTCTTTTTTTAAACAGCTATAAGTTTTGAGTGAGCTGTAGCACTGTAGTACTCTCATCTATATGTAGTACTCTCATCTATATCCTCAAGGTGATATTTTTGCAGTGTAATTTATGTACTGCTATATCTCATAATCATGATTACTCACTTTACATGAAACTGAAACTGTTAAAATGATCCTTTTCTGTTTTTTTTCCCCCCATCATCTACTTCTTGTCTTCCACTTCTTACCTTGAAGCCAGAAATATGTGGACAAAGATTAAAGCATGTATTTTTACAAAAGACAGAATAATTTATTCAGAGAAGTGCTAGAATCCTCCACTAGCTTTAAAATCAAGTTTAGAAATCTGGCTAGAAGAACAGCTCTGGTGTATCTAGAACACATGGGTCAGATGCAGGAATTACCAGCCAGCATTATTCTATCAATTCTACAATATAATACAGCCTGTGCTATGCAAGATGTGAGAGACATTGACTGTTAGCAGCCACTATGATGGTAAAAACCTACAAATCTTCACAAGTCCATACAACATCAGTAACTGTTCTGTGTAATTTTGAGAAGAATCTATAAATTTGTCTGTCAGATCCATTTTGAAACAAATTAAACAAAGACTGTTGTAACTAGTCTAGGAGAGATGCAATGACATATAAATAAGGAAAAGTAAATGAAATGATAAAGTAGGAAAATTTGTAGGGAAAAGAAAATGTTGGGGAGAAACACGACAACTTTGGGGTATTTTTTTCCCTACTCAATCACAAGAAAAACTGATAACTTTCACACTTTTTTATTCCAGCAATTCCTCCAAGTGCTTTTCAACATATAAGAATAATACCATCTTATTAGCTATGGCTTTATTTCAGCTCCAGTATGTATGTAACATTCTTTGATTTTTAAACTACACTATGACAACCCCAATCCTGTGTTTAGAGAGCCAAATGAAGATCCTAGTGTAGCAACAAGAGCTATAACTGCACTGGGTTTAAACTGCTTAGGAAGGACAATAATCTCTTGGAAAATGTAGGGGCCCAGGCTTCAATGGCTAGATAAGAGTCCACAGGCTGCCCAGGCTTCCCCTGCTTCTCATGGTGGTGCATCTCTACCCCTGACATTGCCTGTGCTTGCTCAACAACAACACAAGCAGGGCTGACTGTGCTAAAATCACCCTTTGAGTTCGTTTTGTAGATACACGCTTTCGGTTTTCCAATCAGGACTCTAGTGTGTTACTAACTTCAAGCTTCTGTTAGCTTCTTCAAGCAACTGTAAGCTACTCCAGGTGTTTAAAAGCTTTTACTGGTGGTGGTGATTTCACTAGGCATTTCAGAAGTTCAGGAAGCACTATGCAAAGAGCAAACCACACACCTCTTCTCTATAATAGTTGCAGACATTATTACAAGTTCATTGGAAAAAGTATCTCACTGTGAAACACTTCATTTACACAGTAAAATATTTTAACGGGGCCTATAATTATTTTTTTAAAGTAAATATACCAAACAAGCAGAGTCTCCTTTGTACTGGGAATTTAATTTAGGAAAATGTGACGATTCTATAATTTTTTTTTTGTAGTTTTAACTTCACTACTTTCAGCTCTCCCCCCCCAATTCCTCATCTCTGCAAACTCTGACATTGAGCAATTTGAAAGACAAACAGAATAATAAAATTAAAAAAAAAATGTTTAAAACCTTGATGTTTACATCCTGGACTTTGACCATTTCACAGAATTATAGAAGGGCAGTCATACCACAGGTTAGAAAGAATTATTGTTGCAGGATAGCTCAAATAGCTTGAACAGGGTTAAACTGGAAGAGAATCTCAGGCTAAAAACTTATCAGTCTCCAGGTCACCAACTTTTCCTCTTTCTGTTGGTATCTACAAAGTTGAGTGAACGAGCATGACTGCTGTCAGACTATGTTTTTGAAGTTAGTTGTTCATGTCACTCAATAGTCCAAGGATATCTAGATATATTAAAAAAAAAGTCTCTTTCAAGTCTAGAAACAAGAATTGCAAAGCAACACAAGAGAGGTAAAACTTCAAGGGAAGGAAAAAATTAATCAGCTGAACAATTCAATGGCTGTCATGTCTGAAAAACGCTTGAAAAGGGTACGGAGGGTTTAAATAAAAGAAATGTGTTGAAGATACTGGTATTGTAAAGCTAAGCATACCTAAAACGGATACACCAAAAAACAGGGTATCAACCTTCCCACTTAGTTGCTTTTCCTAAACCATTCCAGAGCATAATCTCCAGAACATAAGAATGACCATACACAACGTATGAAGTAATTATTTGAATATCTTTTTATCCTGACTCCCCCTCCTTCTAGTATTATAGACATTTAAATAAAAATTTAAAATATAAGTTTCAAAAGTACTGGAAGGCACTTCAGATACAATTTGCTGCCTAACAAGGCAGATTTTGATTTCAAACTTTTTTCTGATCTGAAAAACACCCCACAAATTTTAAATACAAAATTTCAGAAAAATCGAACAGCCCAAATTAATTGTTCTGAGAATCAAAAATGAAATTTTCATTTTAAACTTTTAAAGCATCTCTTTTTCAGATATTTTTTTCATCCTATGCTTATACATTTGTTGACCTGCTTGCCTGTTTGCTCCCAAAGCTCAATGATTAATTTCAAATTACTTTGTTAGAGGGAAAGAAGTCAGAGGTAACGAAGCCTCTACAATTGCCAGGAACACAGAGAGAGAGAGAGATGAGAGATGCCAAATATTTTACCATTGAGAAATACACTGCAGCAGGAGCTCAGGATTTATTTCGATACCAGAAGATCCATATGGGAGCTAGATAATATGAATTGTAGGAAAAGCAACTTCAACATCAATCAGCTGCATGGTATCAATCACAGCAAGTCAGGCTACATTAGTTGCAGCACACAAAGGAGTTCTGGTGTACTCAAAATTACACACTTTTTTTCAGAAAGCCAAGTGTTGCTTCCTGGGGTTTGTTATTCGGTTTATTTTTAACAAGACATTTAAACTCACCTTGCTTTTTTGTTTTTATACTAAAAAACACATTTTGATGAGTAAATACCCATCTATGAAACAGAGAAGGAATAATCAGGAAATAGCAGTACTACTGTTGAGTCTTCGACACAGCCCTAACAGAATTTGGGCATCCAGATGTCCCCTCTTCTTGGGAGATATTGGCTCCCTTTTGTGTAATGCAACTTTTATAGATGGCATTTTTCCCAAAAGTTTATTCAAAGAAGGAGAAAGACCATGACGAAACAAAACCCTTGAGAAATCCCACAGATTATATATATTTAGCTGCTGTTCCAAAGAAGCTGGCCCCTCACACCTGTCAGAGAATTCCTTTTCATTCTGACCTTTATGTTTCTGACAAAAATGACAAGAGCTGTTGAGGAAAAGAAAGCCAAGAGAAAACTGGTGTTTAGAAGCAAAGAAACATTCCATCCAACCATGAGATTGTACACAGAACAAAGAAGGTAAGCCCACAGCTTACTTTGCTTTTCTGAAAGCATGTACTTAAAAATATGAGCAAAAGAAAACGTGTGCCCTCTCTACTGGAATTCCAAAAAGAAATGCAGGCTTGCTTTCCCTTGGCACAGCACACTGACAGAAGAAGTGGCCATTGCAAGATTCAAGGCTTCTCCTGAGATGACAGGGTATCAGTTTAAGAATGTGAACTCCTGGCAAGCTGAAGAAAAAACAGCATTGACTTCAACATTCAACTTCAACATTCCAGTGGGAATGGACATCAGTAGCAAAGGATAAAACTGTATTGCAGAATTCTAAGTTTAATCAAAAAAAGGTTGAGAAAAAAAAAAAATCCATGTTCCTCACTAACTCCACCATTTGACCTCCAAAAGCTTCTCATGGCCATGGTGTATTTTGGTTGACACTCCTGGCAAAAGGCCATTCTTGTTTTGATTCAGAAACTACTTCAAATTTCCTGTCACTGCTCACAAGAAGGCTGTTTATTTATAAAATGGGGAGTCAAACTCTTTCAATATTCACTTAATTTTATTTTCTTAGGTGATGGACATATAAAGCTTCTCAAGTCTGTAAAAAAAACAACATAGGATCACTGACTCCTTAGTTAAAGATGATGAGCAGAGAACGAGACTCAGTTTTCACAGCATGGACCTTTTGGTCCTTTATCAGCATTCTGTATAGCCAAATCACCAGGGTTTCATAAAAGGACAAGTTTTCCAGGAGCAACAAAACTTCTCATAAGCTTGAGTTCTTTGCTATCATAATTGATGTTACTCTGGTACGATGCCCACACATATTTAAGAAGGTATACTGACTGCAGTAGAGACAGAGGTGCTTAAGTGGTCATTCTCTATCACCTGGAATAAATGTAACAAGAGAGGAGTACGCCAGCACTATTTACTCCAGAATGGAAAGGAAGGGGTGGCTTTTTAACTAAGGAGAGCCAGTATTCACTAAACACACCTCCTGTACACCTGTTTAGACACCCATCACAGAAGCACCCTTACTTGTATGCAGAGGCACTCTTTCAGGACTTCTTCTCTCAGAACTATATTAAAAAGACAGGATCAATACAAATGTGGAAGCTTCTATTTTAAATGGACATTGGATTAAGTTTTCATGTTTAATCCTGTTGAGACATGTAACAGATAAAATTCAGGCCAACTGAAGGAAACATAGTAAAAAAAGTAATTGTATGTTTTGTGTCTTTGTGATTACATTGTCTGTGAGAGAATTATTTTCTGATGTTTGTTCATCAGTTGCAAGTGTCTGACAGACATTTTAGTAATTACTTATTTGTTTGCCTCATTCTATGAGCCACTTAATGCAAGCATTAAAAGTTCAGGCAGTTTTCATCATGCACACAGATCACATGATAACCTTTTGGCACTTAACTGAAAAAAGCTGAACCCCTAGAATCAGTTTTTTGATTCAAGTATTCACAAATATGATTTCAAAATCTACTTCCCATGAATATTAAAACTGGATATTCATTGTTCTCATAGACAGTCTTCTCAATTAACATATTCACTAGGATATTTATGGAAACCTACACAAAAAGAGTGTGAACAGCATCAAAGTGAATCCATTTAAATACTAAGATGAATATTTGCAGCCTTCCTTCAATTTATTTTACTCTATTTTATGAGGTGTTTGCCCAACTCTGGCTTCAATCGTGTCTACAGATGACTTTGACTGAAATGAATTGTCAGGGAATGACAGTTGCCCAACACTGGAGTGAAAAGAGGACAACCAAGGAAGGCAAGTCCCAGGAAAGAAGGCAGGCTCTGTTTTAAAATGCTACCTGAGCAGTTAAAAGAAAGCAAAGTCAACTACTCCTTTACAGACTCCCAACAGGATCTCACACAACTTTCAATTTTTCATCTTAAGGTTACATTACCAGCTCTCTCTTTCCTGAGAATTATATTCAACACAGGAGACCTACGCACATACTTTAGGATTTCAACCTCAAGTGGATCCACCACTCACTGGTAACTCAAGAGTATTTTCATCCTGTCAAAATGGAGGTGACTGTAAATCTGCTGAGGTCACACAGCCACAGTGAACTATTTTTCCTTTTTCGTTTTTTTGGGTTTTTGTTTTTCTTTTTTTTTTTTTTTTTTTGAGGAATCAGTAATCCAGAAAGCATGGTCAAATTACAGTTCCAAATCTCCATTTTACATGACTTTCATGGTAAGGGGGAGAGAAAACTGCTTCATATAGCTTGGAAAATTAAGCTATTTATGGAGCTACCACTAGTTAGAGAAATTGCAATTTTCTTTCTAATGAAAATTCATTATGTTTTATTTGATTATTTTCTGTTCCCTGTTTTAAATGCACTCCACCTTTCCTACTCTATTACTTTGTCTTTTGAATAAATTCTAAGAATGTGGGACAATTAGCTTTTTCATTCAAAGTAACACATAACTGAAATTATGCTGTCCTTGTGCATTATTAAAAACAACAGTAACCAGGTATATTCAAAGGCCATAGAATATCCAATATCATCTTTAATATTCTTCTTCATAACCTTAATAGACATTTATGCATGATTAATGAGGCTTTTAGTAGCTACTGCTGTCACAGCTTGGGTAACACCACCTCCAATGAATATCCCAAGGGAAGGGTCTTCCTGGAAGCGTCGAGTGACAGCTGTGAAGTAGCAGGCTGCCATGTACTTTTTGACAAGAGAACAGAATGCAAAATAAAACAAAACTGTCTTAAGGAAATTGAAACTATTCAAAAAGCAGAACATGGGAACAGACTGCAGTAAGGCATATTTTATATTACGGATTCACTAACAACGCTTTTAAAGGGCTTCTAATGTGATCCCACTCCCATGCTATGGCAAATGAATAACTTAAGTTCTTAGATATAAACACATGGATGAGTAATGTAATTCCTAATTACATCAAGAACATATGAGGCAGATACAGCACTACAGATTTCATACCAGAGATTTGAGTCGAGAGCCCTAAAACATACTAACAAAGAAAAAAACTGCAGAGAACAAAAAATCCCCACAAAATTTTTTGCTATGGCAACTCAGCTAGGTCAACCTTTTTACTTAGTGAAAAAAAGACCACAGTGATTTTACTACTGTATGTAGGTATCTTCAAACAGAAACATTCCCAGGCCTGGCATGGCAACTGGATTCACCAAGGGGAAATCATGCTTGACCAACCTGACTGCTTGCTGCGATGAAATGACTATGAATACATGACCAGTTGATTCCATCTCCCTTGAATTTAAGCACAGTATCCCTGTAGCCAAGCTGGGATTTTACCCTGTATATGGGCGGACTACTAGATGTGTGAAAAACTATCCAGAATGTTGGGCTCAAAGAGAGGGGGCACTCATTCATGGTGTATCTGGGAGTCCATGTATTCTCTCTCCTTGGATGTTTTTAAGACACTTCTGAATACAGGCATAAAAAAATCTTGCCTGACTCCAAACCCCACACTGATTTGAGCAGGAGTTTAATTAGAGAACTCCTGAGGTCCCTCCCACACTGAATAATTAAATGAATCTATGACAGTACCAGGTTCTGATTTCTTTAATTTGGTGGAGAAAAGTCTAACAAGAACCATTTACTCAAAACTAAAACCAGATGTACTGAAAAGAAAATTTCTAGCCCTGTGATTAACAAAAGAAACAAGCGCCAGGAGGCAGAGGGGATTCTACATTCGCGATGCTTTCAAATCAAGGCACAATGCTGTTGTGAGGCAATTTCTACTCAGAGAATCAAAGAATGATACAATTGTTTATGATGGAAAAGGACTTTAATATTATTGAGTCCATCCATTATCCCAGCACAGCCATGTCCAACACTAAACCATGTTCTTAAGTGCCACACAGACACATATTTTAAACATCTCCAGGGATGGTCACCCAACCACTCTCCTGGGTAGCCTGTTCAAATGTGTGTCAACCTTTTCCATGAAGACATTTTTCCCAATATCCAATCTAAACTGCCTGTGGTGTGACTTGAGGCCATCTCCTCTTGTTCTACTGCTTGTTACTTGGGAGAAGAAAGCCACCCCCACCTCACTAAAACCTCCACAGAGAGCTCAAACATAAGTAAATTGTGGGAACCACTGTGGAGAAAAAAAAAAAAGTCACGTAGAATAACAAAACGGCATTAACTTTTTGTCTTAATACCTACAAGTTAAGAAAAATGCGAGCTGTTAGTTGGCTAAATAAGTATCTAACCAACCTTAATTTTTTTAACCACAAAACATTAAATAATCCCCATCCAAAATTAAGAAAAAAGAAAACAGATACAGAAAAATAACCAATAGAGTTACTAACTGTACATAATTTCCAGTCCTTTTCCTGTGCAAGGCTTTGTAATAGGTAATGGGCTTTGCTCCCTAGCTTGCATTTAAAGTTAATTCACAGTGAGAGCTTTAAGTCACTTCAAATACACTGTAGGAGCAAATTTCAAGATTTGTATTGGGTTCTCTGTAAAAAACAAAGGATTCTACTCACAGAGGAATTTAAAACACCATGGCATTATCAATTGTGGACACAATTAAAATAGTCATTATGACAAAGCAGCATAATATTCTTCTAAAAGCAAAAAGGTGAGGCCTGCATTTGCTCAGCTTTTAAAAATCAAACAAAATCAGTACTGTTCTGCCTACCAGATCATTATTTTTAAGTATGCAGCTAGCACCCCTCGTATTTCCAATTTAACATGAATCCCACAAGTGTTTCGTTCGAGAATGAGCTCATGGGGTTACTGCACATTAAGGCAGAATTTTAAGTACTTGAATAAATTTGCATAAACAAATATTTGTACATGGAATATAACTAATTCAGAATCATATGCAACATACAGAGAAAATCTTTACATGCTCTTACTTGTGATTTAACATGGAAACCTATCTGCTTCCAAACACAGCACAGATTTGTCAGCCAAGGATACATGAAAGAAGCTTGAAATTTTACCAATGCCTTTTTAAAATTATCAGACTGTAAACTAGTGACTGAACAGTTTTTACAAGGTTGGAACACCTTTCCTCATGCTAATGCAACTACAAAGGCTGAACGATTTTTTTTTACTCTTGCCAAAATAACAGACATATTGCCCAATATAAAATGCTTCACCTCCACAATAAATAAAACAAACAAATAAAAAAGCTACAAAGTAGCAAAGAGCAGGAGAGCCAGAATCCTTGAACCTCCCCTAACTGAAGTATTACTGCTGAACGCCTGTGAGGCCAGGAAAAAAACTTCATCAGACAGGTAATTTAAAAGACAAAGTAGTGATCATCCCACATCTTGTTATAAAAAGTGCTCATTATATAGCTGCAAGTCAATGTGCCTACAAACTGGAGGATTTCCATCTAAAAAAAGATGGGGACAGAAAGATATTCCAACTAAAACAATCCACTGACAGTCAGGCGGATGTGGATCCAAACTACTTTTATAAAAAGAAACCTTATATAGATATTCATTGATTTTCTGTGTTCAGCATATCTGAAATGAGATGCTAAAAATCTTACAGGGCATAGGACAGACCAATGTTTAAAAATTAGAAAATAAAGAGAAAAGATTAGTAGACTGGGCAGGGGGGGAGTTGTTGCACATTTTCAAAGTTCAAAGATGAGTGGAAACCAAGTAATTGTGGCCAGTAATTAACTGAGCATCCTCAGTAGTGAGAACATGGTAAGGAAAGGCCCTTTGTTGAAATCTGCACGTTGGGAACTATTTCATATGCAAGCCAAACAAGATTTATTTAAATAAAATCAGTGACGACTGATCTACATTTGTCTGCCCAGCTACAAATCATCCAACACCCCACCACCCTCCCCTCAGCCATTATTCCTCTCCTACCTTCAAAACTCCCAGCAAACAGATAAATCCACATAATGGCTGGGACAAAAAGGATGGTCAGAGAGGCAGCCAGGAATTTCCGTCGCCCTCTGCAGATTCCCAGCATTCTCTCAAGAGTGCAGAATCCCAACCCAAGGCTGTTCCTATGTCGGAAGCAAATAGTCCACAGCCTCCCACATATTATTTTCTGAAAAGGAAAGGAAAAAATATTTCAACAGCTTATCACTGTACAGAAAGTTATAGACTATGCCAGCGTTCCAAAATAGTTAAAAAACAGGGCTAAAAAAGGGCTGCTGCAATTGCAAGGTGGTACCCATTTCAAAATTATCCACAACTACTTAATAATAAAACAAGTTTTAGAAGTCAAATTAAGACAGTAAGTCAATAAAACATATCATATCACCTAAATACACACGAAGCTCCACCTTACCAAGAGATGTCAGCTTTATTTACATTTTGTCCTCATTTTACTCTACAGGAACTCTGAGATCTTTGATGCCCATGTGTGCTGGGGTCCCATGGCAGATAAGAGAAAGCCACACACATTCCTTCACCTGCTCCCAAAGAGCAGAAGTAACACCACTGAATCAGTGATCCGTCTGCAATTGGTCATGAACTCAAGAGAGTGAACCAAAAAAAAGGAAAGCAGAAGTTTGGGGGTAGAGAGATGTTACTGAAATGACCCACTTTGGACACCCAAAAGCAGTGCTGATGATCTGCTGTGTAAAAGGGGAGAACAGAAAGTGCAAAACGGACAAGGAAATATTTGTATCCACGCAGGGGATATCAGAAGCTTTAGACTGTATGCCATGAGAAAAATTGATTCTACTGAATAACACAGTTTTTATCAGGAAAAAAAAATTTCTGATCTTAATTTGAAATAATTGGTCTGCATTTCAGAAGGGCCAAGAAAAAACATATGATGATTTTTATTCACAGGAAAACAAATATTCCCACACCAGTGCAGGCATGCAGAGCATAAAAATAATGTTTCATATTGATAGCAGGATTTTTTGAAAGGGAAGTAAAGGCTAGTAGCAGACAAGTTAGAAAAGGAAAGAGAAGTACTCAGTCCATGCAAATCTACTTCAGGTTTTGTGTGAAAGGGCTCAGGTTTTTCAATTCTAAGAATAGAAATAATCTACAAGAATGGTAGGGAAAGAAAGAGATTCTGGTAGTATGAGGTGTTTAATAACAGTGCCCTTTGACTTATGCTTAAACCAGCACTAGAGCTGATACAAGCAATGTATCATTTCTCCAGTGACATGTTAACAATGGCTGCTGTGTGTCTTGAGTGTCTTAGCTCTACAACTCCATATATATTGCAGCAAAAAATCAATTCTCAAATTAAATTACAGCAAAAATGAGAATGTAGACAAAAGAAACAGGTTCAGACAAAAAGTCTCATGCTGGAGGATACCTGGCTGCAGTAATCAGGCAAACTTACAACTGTTCCTTGAACATTCAATAGAGCCCACTGTAGTACACTACAGTTTAAGAGCCATGATAGTACTCTGACCTTGGAACTGATAAAATGGACTGTAATTTGTCCAGAGCCAGCACAAAAAGCATTCCATTGTGTCAGCTTTTCAAGGCAATGAATGCCTCACCAGAGAGATTTTGCACAAAATATGTGGGCAGACTTAATATTACAACTGTGGTATTAGAGTCACTCTGTGTTAGACGGAGACACACATTAGGTAGATAAATTGTGGAGAGCTCTTATCTTTACTCACTGTATTTGGATAATGATTACATTTAATTTCTTTTCCTTATAGCACATAGCTTGTAGAACTCTGAAGAGAGTCCTTTACATGCCTCCTTGAAAAACACTGATAATTTTCCAGGCTTCTGTGTTTATAAGCATGTCTATTATAAAATGCACAGAATCACTTATTTTAACTAGGAATTCCTTTTTTTCCTTAAATGTACTAGCATGCACCACTAACATCAGTCTGTGCAAAGAAAAATTAAACCTCTGAAAATGTAAACTCCCAGGCACAGTAATTGGCAAATAGCCACATCTTGCACTGAAACACATACTGGCTTGATACTGCTCCTACCAATGACACCTGTAAAACTTACAGTTAACAAAGAAGAGTCAACACCACAGTTTCTGAAACCACACTGTTACAAGTGTGCTGATACAAATTTCCAGGGCAACAACATACAGACTCTGAGTTATAGTGCTGCTGGTAGATTAATTCATCCTGGGGTGGCATATTTAAGAAATAATTTGATTTTTCCTATATATTCTTTTAAATAGCCATGCAAGTTAAGTTTCTGAACAGCTTGATATGGAGGATGAAATCCAGCTTTTCTGCCCTATGAATGTAAATTATTCTAACAAATCAAAAAGGTATAAAGCACAAAGAACTGGGAGTATTGAACTCCCAGTTCAGCTGAGAAGGAAAGACAGGAATGTGGCAAAATCAGTTTTCCACAAATTGTCATCTTTCAGACAAAACAGCCAAATCATTTTGCACATTCATGCATATTTTTTATCTAACTAGAAAAACATTTGGGAAAATCCTAAACAGGCAAGTCAGTTTGTGAGGGATCACCCTAGGAAATGTTAAGATACATCTTTTAAGAGTGCGTTAAAAGAGCCATAAGCCACTTTAAATTATGCTTCTACTATCTCCCCACCTTCCCAAAGTTGTGAATAGCTTCCCTTGGGTCTTAAATACTCATTTTTAGTGTATAAAAATCAGCCCCTGCTGAGTACTTTTTTCCAAAGTAGACGATGCATCATGTGCAACCCTTACACAAGCAATTACATAAAAGGTCCATGAATGGTAATGAAGATCCTTGGCTTACAGGAAGAGATTTGGACTCAATCACGTATACACTATTGGCTTTACTCAGAAACAATGTTACTTAATTTACCACTGTCAAATAAATTGAAAGACACACATTGCAGCTCTTTTGACTTGATTTTCAGCAGGTGCCAGATTGACATCCATCACGGTAGGAAAGGGATTGACAACACTGGCTGGACCAAGGACTGAGCAAAAAAACACAGTTGGCACATTTCTGCCACACGAGCCTGCAAATGCCTTCCAGAAATCTCCTAGAGTCTCCACTGCTCCTCAGTAGAATTGCCACAGTCCTACTGAATCACTGTCACCTGCCTAAAAGCTCTTAGAAAGCAGTTTCATGGTGCGAGCTAAAACTGAAGCTACTTCAGATGTGACGTTGCTAGGCACATCCATCTTTTCAGTAAAATGGTTCACTTCATTTACACAAAGCCATGCAGTGCTCCTCCTGACAGCTTTCAGTCTCAACGGCTGTGCTAAGTAAACACCTGTACTCAGAAATACACAGCATGAAATATATCAGAAACTGTAAAACAAAGGATGAAGGAATAACCCAGCCAATTTAACCACAGCATCCAGGTGTGGTATTCCAATCATAAAACAGCCAGTGGTTGCTCCTTTCCTGTTGCCCAACTTAGCATTTTCAGATCTGAGCCACAAAGGGCATCTGCAACTTTATCGATCTTTATTGGGTTTATCTCAAAGCAAGGGAGACCAAAATTAGACCCAGAGTGAAAGGGAGCATTTGTGTTTGCACTTTCAAACACAGTCTCAGCAATACCCCTCCAGACACAATCAGATTTTCTGCTTGTGCCACAGATACTAAAAAGTGCATGCATTGCAGGGTATTGTTCTACCTTCCTCTTTAATTGTGCTCCAAGAGCATCATATAATTGTATTTCAGAAATATGATTCAGTAAATAATACCAACAAAAGCTAGCTGCACGCACATCATATGGACTATGCCTTGCTGTCAGTGTGTCAGGTGCTCTAAAGTTCTAGGACACACCAGTTCCGGATTTATAAAACCTACTGCACAGAAACAGCTCCACAGACTGTGCTGCGACCATGGGCCAGCTCACCCCTCCCAGACTGCTGCCACCCATGCTCCAAAAGGCTTGGATAATTCCCCAGTGTGCAGGGTCACCGTGGGAATTAAAATAATTTGGGGTTCTCATTACTAAGACTTACTCACTGGACCAGAATGACCTTTCTTACCTTGACATATAGTCAAGTACTTCTATTAACTACACTAACTTAACAGAGTGGTTTCTTTGTTTTAAATTGTGGATTATCTCCTCAGCTAAGCATGAAGCAGCTCTCAACCAGTATGTGCAGCACATATATTAAAGTATGTAACACAACACTAATCACATTGGCATTCAGTTTCTATATATTTATTTCTTTTAATTACGGCATGAGAACTTGACTATGTCAGACATTCAGTAGGAGTTCTGTGAAACAATGGAAGTAATTATGAAAACAAAAATCAAACACAATTAATTAGATTTAACTGCTCTACTATAAAAAGCTTTTCTAACTGCTTCGAACATTTCCTTGCATTTGTAACAGTTAATCTTTTCCCAGTAATCTTCCATTTGTTTTCAGAGCCACTGGAAATAAATATATGCAGTTAAAGCTGTTTACACAGCAATCCTGTGCCTTGGCTTTGTTGTGTTTTTAAAATTAATGTTATCTAATTCTTTTTGCACTTGCAGTCTCTCTGCTCTCTTTCTGCACACTTGCACAGAGTCAATGAACAATTTCTGCTGCAAAGCTTTTCCCTTGGCTTCGTATCAATGTAGCATTTCTCCCTTATGGAAGATTTTTCAGATTTTTGTCAAAAACATAAATAACATAAAGTAAAAAAGCAGTATCTTATGCAATATTTTTCTGATGTTTTTTTACATGTTGATAATGAGGATTTATTAGACAGTCAGACTTTATCTTGCAGCTTTGCAGTCTTCCTATTATGGGAGCTGGTTGTCATGTGACATTGTAACATTAAAGAAAAGTTTAGTACCATAAAGGCAGGGTGTAGAGTAAACTCAAGACTAGGAAACACAATATGAAAAAATTAAATTATAAATCTTTATTTAATTAAACATTTCTCTGATAATTTTTATGTTTTTTAGTTAATTAAACATTTCTCTGTTAATTTTTATGGTTCAAACCCAGACAGCATCTATGTACAACACAGCCACTTGATCCCCACACATCCTTCCAGAAGGATGGGGAAGAGACTCTGAAAAGGGGAAAACTCATGGGTTGAGACAAGAACAGCTTAATAGTTCAAATAAGATAAAACATTATTATTAACAGCATCATTATTATTACAACAACAACAGTAACCGTAATGAAAAGGAGACAGAGGAATAAAACCCAAGAAAAAGCAAGTGATGCCCAATACAGTTGCTCACTGCCTGCTGACCAGTGCCCAGACTGTTCCTGAGCAGCAGTCAGCCCCTTCCAGATAACTCTCCCAGTTTGTATACTGGGCATGTTGTCATATGCTATGGAATATCTCTGGCCTTTGGGTCAGCTGTCCTGGCCATGCTTCCTCCAGGCTTCTTGTGCAGCTCCTCATTGGCAGAGCATGGGAAACTGAAAATCATTTGATCTGAGTACATATGACTTACCACAAACCAAAATATCAGGGTGTTATCAACATTATTCTCATATCCAAAACACAGCACTAAGCAGAAATTTAACTCTATTCCAGTCAAAATCAGGATAGTTAATATATTCCACTTCTCAAGGTTTTAGAACAGAAATAGCATTTTGAAAGAAAATGCCATCACGCATCAATCTCTTCTTCTTCCACCCAGAAGAAATTAATACAGAAACTAATCTAAGGCCCCTTTTGTTTCCACACTCCAAACTTCCCTGGCATTGGAGAACCCCTAAATCAAACTTCTTAATCCTACAGTACCATGACTTAAAAGAAGGATTAGGAATCCACTCAAACTCAGCATCGAGCTCACAAGTTCTGTGAAGCCACTTTAAAGTAAAAGATTACAGCAGAGTTTCCAAATGCTACCAAATGCACTCTTTTTCAACTAGTTACAAGGAAGCAGTCCTATCTGTAAGAGAGAAAATAGCCAGTAAGTTGACAGCACAAATGAGTTCTGCCTTGGAACTGTGCTAACTTGTCCGAGGGCACACAGGATTGACATCTTTTATATCTTTACTCAGTATGTGCTGTGGCTTAAGGAAAATTCTATTAGTGCCCTGTTAATCAAAGTATTCTAGAAGGTTCCAGCTGTAAGAAACACCACCACAAGAATGGAATCTCTCTTGACAGTAGTCACAGACAGAGAGAAGCAAATAAATAACATGCTTTCATATTTTTCTGCTTTCATTTCCATGTACTCCTTTATGTATGTACATATATATATTTAGATATACACTTCCAATGGTATTCTTTTTTCCTTTCAAGCCTACACTGTCATTCAAAAGAATGAAAGCCTGCAACTTCCAAAATTCTTATTAAGGAATAAGACAATCTAAGACCAACAAGACAAGAATCTTTTTTTAAGTCTCCAATAAAATGTCACTTAATATGAGGGGAAAAAAAATGCAATCAGTTGAGAAAAGAGAGAAGCAACAAAATACAATCATGACAGAAAGATTTATCTTGCCTGTAATATTTCATTTGCAACCAAAGAATTATACTTACTTTTAAAGCAGCTACTGACCTCTTTTCTCTCAAGGAGTTCTCCAAACCCCATCTTTACTCCACTTTCTCAGCTATATGGGCATACAGCATCAGTATTTTCTGACTCCCCATCTTATGTAAGGACTCAGCACAACTCATAGAAAGTGAAACAGAGTCTGGTTTGGTTTATGTATGGCAGAATTCTAACAAGACCCTACGTACACCTACTAAGAGTACCTTTGAATTTGAGATTCCAATGCCACTGAATTATGAACATACTGGAGACCATGGCCAGCCATCAGTATCACACAGCTGTGATACAGGACCTTTCAAGAGAAAAGCAGCTCTCCTTCAGAATCACAGTCTAGAGTCAGGCCACAGCATTATTACATGTATGAATTCCAGACTTATAAAAAGGACATAGCTTTCCAAATCCAAGCATCTTCACCTAAAGTAGTGGCAGAAGGCAATTTAAAAAATAAAAAACCCAAAACAAAAAACCAAGTAACATGCTATCTGTTCTAACCTCAAAGAAAACACCAGTTTGTTGGTGCATTGCTGCTCCACCAGCCTCTACACCAGAGCCTCTTTCTACTGCATAATCAAAGAGAGACAAGCCATGGGCTTGTCCATTCATCTTGTGTGCATACAACTGCATAGAAAAGAAAATGCTCTTTAAAACAGGAGTAGGGCACTATGTGCATCATATACAACCCAGCTCTGCAATTTTTATGCTAATACTTTGCTTCTCAGCTGAAGTTCTTGGATGCTTGTTCAAAAGCAGTGTTTACCTCCATTAGAATCCACTACGTATAAAGCTGCTCTAACGAGGAAATTGATTAAAGATTCATTAGAAAGTTTTGCACAGGAGAGAACAATAACTTCTTGAACTGTTCCTCCCTGACCAAAAAAAAAATTCATCTCTCTATGAAGCAAAGTGCTACTATAAAAAATTCTAAAAAGCATGAAACCCCCCCCCACCCCCCCATCTTTTATTTTACTGCATAGATCTCAAACTACAAGTTGGTTTTACATGAGAATTTATAACATGCTTACATATTCATAGCATGTTTACAGCAGCTACTTACTTGGCAGATGGAAATAAAAGCTGGCATCATACTTATAAATTGATCTTTATTAAATATTTGTATTAAATTAGGCAAATTAATTAAAAAAAATAAAGAAATAGATAAATGGACCCAGGTGGGTCTCTCCTCAATCCTGACAGTAAGAAGGAAGGAGCTGAGAGGTGCATAGATCCCGTGGGTCAAAACTCAGTTGTGCAGCTGGTACTGAGTGACAGGAGACACCTGGCTGCAGCAATCAGGTAATGGATGAATACAGGTGTTTTAAGAAGGACTAGCCAAGAAGACCAGAAGTAGAAATTGTTCTTTATGTGAGAACAGCTGAAATACCTGAAGCTCTCCTTAAGATCATCCCCCTCTACTCAGCAAGGATGAGAAACAACTGGAATGCAGTGTCCAGATCCATGCTCCCAGTGACACAGCTAAAGTGGCTGCAGAGCCTCCATCCTTAGAGACATTCAACACCCAACTGTCCTCCAGCAACCTCCTTTAGCTGAGCTTGCTTTAAGCAAGGTGTTCAACTAGAGAATGTACAGAGGACTCTTCCTCTGCAACTCTCTAATTCCTGATGCCACAATTTTGTACCTAGTCATAAAACAAATAATGGCCATTTAACGTTAATCCTCAAAATTCAAACTAATAGGTATTCTGCTATGCATGAATGAACATGCACATAAACAATTACTCACTTTGAAACACACAGAGAATCCTGAGTTAAACTTTTAGCTAGTACAAATCAATATAGTTTTAGTAAGACCAATTCAACTAGCATCAATTCACAAAAACTATGGACTAAGTCTCTCAAACTTGCATGAAAGTGCACTCTTTTTCAACTTGTAACTAGTTGAAAAAGAGTGCATTTTCTATATAAGCAACAAAGTTCTCACCTCATTACTATTGCCTAAATATCATCAAACCTATAAATATTTTATCATATTTATATAAAATGAAACAAATGTTGAAACAAAAATTCCAAGAACTGCTGGTAATTTCCTATTTGAATAATCAAGACTCAGCAGGTGAGGTGTATGGATATATGTGACCATAACCAAAAGCAGAAGACAAATCTTTAGCTACAATCACAGTGCTGCTTTACCAAGCACACTATACAGTCTCAATAGCTCTTTGATACTACTATGGAACATCAAATAGCACCAAGAATTGTGAGCAACCCTTTGTTTGTAAGTTTCCTGCTGAAATCCCTGTGTTTCAAGGTTCAATATTTATTATTTCTTAAATATTATACCATCCAAGTGGGCTATAAGGACTATTTATTTCTGTAGGCTTTCTGTAAGCACCTTTCCCATTACAAATTAATGGGAAAGGTGCTTACACCCCACACTCCATTTTAGCTGACAGAAAAGCAAAGATCTTGCAGAACAATTTGGTGTCAGACACTTTTTTAAGTAGGAAAGGCTGCTGTGGATTTAGGTTATTTCACAAAGGACACGTTCTTGAACACTGGAACATGGCTTGATAAACTGGAATTTATAAGCACAGATGTCTCATGGCTTCTTATTCAGTACTACACAGATTAATATAGGTATTAGACAATGACACGAGTTTTAATTACAAAAGGACTATGAAAGGTGTTATCAAAGCTAAACAAAGCTGCAGAAACCAGCTTCAAGAGGAGATGCTGGCAAAAACACTTTCTAAAGAATCCACATTTTCCATGTGTGGAGTTAGCATTTCAATAGAATCATAGGAAAGTTCAGGTTGGAAGGGACCTCTAGAGGTCACTCAGTCCAATCCTCTACAAAACAGGTTGAATAATGCTCCTTCAAACCAACGTATCTTTTGCAGAGCTCTTTACTCTTCATTTAAAAACTACTGTCTGAGGGAGGGTAGTTTGCCTGGAGATAAAGGGCAGTGGGCTCTGTGCTCCTATGTACTCTCGATTTCCAGAAATTGCAATGATTTTCACTAAACATTTCATTATATCTTTGTGTGAAAACTTCACTGTCTGTAATTTCTACTGATCTCATTATCATCACCATTGTTTTCGGAAGTTCCTGTAATTCTGCAATTAGATGAAGGTACAGAAATAATACATATAAAATATTTAATAAGTCTCTTTAATACAGTAAAAAGAATTACCTTATTCAAATGCACATAATTAACAATTCCACTGTAAATCTGATTATAATTCATCATTTTCAGGGCAAAGGGGAGGTTGCCAGACCTTTTCTAACAAAAGGAAGAGAGGATAATGATGATGTTGAGGATCATGAAAGGATGTAGAGGAACATAAAGGCATGGACATGTTATATAAGACAAAAGCATGCTTTGCACTGGCTGGTGGAGATAAGGAGAGAGAGAGAGGATGAACACCTCTTATTCTCTCTCCTAACTCCTTCTATATTCTAGTATCTTTAAAGACAATTTGACTCTTTTTGTGTCTGGCAATCATTAATAAGACCAGAAGTCAAGCTACCCTCTAGGACTTCAATAGCAAGTCTCATGAGAGCAGGACAAAGACCAGGTAGGAGTCTCAGAGAGGAATTTAGGTGAAAGAGATCTTTACTCTCAAGTCTGAGATTGTTGTCAGTATTTCACCCAAGTTAAACAATCAAGCAGAAATGACTGAAAGTTTTATTATGAATATTCACAGCTGCAAAGGAAATGCTGAAAGACTCTTCAGCTTTGTATACTGAAGTTTGATTCCTGGAACATTCCACACATTAGATCTTTATAATTTAAAACCAAGAAATCCTTAAATATGTCTTTATACAAAAATACTTAAGAACACACATATATAAATATTACTTAAACTGATACCAAAGCCAAAACAATACATTTGAAGTTAGTCTAAGCAATGGAGCTGCAGTTAAAATAATCCCACGCATACCAATATTTTAGCAATTTGGCTCCCCTGCTCGTTCCAGATCTGTGATTTGCTAAGGTTCTCCACATATCTCTTAGGTCCTGGGCTTCCTTGCAGACGAGACAGGTAGGTTCATCTGACACAGAAGCAGGGGAATTCTTGAATAAGACTTCCTATAGGGGCTATTCCCTACAAACAGCATAAATAAGATTGCCCCCTGTGCACTGTAACACTCCCCCAGTACTGCCTCAGCAGGTTTGCTGCCTTCAGGCACTGCCATCATGCAATGCCTCAAAAAATACAACACACACACCCCTCTGCATCATGATGTGAGTTGGGTGAACTGTGGCCCTTTTTGTGGATCATACAAAGAGAAATAAAAATAACACTCTCTTGGGATCCAAACAGAGGATTATCACGTTACCCAACATAGATGCAGCCAGTCTGTTCCAAAGGGGCCAAGCCCTTCCCACCTCTTGGCCTCCAGACCAGGACATCCTCTGGAGGCAATGCCTTTTGCAGTACAATGCTCATGGTTATAATGTCAGTTTTGTTACCTACAGATGATCTACTCTATTCTTGTATCACAAGCATCACATGATCTGTTATCATAACCCTATTGGACATAGGGACACAATAATTTGAATCTATTGGCCATGTAAACTGCCGATTAAATGATCATAAACTAAATGAGGTCAATTCAGTTATAGCTGTACAGAGACTGGGATCACAATACTGACCCCAAGGCCAATGCTTCACCATCAAGATGAGCTATACCTCAATATGTACTGCAACAGAGAGCAGTACCCGCTATGGATCACTGACTGCACTTTCAGCAGAGGAGCTTTCTCACTCGCTCATGGGAACCTGTCAGTGAGACAACATGAAAATATAATGGCTGGGAAAACAATTCTAGCACATTTCTAAAAATAAAACTTCTTGAAACTTTTTTTGTTGCTAGGAGATGCAAAAATATAGGACATAACAATGCAGTTATTTGAAGGGCAAGAAAAGTAGTCCAGGGTTTTATTATTATTAGCTAATGTGATTCAGACAGACAGGTTGATTTTCACAACAAATTACATAACATTGTTTTTCCAAAATTCACCCACAACTATGAGGACACAGTTTGGTAGGAAATATTTTGTTTATTGCCAAGCCCCTATTAACTACTTTTTCAATTGATAAAAAAGACTGAAAAGGGCTTGGATGACTTTGGTTTTTTTTGGCTGCTGTGGATGAGACCTATGGATCTATAAAATACATGCAGTGATTATATGTTTTATTGCAGAGCTTAAAGAGAAGGTAAATCCTTTATTTCTAATGCAACAATGAAACTGCATTGAGAATATCTGAAAATTTAGAGAATATGCACAAATTAAATGATCCAAATTTTTAAAAGATGTCATCATTTGCAAAACACAGTACTATTGTTAACTTTAGGATACACAAGTTAATAGAAAACTACAGTATTTTTTTCACCACTAATTCCTGGGAAAATATGAGCTGCACATATTTTACAGGCAACTTGGAATTTGGCCTTGGAAGTCCTGAAATTAAACTTTCAATTATTTCTCCTTATTTGTCACAAAAGATTCAAAATTGTAAGATTGATTTTGTTTGCCTTGTTTTATGGAAATGTCAAGGTATACCTTGTGGTGACTACATTTCTTATACTGTGCTACTAAGAGACACTTAAAATGTATTCAGTTATTAGAAGGTGCTCTGGTAGATAAAGTGAAGCCAGCCCAAATGTATGCTTTGAGTGTGTTAAGAATGACAAAATTGGAAATTTCAACAGTAAGGCTGCTGAAATACCTGTTCTATAACATGCTAAAAACCCTCTACAGTCTTCAGACATTTACTGACATTTAGATGTAACTTTGTAATTAAAGGGTAAATTATGTTCTGAGTGGTTGATTCTTCGGCCACAACTTTGAAAATTATTTATCTAATAAAAAAAAAAAAAAAAGTAAAAGCAGGGTAAAAAAATGTGAAAAATGCTTGTGCCAGTAATATGCATTACCTCCAAAATGCATACCCACTGACTTTGTATTTCAATGGCACCAAGCAAAATCACCTACATTTGATTCACTTCCCCTGAAAGGAAATATTCTTTTAAAAGGAAATGACATTTATTCCTGAAAGGTTTCAACTTGATTAAATGCTAATTTGGATGTTCATTGTTTGTATTTCATACAGTTTACATACTCTCTTATGGAATAAAGTTTCACATTTGCAGACTTGTGAAATATATTCGTTTCTAGCTCACATACAGCAGCTGGAAGAATACTTTACTTTTTAAACAGACTTTGAGAGATTAAAAAAACCAGTTTATATTTATTGATACGGCTGACCATAAAATTACAGGATCTCTACAGCCAAAGACTTTTGCAAACTGATTTTGAAACAGAGAGACAGTGAAATATACTGAAAGCAACAATGAGCACCATTTTAAATAAGAAAATGAAGCTGTAGATAACTGGAGAGCAAGGTTAATGACTACTAAAAATTATAGTACAGTGAAAAATATGCTAAAGAAAATGGTGATCCTTTAAAATGTCCCCTAAACTAAGGCAATATGTCTTCTTTCTGCCTAAGTGGCCATTTCAACAACATGCATTAGCAGCCTGACAACCCTGGGTGTCTCAGAACTGAAGAGAGTTCCCACCAGCTGAGGAGGGAAAGAAGGGACTGCTCTTCTCATTTTCTTAAAAAGCACCTTCAGATTGGAAAGCTTTGAAAGCTTGTATCTCAAATCACCTGCAACTACAAAAACATCAACTTTTCCGTTTTTAGTAAGTATGAATGCTGAAGTTTTATTAGAACTTCAAGAACTGATCTTGAAATAAAATGTCACCTTCTCATGGCTTCTGAGAAAATCACAGGGGTTAGCGCTACTGTTGGAGGCATTTCTGGAAATGCACAGATCTTCTGGATGCGAGTGCCAACCATTACTTGATACAGATCTCATTTCAGGCTCTTATCATGCAGCTTTTGGAATTTCTGAGTGTGATTCGGGCAGAATGTGCCTGCTGTATTTAACTGACTTCCAAACACACATACTATGATGACAAAATGTTTATAAACTCTAACAAACAGCTGCCTGGAGTAGGTTGCAACCAATCAAGGTAGAGGTTCTTGAATATTTCAACTATTGAGAAAACCTTACTAATTATACACATATAATACAGATAAGAATCCATGTTAAGACATTTACAGATGAATATTATAAACCAGTTCTATGAAGTAAACCAAAATTGTAAAGGTTGACTCATGTCTTCTTAGTCTCTAAAAACACTTTGGAAGAAGCAATGTTGAATGTGCAACACACCTTGAGGTATTTTTTTGTCATCTTCAAAGCTATATTCCATGATATGATCAAACACTGTATGTGTCATTCTTCTAATACTTAAAGTGATGCTAGCAAATAATTACATGAAAGAGTTTGGGGGGAAAACTGCCTTTTGAACAGAAACAAACACGGGTTTATCAGCTGAAAAACTATGAAACACTACAACAGTTCTTTGGGATAATATTTTACTACTTTTGATGCTAAAATACTTTAGCAGTATAAACAGAATTGTTTTAGCTGTTCTCATCCCTCCTCTGAGGGTCTGAAATTTTTCAGCATTTCCAACATTTCTGTAACATATCTTGATACAAAGATCCCTGGATCTTTAAATTAAATGTAATAATATTTAAATATCTTTAAAAACTTAGGAGCTGAAGAAAAATTCATTACCCAGCAAGTCAATGTTAAAGTTAAGAAAAGAAGCCAAAGAGCCCAACTGCAGTGAAAATCTCATCTAAGCAATACTTCAATCCTCATTAATATTTTACCACAGTAGCTCAATAATATTGTCTAAGTGCCACTAACAAAGATTAATGAATCAGATCTACACACTTTGTGTATTTTTTTAGGGTTTTTTTCACTTATAACATGCTGGATTTTCTGTTTAGGTTTTATTGCCATCTGTGAGGTTAAGAGATATTGGATAAGAACATCTAAAATTGTTTTGCTACATGAGGAATACAAATGACTTGAAGGTAAAAGAATTCTAAAGTTTATGGGGAAAAAAGTACAATCTGCATGCTAATAGCAGTAATATTATCAATTAAAACCCTACAGCTACCATGACATACGTCTCACAAATTCAAACCCTATTCCCTTTGGTGAATCAATGTGGAAAAACACAGAGAAGCAGACAGTTTCAGCTACAACAGAGAAATAATTCAATAAGTGATTTTACATCAGCATTCTAATTCAGAGGAGGAACACTTTCATCCCTTTCGACACAATCTCCCCAAACATTCCTTCTTATTCTAGACTGAGCTGCATGACTGAGGAGTCTGAGAGGGGACAAACTGGATACCCTTAGGACGGAAAAAAAACAGAAGATACATTCCAGAGGGTATGCTAAAGGATGCTCAGCTGCTGGGACAAGATTGCAACTAGACTACTGTAAAAAACCTTGAATGAATGCAGCCTGTGTATATGGTCCTCTGCACTGACTATTTCACTCTACACATCCACTCCTGCTGGGCCTCAGTAATTGTTAAAGTGGACAAAGCTGTACCACATCAAGCTACAGAAAATGCTGAAGCCACACCAACTAAGAGGCAAAATGGAAAAGAACATTGTATTAATGGGGAACAAGTCACAGGCTGTGGAGCTGTCAGAAAAATCAACAGCTGTAATCAAATGCAAGTTTTTTCTTCATCTAAAAATTAGGCTATAAAAGAATTTCCCTTTTTATCATCCCAGTCATAACCTGTCTTGTGCTGAAACAGAACAGCTCAGCTAATTGGATACTTGATAAAGGTAGCTTATTTGGGGCATTTTCCTGCATTTGCATTTACAGGAGGCAAAGGAGGCAAATTAATTAGCATCAACACTTTTTTCCCTTCAAACCTAAAATTCTAGACCAGTTAATTCCTCAAAGGTAGCAATGAATTAGACACATTCTAACTCCCAGTACTTCAAAGAAACTTTTTAACTGAGACATACAGAATTCAGGGTACTGTTGCCGTCCTAAACGCTTCCAAGCAAACAACCGAGTTCCAGGGAGGAGGGGGACAGACAGAAATTACACACCCTGATGCTGCCCTCCGAGACGTTTTTAAGTGTATAACCGAGTTCCAGCAAGAGGGTGCAGATTCGGAAGCCGTGCGATTCCCGGTGCGCGGCCGGCCG
>JAYDZK010000056.1:51095060-51133745 GCA_034509185.1 Euphonia xanthogaster | reverse complement strand
TCTTCTATTCTTTTAGTATAGTTTTAATATAATATATATAATAAAATAATAAATCAGCCTTCTGAAACATGGAGTCAGATCCTTGTCTCTTCCCTCTTCCTGGGACCCCTGTGAACACCACCACACTCCATCCCTGGAAGGGCTCATCATGGCTAGATTAGACGGGGCTTTGAGCAACGTGGTCTAGTGAAAGTTGTACCTGCTCACGGCTGTGAGAGAATAAAACAGAGGCTATACCTACAGCTTTTACAATGTATCTCCTCCTTTCCAGAACTAGAGAGATCAAAGGGATTACAGAACTCACTTGCACATAGGAAAGGATGTTTTTTTCATCCCATCAATCAATTAAATGTGGAGAGAGCAAGACTACACAAAAAGAGTTTGGATGAAGTATGAATGGAAACATTGTGGAAGGACCAAAAGAAACATTCAAGGAATCAGTAAGAGATATTGCATGTTCATCGGCACCCCCAAATACACCAGTTACCAACTGCTTCCACACGCAGCTTCTCAAGTGGTCTGGTTTTAGAAAAAAAAGGACAAAATTAAAACATTAAGAGAAGGACACAGGAAGAACAGGATTAGAGCTATAAACCACCCAGACAAGGACAGTACAGAAATCAGCAGCATTGCTTACTGACTTACAGCAATGCTACAGAACGAAAGGGCCAAGATTGCAATCACTGTCAACTCCGAAAGAGTACAAAAGGTACAGTCAAAAAACCCCACGTGATCACCAATCAAGAAGAAAAATGGAGAAGATATGATGAGGACTTAATAGCCAGCATCTTCTATCCTTCCTGTCCCTGTAAGTAATCCCAACCCCATCACCTGATCACACATCTAGGTGCTTCTGAATATGTGACAACAAAGTGAAATCAGTGAAAGATTAAGTATGAGAAGGAAAAATGTGTTTTCTTGAAGTAAAATCATCTGTCCTTTCTATAGGCCTTCTCTTATTATATTTTGTCACACTAGTTGCTAAACCTGTGATCACCTGTGCTCCCAGTCAGGGCACTGAAAAAAGTCATACCATACCTTGTTCACAGCAGAAAACTTAGTACTTGCTGCAGAAGCCAACATGCTTGGGGACGCTGAGTCATAGGATCCCATTCACAAATGCATGCTTACTGCATAGTCTCATGTGAAAACATATGCCACACAAACAAATAACTATCCCTAAGCATCTTACATGCTGAGATTTTAATAATTAGGGAAATCTGTTCATAAACAGGAAAACGAGCTATGTGTCACTCAAGTATAAACACCCTTGTCATGCAAGCCTTTTCTTGCTGTCTTTTATAAAATGAATGGCCACGAAAGGATACAGCAACTAAATGTTGTACAGTCAATACAAGCTAGTAACAGCTACTGTTATTACTTGTACTGATGCAGTAATTAATTCCCTTTTGTCACACACAGCAGCTTTCTTTAATGGAGCTCCATCCATGAATACCAAAACCAGGCAGAGTCCTTCCTCCAGCAGCAACAGGCCAAGATCTGTGATGTGTGCAGATCCAAGTCCTGTCCCTGCTGTTATTGTGAAATTCCATACAGCCATGGTAAAGACAGAGTGACAATCACGAAGCAACTACACATTTGTGACAGTTCAGACACTGGTTAACAGTGATCCAAGAAACACTTTTGCTCCCCCTTCCAGTTCCACAGATGGAACCATACTTACAAGCATGGCATCACATATACAATCAATGATATTATTTAACTTCTTCCAGCTGTAAGCAAATGAATGGACTCCCCATTGCATTTGATGGAGAAGTAACAACTGCTAAGCAAACAACAGCATGGGCCACAAAGAGTTTAAAAGCTGAAAGGCAAAACAAAGGGAGTCAATTTCTCACAAAGCTCTAGTATGCAAAATTGTGGAAGCATTGGTAAGTAAAGCATGTTACTACAGAAGTAGCCTATATACTGTAAGCACTTGGTGTGGTTAGTGCTTTAATAACATGCACATTAAGTATTACTGTTTGAAGTTTTAACGCAATAAATTACAGCTCCACTACTCTGCCTCTAAAATAAGGTTCTTTCCTTTGAAATCTATTACCACGTAGGATAAGGCAACATTTCATTAACACGCAAGTGTTGAAAAAAAAGAGCCTGCACAGTCAAAGTTTGCAACACAGATAGACATTTTTACTTTATTTAAACAAAACAAAAAGAAGTTGGAAAAGAAGAGCATTAAGAGAAAAGAAGCACACTATGTTTGCTCTAATGGGAGGTAAAGAAAGAACAAAGAAACTTCTGACCTCAGGCACAGCCAAAAATAAAAGGAGCAATGTGGCTTCTCTCCTCACACAATTGCTGACTCTGTATTCACTTATTCCCATTACATACCATTCAGATATGCAAAGGAGCTGGTAATTTCTTCAGGGGAAGATTTTTGCCATGTTATTTATTAGCTAGGAAATAATCCCTGACACATGCTGAATTTTTTGACAGACTTGATTGGTTTTGACTCAGCCTTTTGATTATTATACACCAGCAGTGCCTATGAAAAAAAAGTAATTTCTCTTAGCTTCTTATGGTGTGATAATTCCAGAGTCCTCCTGACAGCACTTATTGAGTCATTTCAAATACTATTAATTTCTTAAAACTTCTACCTACTCATATTACTTGTGGGTTCAAGCCTGTTTGTTTAATCTTTGTCTCAAACGGTTAGATTTTTAACAGCCTTAAAATGTCTGTGTAGTAATGCATGGTATTGCACAGACCCTCTGTAAGCAGGAATTGTATGTATTTCTTCAAGTGTTGTACCTCAACTGGCATACCTCTGTTGAACCTTCAGTATTGTCTGCCACTTTATTCCATAATAGAGTTACATAGTTCCTAAGGTGGCAAAGCTTTTTGAATCATTGATTTTGAGAATCCAATTGAAGACATCTTAGTGGGAGGTCCCACTTTCATAAAGTAGAATTCAATATTCCATGAAAATCAGGCTCCCTTTAGTTAAACTCACATGCCTGATAGGCTAAAAATAAGTGCAAGAAAAGCAGAGTTTTCTGCAGAGGAAAGCTCTTGCATCACTGCTGACAGAAGAAAACTGGCCCCTGAAACATGTTATGCCACCAAGCTTCAACTGTGGTCATGAAATGTTGAGCCTAAGTCCTATCCATGGTAACTCGGTTTGTACATCATGTACCTTGACCTCTGCATACTTTCCTTTGAATCAAAATTTAATTTATTGGAAAGCTTCATACGTGTAAGTATTAAAACACAACAGCAGAGTGCAAGTTTCTTTACAAAGCATTGCTGAAAAATCAGTATGAAAACTCAAAGGAACATTAGATACTCTAGCAAGCAGTTAGGTAATTGAAAGGTTAGAAAGTGACTAAAAAAGCTGCAGCCATCTGATCATTTGCTTGAGAACAACTTTATCCACAACCTTCTCCCCCCATAATCAAATATAATTTAACGTAAAGAAAAATTCTCAGAGTCTCCTAGCTACCATGGAGCAAAGAAGTGGAAGGTGGAGCAGGAACTGAAGAGGAGCAGGACACTGAGAAGCTTACCTGATAGATGCTCTAGCCCTTTGTCAGGACTTGCAATCAAGTACAGAGACTGAGGGTTCAGGACACCCTAGGCACAACACACAAGCACTGCAGCCAGACAGAGCACTGACAGTGACGCTTCCAACAGTGTCTCCTGTGATCTCCCAGCAAATGAAAGATTGTTATCAAAGGCAGCTCAGCTCTCTAGGAACAGAGAAGCACTGAGACACCAGAGCCATAAGGATCCCATTCTAGCTGCATTTATGGCAACAGCACACAGGCATATGCCATTGCCACACTGCACACTAGAATACACTGCAACAGACCAGGGCATTTATTACTCTTACACACTGCCTTAAAGGATTAACTATTCCTCCTATCATTGGTGAAGCCTTTGCAACAGTGGCATGCAGAAAACTTCTTTAATGTTATAGAAATTATAGAACAGTACCTCCCAGTGTTCAGACATCCATAGGTAGCTTCTTCATTTCTTACTCAATCATCATCTCTTTCCAGCCTGAGCAAAGGAAGAAATATCATACTCTTCCACAGTGCTCACAGTGATGTTCAGCATTTGTAGGATGCTGACACAAGACTGTAACAATCTCAAAGGGCAAATAAACTTATGTTATGGTGGTGGCAGGAGTCTTAAAAATTAATTGCAGAAAGTCACATCTAATAGCAACAATTGCATTTCTATGGGGTTCACTTGCAAGATCTGTATTTTTAGAAAGCTAGCTGCATCATGGACATCAGAGCAGTCCCAGCTAGTAACACAGAATTCCAGACAGTTATTTTCAATTTGTTCCAAGTGCCTTTTCAAGTGATGGGACAAGAAAGGTGTGGTACAAATGGTTTTTCACACTTGCTGTACCATCTCTCCCATTACACCAAGTGCAGTAGGACCACCAGGAAGCTTTCTGCACTGAAGACATCCTCCACCCCTGTTCTCTGCACAAGCTCTGTGTGCTGAGAAGATGCTGCATTCTGCAGCTGGCAGTTTCTGGAAGAAATTGACTGCTACTTTATGTGAGATGGCAGACAGTGCAACTACCATGGAGATACCAAAACACTGATGCCACTACTTTAGCTACTGAAGTCAGATCCCTATGATAAAAAGAAAAAAAAAAAAAGGCTGGCAACTGCAAACAACTCTAAACAACTCTTTTTAGGTCTAGTTTTTGGCTCATTTCCGTCTCAGTTCAGTAACTGCTGGAAGGCCATAATTCCAACAGCTGTTAAGATGTTGGGGTTTTTTCTTTTCTCTTTAACAAAACTTTCCAATGGTATAATTCCTCCCATGAGCATTCTGACTATGATATGCCATTATATTCTGGGAAGCATCTTCACTAACAGAAGCTCAGTGACTGCAACTACAGCAGCATGCATCAGAACAACACATCCATTGTTACTGCATGTTGCCCGTGGTTTATCTCTTTGCTCTTGCAAGTAGCAGTAATAAAAGTTGTAGCCATAACTCTCCTTGACAGCACTGTATTTAAGGCTGCACCCTTTCAAAATGTGTCTTGGAGAGATGATATACTAAACAAAGTACTTCAGGCATGGATGGAGCTGTCTGTCCTTCTTTGTCAAGGGAAAGGAACAACATTTGAAACAAGCCCCTCTGAGCACCGAAAAACCTTGTTTCTGTATTCCATGATGAGACACGAAGTACGAACAATGAAGTGCATAATCCAAGTTGTTCTATTACTGGTATGATGAATGGGGCTGATATTACAACATACAAGAACACAGGCAGTATAACAACAGAGACATTAGTATTTAATGTCTTTCATGTATTTAATCTAAATACTGCCTAAATACCACACTGTTCTACTAAATGGTGTATCTCCTATATGAGGTCCTTAACCCTGCACGTTCAAAATGTTGCAGCTTGTCTGCTATGGCCATTTCTACCTTTTAGAGGAAGAAAAGCAACTACCTCATGGATGCTGTCAACACAGTCCACAGTATTGGCCTTGAACCTGCAAATAAAACTCTGCATGTGTTTTCTGCATCTCCTAGTTAAATAATAGGCTCAGTATTACCTACTGTCAGTGCAGTCCTTTTCATAGTCTGTGAAAGAAGAGTAGAGCAGAACTTGCCAAGGATAAGCAAAACAAGCCTGCAAATACACTAGATCTGGCCTTACACATCTCTGCTTTCCAGCAATGCAACTATAGGCTGAGCCCAGTACTGGAGAAAATGCTTTTTTACCACTGAGGCAATTCCACTCCTTTAGTAAAGCCAAGTTAAAAACAGAACAGGGGAGAATAAGGAGGGAGGACGGACAGCGTGAGAAGAACTTGAGGGAAAAGACAATGCTAAACACAAATCATCATGTGGTTTATCCCCAAACCACTCAAACATTATATATGACTTTTTACAACCATGTTGTAGTAGAATTTACAATTCACTTTTTTTTTCCTTATGATTTCAAAACTCAATTTTAGCCTTGCTAAGAAAGCTATCAATTCTAGAACAGCAGCTAGAAGGAGATACACTGAGTGGAATTGCCTCAGTGGTAAAAACCCAGTATCTCTTCGCATCAGGTAGATAGATAACGAGCTGGCTGACTCCTTCAGAATCTCGGAATAGCAACAGGTACCAGAATTTTATTTTATTCATTTTCTACAAGGTCTTATCAATTCTGATACTAAGAAACAACATTTTTAAGAATAAAACTACAATTCTTTCCAGTTTCAATCCATGGAAACTAAGAGACAAATTGCTGATGGCTTGACCAGATTATCAGCACATAGATAAAACCCACCTAGAGCTCATGAAATGTATTTGTTTCCATCTTCAAGAAAGTAGAAAGAAGCCTCATGCACTTTCCAAGACAAAATTTATTTACTTAATATAAATCACATATCACAACTATTGATACGTGGCCACAAGATTGGTCAAGGGTTTAATCATATGAATAAATGCTGCAGCTGTCTCCATATCTGACAACCAGATCAAACAGGACAAAAGGTATTGGTAATTACACTGTGAAACCATGTACATGGGAATTCAGTCTGGAAAGACTAAAAACCACCTTGCTTGGCACAGGGTTTTGTAAGGTCCCAAACCCATGCTGTTAGCAAGGCACTACCGACAGAGATGGGCAAACAGAAGCCCTCTGAAACAACAAAATAATTTTTCAGATTTTATTTTTGTGAATTCTTTTTTTCAGACAGGAAACTTGGATTCATATTAATAAAATCCTTTGCATGACACAAAATTAAATCACAACTATGATTTACCTGATTAAAATTATTTCTACAGAACCTTTTAAAAATAAAAATGCACAAGACATACATTGAAATTTATTAACTTTCATTTACCATTAATAGATGTTCTTTTGTTTGTAATAGAACAATTCCTTCCCACATCCAAATGTCAGGACGCTACTGGGGATGGGGAAGGAGCAACCTCCTTCAAAAGGGTAACATCAGGGGAGGAAAAAATACCAACTTTTCTAATTCAAGTGACACTCCACTGCTAACAGAAGACTAGGTGTAAAGCAGCCACCTTCAGCTCACTCCTATTCCTGTCACTTCTGCACCTTGTCCTAATAACTGAGAGCTTTGATTTTCACATGTTCTACACTGCAGTCATATTTGGGGCCTGTAAATACCGAGCCAGAATTGAAATTCAGCAGCTTTGGCTTAAGCAGGAGGTACCCAGAGCTGCAGGATACAATAACACTCCCTGGGAGTCCCAGGGCTTCTCCTGTAGCAGCTAAGGAACAGCTGAAAGAGCAGCAGCTGCCCAAAAGTTATTTTGGGGATTAACCGAGATGGCTTACCATATGTGGAGACCCGATAAAGACCATCCCACTGCCCTTTCAGTCACCTGGTTTCAAAGCTCTCATTAATACCATGTTTCCTACAAATCACTCATTATAGCCCTTACCAGTTGCTATCACAGTACTTTGAATACTAGTAACTCAAAAAGCTCTAATCAAGTAAGGTGCAGCCAAATTGATACAGTATATAAAGCACCAGGATTCCTTTGAGATGTTGTTGTACTTGGAAGATGATATACTGTAAGGTTTAGAAGACAATCTGTGTAGTTACTCTCTTCTCAGTCCAGTCCTCTGCCCTGGTGACCCAAATATTAAGGCCTAAGGGGAGAATGAAAGGGCTGCATATTTAACTGCCAACCCTAACTCCACTAGTATAATAATTCCTACTGTAGAAGCTAGGAGGATGAAATCTATATTCCTACTACCTTTCTTCTTAAAAAAAAAAAATAAAGTAAGCTATTTACATTTATCTGATCACAATTTACATTTATCTGATCACTACACATGTCTGCAATGTCTAAAGTTACAGGGAAATCTAATAATACTATTTATATCTAATCAAAATAAACAATGTCTACTTAAAATCTTCTCTTCCACTCAACAATACTCAACATTTTGAAAAACATACAAAAGAAGCCTAAAAAATTCATATTTTCATATCATGTTTGCAAGAAAATTGATATATATGATCTAGTGAGAGAATAGCTCTTTGTTGACAATTTCTGGGAGAAAGTAATTTCACAGCCATTTGATTTGCTCTTTATGCTTCTAGTCTATCAACAGATAAGAATTTTAACCAGTTTAAGAGCACAAAAGACTGAGCATCCAATATGAAGTAGGAGAAAAAACCCTTGTACATATAGTTACACATATATATTTTTTGTATTAAACACCTCTCACATTACAATGTCAGCATGAGCTTGCCTCTGGCATTAGAGTGTAGATGATGTGCAATATTCATTCCAACTGAGTGTCATGATTAAAAAGTCTGGTTGCACAAACAATTAGGTCTCTGGGCAGTCCAAGGGGTTTATAAGCTCAACACACATTTGAGTCCACAGGGACAACAGCAGATGAAATAGAACAAATGCAGCCAGTTTTAGCTAATTGATAAAAATGGAAAAGAATTCTGAGGGAAAAAAAACCTGTGGCGGAGTAAGTTCAATAAACAGAAAAAGAATGCTTCTAGAACACAAAACAGAACTAGAGTAACACTGTTACAAAAGTATTACGATGGTCTCATTCTTAGAAAACACATGCCATGAGCAAAATGCATGCTACTACCTTGTTAAGCCAAACCTCACCTGTGTTTTTAATTAAGTTTCCTAGGGGAACAAAGCTTGTGCAATTACTTTGTTGGTAATAACTTCAGTACCTGTTGGGCATCTTGTATCAATTTAAAATCCTCCATTCATTCTTGTATCATCATTCAAAAGCAAGAACCATCAAGAAAGCACACGTCCCTACAGCAGAGGTCTTACCTGACTCTGAAATTGTCTGTTTAAAGGTTCTGTAGGCCACTAGTTTTTTAATGTTTGGACCATCTACCCTGTGATTTTAAGAAGATGATACTAGGGAAGGTTTTGTGCTGTACCTCTGTAGTTAACACACACTTCTCAAGGTACAAAGATTGAATAGCGCTGTGAAGCAGATAGGGAAGAACACCAAAACCAAAACTGAATATGGCCAACACATCCTTGGTACAAATCCTTGCTTACAGAGCACAAAACCTACAGCAACCTTTCCAATTTTAGACATCTGCAGTCCTACAAAAATTCATCTGAGACTTTGTAAACCAGTTCACGGAAAACCTGACATCCAAAACAAGGTGCTCAGGACGAACTAAGCATGATATTTGAAGCTGGCAGCACTATGCTGACAGAGTAAAGGTTATCCAAGTAACCTTCCTTGTATGTGGCCAGTTTCCCAAAGACAAAAAGACAGGGTTGGTTTGTTCAATCCTCGTGTGAAAATCTTCCATTTACACCGTGGTATTTCTTTAGACAACATATAAAATTGAAATCTCTAGAAATGCTCAGTAAAAGCCCAGCTATACTCTTGCTAAAAAGGATAAAAGTTTCGCTACTGATCTAGAGGAAAACAAAACAACAAGCACTCTTAAAAATCATTGTTCTGAAAACAGCATTTTGCTCTCAATTTTATTCTGAGGGGTATCTGAATTCTAATCCTAATTTTCAATTGACGTTTTCCATTAGAACATGAAGTAGAATCATAGCTGAACAACCATTTTCAGCAATCCTATGGAGAAAAGCACCTTTACCACTTAACTGTCCTTCTTCCAAGAATCATTCGTACAGAGCAGTCTGTGAAATCAAAGGGAAAGGATGAAAAAGCCTATAAGAACCAAAATGCATGTATATACATCCTTTAAATTTACACACTTTAATTTAATCCCTTCATGAAAATAAAAAGTAGCCCAAGTTGAAGACTATGCCTATTTCTTTTTACACATAAAAGCAAAGTAAACACAAGAAAAATCCTAAGTCTAAACTGTAAACAATGGTACTATTCTAGACGTACCTACACTCAAGACTGATAATCTTACCTGGTCCTTAAAAGCAAATGAATTTTTGAAAATTAATTTTCTGCTATAGTTGTTTTATACTTGCCCAGGACTACAGAACATGGATTCCTTCCCCTTGCAACATACACATTGCTTAAAAAATGAAGTTTCAATTCCCCTGCTTACCCACAAGCCCTCACCTGACTGCTGCTCATCACATCTTGAAAGCAGTGTCATCCACCAAAGAGAAGGGAAACCTGAGGCAGAGATCATTTAGGATCATCAGCAAATCTACAGACAAGGTGAGATGAGAATTTAGGAGGAGAATGAGAATTGTATCATACACTGTACTAAGCCACACCTGCTCTCTTTACAGCCAAAACCAACACCAGAAACAGCAGGTATATGAAATCTATAGGTAAGTGAAGAAGACTACTAGGAACTCCTCCCCTTGTTCAATTGTTTGACATCTAGCTCCTGCCCAGCCAAAAGGATGAAAGGATTCACACCCTCTCTGTCCCATTTCCCACTTTACTTATTCTGACTGTGAAAAGTGCTTGGGGGCAAAAAATACTCAAACTGTCCCAATTAGTATGAGTTACTTGGTAATTTCAATAAATTCAAAGCACATAGGAAAAGAAAGATTCAGTTGCTGTTACAACTGGTTTCTACTAACATGGAAAGTATACACGGTCTGCAAACTCCAAGTAACCAAAATTTATGCTAAATATTTTCATTTTCACATAATCCAGAATTCCAAAAATAGGAACTTTTTTAACAGCATCCCATTATTTGGAAGCATAAAACAAAATTTTGTTTGTGTCTAAGCACCTCCAAAGCCATCCAATCCACCTATGGAATCACGGAATTATGCAGAGACATGACAGAAAAACATACACACTTCTTACTCTGTATATACACAGTTTGCATTTGTATTAAACAGAACATACACAACCTGTTTAAGTCTACAGTGTTTACATTTGTGTCAATAAATGGGTTGACATTTTAAAATATACAAACTACACATGCAGTATTTTTAGAAGCAGGAAATATATTTCTTAAAAAAATCAGATATTTTATGCATCATAAGAATTTTTAAAAGAACATCAACAGTTTGTCTACCTTGGTAGTAAAAAGGAGAAAGCAAACCTCCTGAGCCAAATTATCTCAAAATGTGTCCTCTTTCATTCAGTTTTATCATTTAGCTAGCTTGGAGAAAGATGGGTCAGTTGATTGAGAGTCTGTTGACCAGAATGGTGAAAACTAAGAATCAGATAGTGTTTAACCAAACACAGAGCAGATACAGTGGAATCTGTTAACTCAGTGTTATACAGCAACAATGTCAGTAAGCAAACATCCAGATCCCAAGTATATAATTCAGACTTAGGGAAAAAGAACAAGCCTTCTATGATCCTCCAGGATTGTCTCTGCTTTTACCAATCACCTAGAAATCCCTACAAGGCTGTCAGTAATTTACTCCTATTGTCTGAAATAAGATTCAAATAAGCTGCATACCTCAATGCCTCCAAAGAAATGCTTTTGTTGTCTGCAAGTATCTAGCACAGAAGATTGAGATAGAGAGACATAATCAGAACTTGTCCCTCCTGCACCATACACCTTTCTGCATCACCATTTTCCCCTCACAAGACTTTTCAGAGCTGTATTTTTTAAATCATTTGTGAAGGAAAACACATAGAGACTTTCACCTCTTCTATTAGGTATGATTGAGATCTGAAGTGACTGCAGATTTGTTTCCTGTGAAGGTCTTCAACTTCTTTTCTTGTGAAAAGGAATGCTTGTCTCTCTAGGTCTTTCCTATTCATAACTTCTGGATAATTTCATCTAAATTTGACAGAGTGTCAACATTTTCAATAGAGGAAATTCTTGCTAGTTTTCTGAAAATTGGCAACTAAGAGAGCACAGAAAGAAGAAAAAAGAGAGCACTCCCAGTGAAGGAAGGTAATTACACCTCAATCTTTATCCAACACTTTAGCATGTAAATGGGTTTGCACTAACCACCCTGTCTGTTGTTAATTCTCCAAGTAAGTAGGTGATATGAGTGGGATCTGTCAATGTTTTGTGGAGAGGTAAATTAGAATAACAGGATACATTTCAATAGAAAATCAGTCTTCATTAGTTCAGCTGTTTATGAAGCATCCTGTTTTATATTTAAATTCCACACTCAGTGTACTATTGAGCACTGTGGTTAGCAGAACAAATAGTATTTTGACGTTAGAAGAGATTGAAAACTGAACCATCAAAAAAAGAGGGAGAAATTTAGTCAGAGTTATGACAACTCTTTACTGATATAAAACCCACAAGATCTGTAAAAGGGTATCAGACAGAAGTCTGAACAGCAACTAGTTGAGGGTGTCATGAAACGAGATCTGAGCTTCCCTGCCATCCTGAATGAACACCAAATCAGAATGTCAGGAAAAAGGTATTCAAGAACTCTCTCAGTTCTGTTTAGAGTTCAGAGTTTAAAAGAGGTTCCTTGAATAAATAATGCAACTATCCAGATAATGCCCTCAACATCTACTTTGTGCATTTCAAGCCAAGTAACATTCTGACTTCGCAACTGTAATTTTTCCCACCACCAGGTCAAATGAGAAAGAGTAGAAACACCCTGTTCTCCAAGAGCAGCAATGCTGTCCATTCTAAGAAAACATGCAAACTTACCAGGGACTTTCCTAACACAGCAGTCATTTTAACATGCTTTAAAAATATTATCTTCAATATTTACAGAATATCAAATATTTAAATGTCTCATAATCCAGAAAATTATTTTTGGCAATGTGTTGCAACCTCAAGGATAGCACTGTACTTCCTTTCTGCAGACACAGCTCTTCCCAGAGCTGTGCTGTTCTCTCCACAAGGCATTCACAGAAGGCAGCACACCACTTCTCTGCCACTACCCCAATAACCAGACAAGCCAAAGCAATACCTCCCCTCTGCTCATTTTCCACATTACAATCACCTTTTCTGAACACAGTATGTAATGCTCTGGATGTACAGCATTGCAGGGAAGCTACAGAAGTACAATGGTTTCAGTATTTCCCAATTTTGCAAAAACACCTTTCCTGCCTGATCCTTTTTAAGATCATATTTGTTCTCCTTTAGAATTGCATCACATACATAATTCATAACCACCTTGCAGCTGATGATCAATGAAGGGAAAGAACGGAATGGGGTTATTTTCAAACAACAGCATTTCCAACATATAAATGGGGGTGTTACATTTGCATGCTATCCATATAATGCATCTCCTTTCCTGTCCAGCACTTCTGTCTACTATTCCAGTGTTCCACGTCATCAGTAATTTCTCTTGCCACCTTTCACTCCTTATTTTAAACTTGAATTTTTTTAACCTTCAGTAGTATTTTCCCACGTAGCAGGGAATCACGTTTTGAAATCCAAATAAATAAAGACTCCTGCTTCTTTTTAAAAATTAGTTGCCATATTAGACAGCAGATTAGTGTGGTATTAGCACCTCTCTTGCTAAACTCCTGATGCATTTTTTATCATTTGCTGTTCACCTCCATGTCTGCAAGCACTCCCTTCCTCAAAGTATGTTCTAAACTAATGCATTGAGATCAAACTAAAAAGTGGAATGCAGTCAAGGGAATATCTGAGCTCTGGTTTTAAAGAGAGACACCACAGCCACCCTTTTCTAGCCACATAAAACAACCTCTTATCTGGCAATTCTAAAAAAATCCTAACCAGCAGATTTACAATTTCATGGGCTAGTTACTTCAATATTCTGGGGTAGGGATTTTCAGGTCTGTTCAATTCCAACACATTAAATTCTTTACAGTTTGCTTTCACCTCAGAAATGGTAATTTTCATGTCTATACATACACCCCTTCCCAAGAGCCAGCCTGCCTTCCCCTACACATCCTGCATTACCATCTGTACTGTAAACAACAACAGAGCATTCATTAAGGTTTCAGGCCAGATGTAGATTACACTTTCATCACCACCCAATCATTTCTGTACAGTGTTTTCATGTTTCCTTTCTCATCATTTCATTACATTACGAGTTACAGAGCTGTCTACTCTGTATTTTCACTTTCTTTAAAAAGAGATTTACTCTTCTGAATTGGTGACAAACTTCAGGACTGAACGTGTGTTGAAGGCTATTCTATAAAATAGGAACAATCTCATTCACCATGGGAATCACTGAATTAATCCAAAAAAAAAAAAAAGGAAGTTTAAGAACTCGTGAAATTGGTATACCCTTGAACCTGAAAACTGGGCTATGGAGATTGAGCAGAAGTATGTGTAAAGAAGTAAAAGAGATGTCCAGGCAGCAGATGTGGAGCTTTAAAATATACTGTTTATTTTCATAAATAAAACTGGATCTTCTGTCTCTGAGTAGATTTTGGTCATTCTTTCACAGCAGTGAATATATGAGGTAAATACTAATGTGAACTTGATTCAGAATGATTCAGAAAATAGCTCTGCTGCTGCAAGATACAACTAAATAGGTTTATTCTCACCTGTGATGTGTGCACAGGAAGCAGGCAGTTAACTTTTACCAACTGCTGAGAAAAACAAGTATCCACATTTGTACCCTAGACCAAAACACAGTAGGTGTGAGGCACTTCAGTCCTCAGCTGACAAAGAAGCTGCCGCCCAGACACTCTGTTCTGGAGTCAGGGTAACCATGTACACAATCAACACAGGTAGCTGGCATACAGAATCTTGTTACTCATATTAATCTGCTTAAGTATCAGAATCCTCTAAGTCTACTCAAAGGTTATCAGTAGTTCACCACTACATACATGCAAGTCTTGAAAGGTGTTTCTGTGCTGGGGAGCCCCAACTCGGGCCTGTTACTGTACACACAGTCTCAGGAACACTGAACAGAGGGGAACCATCATCAACCTCACTCCCAGCATGTAACTGGCCTTCTTTGATTTGAGGACATCAGCTGACTGATGTCCAATTTGTCATCAAGCAGGGTTCCCAGGTCATCTTGTGCAGAACTACTTTCCGCCCAGGTCTGCCCCCATCCTGTAGTTACTGCTGAGTTAATTCCATGTCAGGCACAGAACTTCATGCTTGCCTTCCATTCCCTTCTTTGATTTGGGTTCTTTCTTATTCCCCCTCTGTATCCAGGTTGAGAGACACGGGTAAATGCGATAGGAATCCAGAATTTCCAGGAGAGTGATCAAGGTGTGACTCTCTCCTTTCTCAGCTGTGCAATCAAGGAATTCTTAGTCACAACATGACTATTCTCTACAAAAAACAAACAAACAAAAAACAAAAAAAAAAAAAACCACCCATACAGCATAACAAAACATCTTTCAAACTTTTCAGCTATCAGCACACCACCCCGTAAACCACTTCAACCAATCATACATTTTTCCTTTCAGAAACTCTCAGACTTTACTCCAAAATCTTGAAATGCTGTTTCAAAAGGAAAAAAAAACAACCCTGTGTTCTTCTCCAACCAGTCTTCCTGGAACTTAAGTCACACTTATTTCTTTTTTCTTTATCTACTAGATGATACCAAGTAATCTAACTTCTTGTCAAGAAGTGGAAATATATTTTTCCTTTATCTCAGATTGCAATTCTAGATGGCCACAAGCGCTGAAATTTCCTCCCGCTTTTTGTTTCAAAACTAAATAGCTACAGTACCTTGATTTCATAGCTAATGGGGGTGGGAGATGTCCTATTTCTGAACATGTGCTATTTACAGAACAGTCTCATGTCAGTGCTATAACACAGAAGGAGTGAATCATCTGTATTCTGTACATGAAAAACTAAAAAAAAAATGGTTGCTGCAGTACTTACAAATCCCTTGACCAGCTCTCCTATTCTAGCAACACACCAAGAGCAACACAGTTATGCATTGAGTAAGGAGAGAATTCTCATCCTACCAGGCATGCCATATGTAGAGCATTAACTTAAACTGGGGCAATGAGGATTTACATAATAGCTTTATACACTAATCATGTCGTCTTTGGACCTCTACAGTTGGCAAATAAAAAAAAAATGGTGCCCTATTTATCAGGATAATTACTCAAGGGATCTGACAACACAAGAGAAAACCTATATAAAATCAGTACAACATAACGTTTTTCCCCATTCCCTAAATATCTTTCAGTCTAAAAAGTACAATTATGCAAAATTCTTATGTCCTTCTCAGTTATGCAAATACCCTGTAGCAGACACCCCAGGAACATGTGGACTAATTTGAAGCAGTTCAAAGGAGGTAACTCAGAAGAATGGACATGTTATCAACAGACTTAAATTTCCTTGTTTCAGATTACTTTTCTGGGGAGGAAAAGTACTGTCAGTGAGGAATACAGCAGTCAAAAGCAGTACAAAATCCCCAGTAAATACTCATCACAATTATTCCCAAACCAATGCTGTAATTGCTGATACTTACAATTTTATTTAGTTATCCTTACATTGATTTGTAAGTTTCACAAAATGAGGAAACTGCAGCATTGACTGAAGAAAAAAGCCTGCAGTATGCTAATCTCACCCAGCTCTGCCAAGCCACCTTCCTCTTGATCTGCAACAACTCTTCATTTTAGTTACTGATCTCCCTTGAAAAGGGGTTCTAGATTATGGCAGACAGATTAGAGTTGAGAGAAGTTGTCCAACAGAATAAGAACAACCAACTCTTTCACTTGGAGGTGAATACCTTGGTATTGATCCCTTCGGCAAGACAGTTACAGCATCAAAGGCAAAAGCTAAATTTTAATTGGATCCCATTACTACGGTCAACCTACATGACACTTTGCAAACCACTGAAAGAGATGACCTCTGCCCAAACCAACTTAAAATATGCAACAAAAAGAGGGAACATTATTTAGGTACTCAGAATAGTGAAATTTATAGATTTTAATTTAATATATATAACATTATTTTCTTTCATGCACACAATGATTGGGTTGCAGAGGATGTGTGTTTTAAGGAGGAATTCAGTCAAGAAAACCAGGTTTTGCAAATACATACAAAGTAAGAACAGATTTCTGATGCAGAGATAAATTCTAAGCCTAAGAGTTACATGAGAAAAGAGGGTAATAAGCAAGAACTTACAATAAGGCAGCAATGCAGGCAGGGAGGGAAGAAGGGGGATTTATGGTACAGGCAAAAACTTCCAGCATCCTGGCTGTAAAACGTCCTGATGGCTGTTGGGTAGCTCTGGGCATGGCCAAAAAATTAGTTCAATAGTAAAGGTCCTTCAACACACAACAGTTGTTCTTTGTACCTCACTGGGACTAATCAAGGACATAATGTTAAGCACAGAATAAATGACATATGAATGAGATGGAAACCAATCAGAAAATATTGCAAGTAATTCTTCATCTGAGATAACACAACCCCTACAGGTGTTCAGCCAAAAACAAAGCAAAAGTCTGTCAAAGTCTTGCACAAACTGTTTACATGTAAAGCCAGATGCTATTCTTTATTCAGGTAAAGACCCTCGTACCCTTAATTATACCACTGTTTCTTTCAAGTTACAGTAAAAGTCACACTTGAGAGAATCATAACTTAAATCTGCACAATTCCATTTGTGTAACTAAACTTGTAGATCACATCTACGAGACTCCTACATCCTAGCTGTGAGCTGTTCCAGGGGAAACTGCAACTGGAACACACAAGACATGGATAGTGAGGCATGCCACTGTTTAATCCCCATCACTTTTTATTCAGTATTGCTGTGGTAGCAGGTCTTGCTCCAAGGAGCTGCCTTTATATAAAGAGAGTCATTTGACTTTCCAGCCAAGAAGAGACACTGTCCATCTTCTCTGAGGAAAAGGCAGGAGGATGAATGGAAGGAAAAGTGCGACAGGCCAGACTGGCCCAAAAACTGCAACTTGGATCAAGCTGCTGTAAATCACATAGAACAGACTCACAGACAAGACGGAAATTTTGGCACTGACCATGTTTAACATATTTCTCCTGCCTGCTGATGTTGGAAAACAAAGCTCTGACAACTACACTTCCGCTTATTATAAAGAGCACTTCAACAACACAGGACAGGTTGCACATACAGGATATTCACCTTAAGGGGATTTCTTTCTCATCCTTTGGCATTTTCTTTCCTGTTTTCACAGATCTCACGGTCCAACACTTGCTAGAAGGCTAACTTTTCTTCTAAAATTCTTATTGTAGAACCCACAGAGCAGGAACATATTGAGTTAGTCTGTGCAAAAACCATGCTCTTAAAGAAGGTTAAAATGAGGTCTGAAACCCAATACCTTAACAATCTTGAGCTGGAGGAGGCTACTGACTTGGACTGGGTAGCCTGTACTTCTGCTTAATGGAATAAATGAAAAAAAAAAGTTCAACCCCAAATTGATATTTCCGAAGTATACTGTATTTGTTATTTAATAATTCATTCCATTTTTCATGCAAGCTATCCAGTTAATGAAGTGTTACTCACTAGAAGGCATGGAAGTGAAGTCTGTCAAACTACAGAAAGTAAAGCCTACAAATAAGCAAACCCATTTTTTACCTTTTCTCATTACACCCCTTCCTTGCAAATTTCGTTATATACACAGACTTCAACCAGGACCGATTTCATGCCAGTGTCTATCATCTCTTTGTTACCCACACAGAAAACATGAGAATATATTGTTCTTTCCACATAAAGTTATCTAGTACCTAGAGCAGTCACAACACATAACTAAGACAGTCACATAACTGAAACTTTTTAAGAATTCAACAAGACGCAATGAAGAACAAAACACATTTTCCTGAAAAAGTATGAGTAAATTACCTCATTATCTTATGCTTTACTGATAATGGATGCAATAGTACTTATAAACCAAATTATTAGAGGCTTTATAAAGTAGTACAGCACAAATCTAAATATCACAATGTATTACCAGATAAATCAACAGTAACAAGAAATCCTCATGCCCACTTTTCTGCTTAAAAATCAATCTCCATTATAAAAGAATTTGGATAATGTGCTAAATGTGGAGAATGTGCTATATTGACTATCCTCATTAAAAACACAAACAGCAGATGTAAAAACAGCAATAGCAGTAATTGGCTGGATGGTTTCAAACAAATTGAGTGCACACTAGAAAATCCCCCTGAAAGGAACATAGGACTCCTAGATCCAGAATCTGGCAGGGAAAGCAAAGCCACAAGAGAAAGTCAAAATGGTAAATGCAGTATGACAGAATTGGTGATAAATAAGTAAGCTGTTTTGCAAATTATCAAATGCAAAGTAAAGTACTGCAGGCATGTCTCGCAGTGGCTTACATCGCACTTCACTGACTATGTCAATTACCATTTTATGAGCAGAGACAAGTCCTTTGCTTGTTCACAGATCTTTTTCCAGAATCATTCTGCTTCTCACTCCAAGACAGAGCTGAGCTCCTAACTGCTGTTGTGCATTATAGTCTATTTTAATAGCTATGTACTATATAGTTTTGTGGGTATCAAAACAGCAGGACTTTCTAGAAATGGCTACTTCTCCCAAGGTCAAAATAAAAACCATACCTGCATTAGGAGAAATGGCAAATTTCCCCCAGAATCTTGGACAGACTGAACATGCCAAGCTGTGTTATAACTAAGTAATGAAGTAATCAAGTAATGAAGACCTTACATAGCTCAGTTAATTATCTTCTCACCTTGCTATCCAGAACCATGCAGTTTCCCAGATCCAATTTCTATCCTGAAATACAACTCTCTGAATAGAAAATTGTCACAGCATATGTCAGAGCTGAGACATCCATGATACACAAAGTATCACCATACAATTTCAGAAAGCTTTAAGCATTTGCCCAGAATAACACCACACCACATCAGCAGGCTTCTGGTGCCTGCCCATCCAGAATAACAGCATGTCACTTCAGAAGGCTGCTAGCATCTGGTCCTGTTGTTCTTTAGCCCAACCTTTCATACCCCTTGTGTTCATGCATTGCACCTCTGTGTGCCCTCTGATCCCTTTGGTGGTTGGTCAGTGCACCTGGGCACTCCATGGCTCATTGCTGTCAATGCTGCTCACCTGCTTCTCACAGCTGGAGCCCACTGGGGATGAGGCTCAGCCACACCCCACTCCCAATCACCACAAACTCTGTACATACAGAAAATCACCCAGGCAGAAGAGAAAATTTAGATTTTTCCCATTTGTCCAATTTTCCCAGACAGCCTTCAGTAAACAAATATTCATTTTGCTAATCATCTCTTTTCCTCTCAATATAGTGTTTTTCTTGTGTTTCTAAACAATGAACAAGTAGAAGTATTTTCTTCCTTTTTTTCTGTCCCAGCAAAAAAAAAAAGCTACCGTGGGAGCCTGCCACCTGACTAATCAAGGGCCCTTCTAAGCACACACAATATTCTCATACACTGAAAAAAGTAATACACATTCCTCAAGAGGAGATGGGAATGGTGCTGTTTAACTTTTTCAAAGGCAAGGATACTAGAAACATGCATGAAGCTGCCCTGCTACCATATGCTTCTGGGCATAATTAGTCAACCAGAAACTTTCCCTTGGGAATGACAAGGCAAGAAGAGAATGCAATCACTGCATAAAATAGGAATGAACAGGTCATGCTGGTGAAGTAAGGAAATAACAAACGTGCTGGCTTTCCAGGCAGTTTTGCCCTGCAAGGTAGCAGGTAACATGTCACAAAGAGATGTGCATGGACCAACACTTAATGATGCCCCTGTTTTCCATCACAACTATAAAATCCTAACTGCGAAAGCTCCTTTGGGCTGAAACACAAGAAAGGGTACAGATAATTAAATAAACCCCCTAGGTGGTTGTATTTCCACAGCACTTCTGAAGTTTTTCAAGATCTGAGTCTGTTCCTTCTAGGGTTACAAATCGTACAAGGTTAAAATATGAAAAACAAAACACATTTCTGACCAACAGTAATTAGAGCTTGGACACTCCATGAGCTGTACTACTTGTCACACCTCTAGCTGCTTCAAATTTTTCAGCTATTTCAATCATAGCAAGGTCCCTTGCATTTCCCTCAGGATTGCTGGTAGTTCTCCCAACTTTGTACAGAGGATGGCTGACAATTGGTCTATCATGTAGCCTGGCCTCTTCTATTAGAAACACTCACTACTGCCTGTAAGGGCACTTGGTTCTCCAAGATGGGAGGTAACTCCTGTAGCTGGGAGTTCTTCACAGTGCATCTCAAAAAAAAAAAAGACAAAAGATTTTGATTGACAAAGTTGAATCCAAAATTGCTGCCACCAATTGCCAATAAACTACTGCCTCAAGCCACCAGCTGTGGAAGATGGCATTTAATCACATGAGTATTAAGGCAAATAGGTCAAAATTCCTTTCCACACTTACCCAGCATCTACCAGGATACTATGACTAACTTGAAAAATAAAAGAACCCAGATTTTCAGCTATTCATGGATCAGGTTTTAAAGCTCAAATACAAGTGGTTATTTCTCCTACCTCTTTTATTATCGTATTTTTGACACAGTTACTTTTCTCCCTAGTACCTGTAATAAAAATTGAAATTAACACAGCTGAATTTTACGTAGTTCCTCATTCACATTTTACCAAAATCCTTCTATCAAATACAGGACAATAAATGTCTACGTCTTCCCATGAGCGATACTGCTCTAGAATTCCCATTTGTTAAATGAGCCAGGAGAATGCTACAGCAAGCTTTGCTCTCTGTGAGTCAATAACAACATTTTTCAACAACTGATATCTAGTAAAGAAAAATATACATACTTTATTTCTATACATACACGTACATGAATATGCACCTGACCATCTGATACAGAATTCAAAGAATATCTGGATTCATAATAATTAATCATTAATAGCCTCCGACAGTATTTAGCAGCCTTTTAAACTTTTGAAAAACTGGTAAATATTTCTTGCTTTTCTTATACTTTCAAAATAGGTTCCATGAGACTGCACACCATGTTTCATTCTATTAAAATTATGCTGTTTTACTTCAGCCATTTTTAAGGCAGAAATGGTTACTTTATTTATATTAATGCAATTTAATTTCCCTGTAACATTTTATTATGACCAGCACCTATGGCTTGGCAACCCTTTACTATTTAAAACAAGGTGATTCACAAAACATAGGATCCCTTTCCAGCATCATGTTTTATTTACATCATTAAAACAAACCACAAACTCAGTGCAGAAATTTTCTGAAAACAATTTGAATACATCATTCTTCAATTCACTTCAATTCACTGTTCTTTACTGAAGTACTTCACAAAGAATGACTGATGAAGAATTCACCTATCCTAGCACAATCTAACAGCCCTACTTCTAAACTAGCTGAATGTAGGAAAAATGAATGACAGCTGTACCGAGTGCCAAAGGAATAAAGAACAAGAGAGGTCTGCAGATCAGACATTTTTCTCAAAAATAATTTATAGGTGGAAGAAAGAAGCATGGTGATTTCTTAACTTAAAAATGCCTTCTCTTTGCCCTTTTCTGTCCTTCTCCCTTCCTGTTTTCTTTTGCTGCCCAGTCTACTTTTTCATCATCTTCTTTCCCTTTCCCATTACATCTTTGTTCTTTTATGGTCTCCCTGAGTTCTTCCATGACTACATCAACAAGCCTGCTAGAAGTATTTAATATCAACAGTGTTTTCTCACTCCTGAGAAATATCAACACTTCGTTTATTCCAGCTCAGAAACATCAAAAATCCAGAGGAGTCTTTATTCCCCTTCCCCCTCCCACTTTCAACCTCCCTTAGACTCAAAGCATGAGCCTGAATCAGAAACCTCCTTACTGGTATCATAAAGAAGTGCTACAATAGAAACAAGGAAGTACCTACAGTCCAAAGATCACACTTTTACTTGCCATAACCAACACTGCACTTACAGAAGCATTTCTATTATTCCCAAGTTTTCTAGGTGATGGAGACTTTTAACCCTGACTCCCAGTCTCCAGCAATCACACAGACTCTGCACAAAACCACTGAATGAAGAGCTATACTTTTATTAAGAAGTAACTTTCAGTTTTAACTACAGCATGGAAAAATAAAATCTTAAAAGATGAAGCAGTTAAATAATAAATGCCTAGTACTTATTTCCATGGATTTGAATCTCATAATTGCTTTTTGGAGGGAAAGCAGGTTTATGATATGCAATTCTGGAACTGACGGTAACACTGTAAAAGGAAACATTTGAACTCTTCTGCTCATCATGATTACTGTAGACTTACAGGAAGCATTATGTTTGCATTCTTAGGTGATGGGGAAAATTATTCTGTAGCAAACCAGATTCTTGATCAGCTCAAGGCAGAGAGAGACAGGTACATGTAATTCCCTTCCTCTAATGTGGAATCACCCATGCAGTTTATAGTAGGATGAGAGCTTTGCTTTCAATTGATAAATTTAGGAATCTGAAAAGAATTCCTAGTTACATATGAACCAGGAAGAGCACAGCCTGAGTGTGGAGATCCCACCTGCAATTTTTCTGTGTTTTACACTGGCTAACCTCCAAGCTCAAGAAAACAAAATCACAGAACATCTTGAGCTGGAAGGGATCCATAAGGATCATCAAGTCCAACTTTCAGCTCTGCCCAGGATATCCCAAGAGTCACACCATGTGTCTGAGAGCCTGATTCAAATGCTTCTGGAACCCTGTCAGGCTTGCTGCTGTGACCACTTCCTGGGGAGCCCATTCCATGACCTAAACATCTCCCCTGACCTGGCTTCTTGCTGTACCCTTGGGTCCTGTCACTGGTGACCAGAGAAGACATCAGCGTCAGGACTTGTCTGCAGTTTGCAACATCTCCCATTCACATTTCTTACTCTAGATTTACACATTCTGTAATAAGATTATTGTGAAACAGTTCTCCTAGACTTTCTACAAACAAGCCAAATATTGGACCTCACATACTTCTCTTAAATGACAATAGGTCTCCTATGAGTTCAGAGTAAATAAACTAAATTGTCAGTATCTTAAAGAAACACCCAGAAGCCCTTGAAACCAAGATAGCTACAGCTTTGATCCTGGCAAGATCTTTTCAGATGTTTAACTTCAACATCAAGAATTGTCCACTCTCTACAAGGATTGCTTGATTTACTAAAGTGAATGCATGGTTCATGTACTTGCAGAATTAGGGCCTTAGTGAAGAGGAACTGCATTCTGAATATTTTGTTATCTCAGTGTTGCAGCTCTTGCAATTACTACAAGTTGCCTGATATTTGTTTTTCTTCTTCCAAATCACAAGAGCTTTAAGAGCTTGAAGAATTGAACCATAACAGCTCAAAACCCCAGATGTAAATAAGAATAATCTATTTAAAAATGCTGGGGTTTTTTAGCAACCTTCTGATTTTAAAAATTACATGAGTGTGCTGCAAGGACTGATCTCATTTCTCAGTTTGCACATGGATTCTGATAGCAGCTGGGGAACTTCCATGAAGTGCAGCATTGAATAATTTCCCCCAACTCCCAATAACCCTTTAAATAAATGCATCATTACAAACCTTGAACAGAATTTTCTAGAACAAGGGGAAGTGGAGGGTTTTATTTCAATTAAAGAAAGGAAAAAAGATACCCTGCTTGAATAGGAGCAAAGCCAGTGTGGATTACAGTACTATTTGTTCAAACTTTAAAGTTTCCAATCAAAAAAGAAAAAAAAAAAGAAAAAATAAAACATAGATATTACACTATTTTTCACTTCTTTTATCAACAGATACAGACAAAATACAAAATATTGATTTTGCTTTTTCTCCTTCACTCCAACATTGTCCCCACATTTTTTACACTCCTACAGCCCTTTGGGCATGTGGAAACAACAACTGCTCTTGACACCACATGAAATTCAAACAGCTCTTTCAGACTTTAGGAGATGGAATCCTCCACAGAAGAAATAAAAATACTGAGATCTCAATGTAAACTACCACACTTGTCAAATCAAGTGTTCATTAACAAAATATCACATACAGTTAATCTAGACTGTTTTTGTACAGCATTCTTTGACCAGCCAAGTCTAGAAAAAGTCAGCAAGAGTGTGAACTCATTCACAGCAAACTCTCCCAAGGCCTCCTACTAATCTTGAAACTGGGAAGAGAATTCAGATTATACTTAATCAAAGGTATTCAAAAATTAGCATTGTGTGGAGTTTCAGCTGTTTACTAAGGTTGCAGTTGCTGATGCTCCAGTAAAAACTTAAATATTGACAGGGGTACTACTCAAAACAGATTTTTGAAGACAACTAATGAGATATTAAGAATGAATTATGATTTTGGTGCCTAGTTTTTGCCCAGCCTACATTCGCAATCCACAGAAGAATGGCACCATTTCAAATTCTTGAAGTTCAAAAGAAAGAAATACAAATAAACATCGTATTTTAGGCGGGAAAACAAGAATGGGCAAAGAACACTGATTTCTTCTGTAGGTGCTTTTTTTCCATATCAGTTACAGCTTTAAGACAAGGTCCCCTGAAACCCAAATAGATACGATCACACACCATAAGCCTTCCCATCACTGCACACACCATCAGTGCTCCAGAAATAGATTTAAACTCTGGACAACTTTTCCCTTCCCTTCCTCCCAGCGATCTCCCCTGCACACAGTACTACTGAAGCCCCTGTAAATGAAATAGATTTAGAATCTACTTTTGAATTCCCCTGTGGCAGAAAGAAAATAAAAACCCATTCTACAGATCTTTAACTGAGTATTGCTACGGCAACAAACATAATTCAGAACTTTTAAAGCAATTTCTAATGGGTAGTATTTATACAGACAAGTTAGTACACGGCTTTAAAACAGACAAATGTGTAATCAATCAGGAGGGATTACTGACAAAAAAAGATGAAATTAATTTCAAATATAACGCTAGAAGGTTTAAACCATGACTGTTTGACCTGGTACTTATACATGACAACAATGAGTATAGAAATGCTTCCTTGACCAGTTAAGTGAAAAAGCACAGATTTGGGCACTGAAATATAGAAATTCTTATGATGATCAAGCAATAAATTCAAATAAAAGAGATGAAAAATAGCACTTTCTCCTCTGCTTTGATCTTCCACAGGGTTCACAATTACACTTCAGCACAATTTTCAGTGGCACAGAAACTCCTTATTAACTTTAACTGACAGATTAAGATCAAAAACAATTATGATTTTCTAGAAAAATACAATGGGCTGCGACTCAAGAGGTAAGAGTTCTACCCATAACACTGGATCAAGACCTACCCAATTTGGTCATATTACAGTTGTTTGCATTTCCCATGTACACCATGAGATAACACTAGCTTTCCCCTAACCATATATCCAACTTTCCTTTTTGTTAGGTCATTAACTTTTCCAGGAAGAACTGTGCTCATGACATGGTTACAGAGGGACAGGACAGATTTCTGGTTGGGATTTCTGACTGTTATGACCTGCAGGTTTCAAAATGTGTATCATAGTTAAAAGACTGGTAGTAAAATTAAGCATTTACTGTGGCCCTTCTGATCCAAAACAATCTGTGACTGCAATAGTCTAAATAACATTCAGAGTAGCACTGAGAGCAAAAGGTGACAATATATAATTACAATTGCTTTTGATTGCTAAGCTTCATCTGTGTTAGACAGAGAACAGTGACCACCTGTCCACAAGCTGCTTATAATTGGGGAAGGTGAGAAATAATCTGTGCTATTACTATTTCAAGGGGCTTTTTTGTTCACTCCCTCTTTCCCTTTGTACTTTCAGGAAAGCAAAGTCTAAAATTAAGGTGAAAGGCACATAGCACAGCGTTGCTTAAATGGAATTTTGTTTTGAGACACTTTCCCACAACAAAAAGGGTCAGAGAGACTCTAATAAAGAGTTTCCACAAGCTAACTTGAGATCACCATGGTTTTATACTATATATTGTATATATTACTATATATATAACTGTTTCTGATCCAATAACATACTTATTTTTAGAAAACATAAAAGTTGATGTATTCTACTATGCTTTCAACAGCAATACTAACCTTTCAAAGAACATATCAAATTCTTACTAAAGCCAGATATCAACATCTACGTGTGAGAAAAACTCCACAGCAAGACAATTCCAATACTACCCTATCAGCAGGATGAAGGGAATGAAGTCCTTAGAAGAATGAAAGGCATTGAGACTCTAAGTTCGATTAGCAGTATATGGAGGATGGGATTCGTGTCAATGCACCAGCTGCCTTGCTGCAGCACCCTCTGCTAACCTTACCTAGAATTCATACCATGAAATAGCCCAAAGAACATCATCTGCCTCAGGAAACCACTGTACTATAATTTTGGTTTAACTACCAAAATTATTACATTTCCACCACTAATCTAACCAAGATTACAATTAAAGCATGCACAGGGCTCCAATTAAAGCAAGTCTAACTCATTCTGCTCCAAATCTGCAGCACTGGGAACTTTCTCAGGTGCCCTTATTTGGCAGCACTGCTTGATATGGCAGTCACTGATGAAGTTTTCCCTTTCACAATTAATACAGCAAACACTGGTTAAAATAGTGCCATTTAAATGGCACAAATTATAGCTGGAAAGAAGTGGCAGGAAAAATTTTCCAGACTTGAGAAATTTGCTTCTAAGATAAAATAATTCTCATATGTTGTAACAGATGCTGAGAAATGATTTTTTTTAAAGCCCATTTACATAGGACACACGCAAATACATTTATTTTTTTACTTCCTCTGCAGCTGCAGCTAAGAAACTATTCCCAGATCTTTGCTGAGATAGTTGGTGATTATCACGAGCAAATAAAAGAAACAAACATCAACACATTGTATGCCACATTAAGTTCCATTCCTGATAAAACCATTAGGGGACAGCAACACAGTCAAATGAATGGTGAAAAGACACAATATGAGCTGAAATGAGTGAGGAAATTTTACACTATTGACATTACAAATGAAGCCCAGTAAGGACAGTGTCAATTACATGTTTCTGCCACTGTTCATGGTTCTCTTGTCAATTCTATACAATCAACATTCATTGCTGCAAAGTTCTGGCTTTCAGCATCTCACCACTGTTATTTTAGAAAACTTCATATAAATGCATGCACATTTTACAATTTTATGCAATTCTGATTCTAAATTTCTATTCTGACCTCATTGTATGAAGAGAAGTAATATTCTCTACTTTATTTAAAAATAAAACCAATTGTCAGTTTGAGAACACAACTGCAAAGATGACTTGATGAAGTATAGAATGAAGCATGAAGTTTACAACTACCACAGAAAAAAAAGCCCATATTGGGAATAGAAGAAACCTAACAGTAAAAACACAACACAGCATTTGCAAAAATAGCCTGGCCTGTTCTTACCCCCTTACTTCCATATGGGAGGTCTTCAGTCCCAGAGCAATCAGGTATTCAGTGGGCTGCAAATCATACTTCTGTAAATACAAACATGATTTTGTTTCTCTTTATGTTTCAAAGATTCTCTCATATTCATGTTGCTTATTTTTAAAGCACGTGCATGGACTTACATAAAATTCATTAAGGAGATTGTTACTCAATAGGTGCATTTGGTTTGGAGTTATTTTTACTTTGCATCTTACATTTAGCCCTTCACCACCCATTTTTATCCTGGTAAGCTGATGAGAAAAGGTCAGTGAGCATAGGAGCAAATTTGGTATTCAGCTGAGCATCACATTAAAGATAAAACTGACAGCTGTAAGAAGATAAAGGGTAACTCATTTTCACTTGGTTAACTTTTGTGGACAAAAGTTGGTACAGAGCACAGAAGAAACACTGACTTTGCCCAGTAGGAGTTAGACAGGCTTTCAGAAATCAGTGCTAGCAGTAAACAGATAAAAGTCAGTGAGACTGGTTTGTCTACCTGGGGACATTGAGAAAAATCAATCAATTCATGTTAACTACACATGTGGAACTTGAGTAGATTAACTTGACTAATTTTAGGGACTGTGAACGTGCTTGCTCAGAATCATAAGCTCTACCTGGTTTGAAACAATTCAACTGGAAAAAGAAAGTACCCACAGAATAGATTTAATCAAGTTAAACTAACTTCTTAAAAAGTGACATGTTTAATAATACAGCCCTGGTTTCCAGAGTTGCCATGTGTGCAGTCCTTGACTTCACACATAAAATTTTTACAGAAGCCTTGGCTCAAGGATTGCCTATCCTTAACTGCTCACTGCTTTAGGACATGGAATTGGAACTCATGGAATAAGAGCAAAATTCACATCATAGAATTACAGAATCATTAAAGTTGGAAAAGACCTTCAAGATCATCAAGTCCAATCTCTGACCAGACATTACCATGCTACTAAGTGCCACATTCAGTTGTTTCTTGAACACTTCAGAGATGGTGACTACTCTACTTCCCTGGGCAGCCTGTTCCAATGCTTGACAATCTTTCAGTGAAGAAATTATTTTTGATTTCCAAACTGAACCTTCCCTGGTGCAGTTGGAGGCCATTTCCTCTTGTCACCAGTTGACTGGGAAAAGAGGCCAATCCCCACCTGGATACAGCCTTTCAGGCAGCTGTAAAGCAATAAGGTCACCCCTGAGCCTACTCTTCTCCAGACTAAACACCTTCAGCTCCCTCAGCTACATCTCATATAACTCACACTCCAAACCCTTCCCCAGCTCCACTGCCCTTCTCCGCACACACTCCATCACCTCAATGTCCTCCTTGCAGTGAGGGGTCCAGAACTGAACACAGAATTGGAGGCATAGCCTCACCACTGCTTAGGACCGGGGGGAAATCACTGCCCTGGTTCTCCTGGCCACACTACAGCTGATAAAAGCCAGGATGCCACTGGCCTTCTTGGCCACCTGAGCACACCTGACTTGTGTTCAGCTGCTGTTGACCAGCACCCCCAGGTCCTTTTCTATCTGGGCTGCTCTCCAGCCATTCTTCATCCAGCTTGTAGCACTGCCTGGGGGTGTTATGATCATAGACTGGTTTGGATTGGAAGGGGACATTGAAAATCATCTAGTTCAAACCTCCCCGCTGTGGGCAGAGACACCTTCAAGTAGAGCAGATTGCTCAGAGTACAGGACCCAGAACTTGCCCTTATTGAATCTCATACTATTGGCCCTTGGCCCATGGATCCAGCCTGTCCAGATCCCTCTGCAGAGCCTTCCAGCCCCCAGCAGATCAACACTCCTGCCCAATTTAGAGTCATCTGTGCATCTGGTGAGAGGACACTTAATCCCCTCATCCAGACCACTGGTAAAGATATTGAGCAGGACTGGACCCAATACTGAGCTCTGGGCAACACCATGAGTGACCAGAAGCCAAGTGGATGTGACATCATCCATCACCACTCTCTAGGCCTGGCCATTCGGTTTTCAACCCAGGGAAGAGCATATTTGCCTAAGCTATGGACTGCCAGCTTCTCCAGAATGCTGTGGGAGACGGTATCAAAGTCCAAGCAGAATACACCCACAGCTTTTCCCTCATCCACTTGGTGGGTCACTTGGTCATACAAGTAACAATCAGCCACTGTGCTTAGCTAGAATATACCAGCAAGACTTGTCCTTCCAGAAGACAAAAAGTGCAGCCAAAATCTCCCTGTGGGTTGCAACAGTCCTGAAGCATCCTGCAAACAGATGTAACATGCCTGTAGAACACATCTGACATGCACTGGGTACGTGCACATTCAGGTTTCAGTAGCCAAGTACACAAGAATCAGGTGCCCTGGACTAGTCAGTGCCATTGCTGATGAAACCTGCAGACCACCCTCTGCTTGTTCCTACACTCACTAAATCAGGGGTTTGTTTATTCACAGAAGGTGTGCTCACACGTCCTAACCATGGCTTTTATCTGCCATAGCTTTGCATAATTTCACACATGCAATTACTTACATGAGTTTCAGATTCCCTGGCTCTGCCCAGTAACTTCCATATGAAGTCAGAAGAGTCAAATTATGTCCTCACATGTTGACTTGGATGTGAAAGACTGTACATACTTCAGCTTTATCTATTTATATATGTATGAGAGCTTATGTGAGGATATGCACATAATTAAAGGCATAGCACCACAGTGACACCTCCAGTTGAATCTTGTTTCTCAGAGAGATTTCAAGCCTCACAATATGGAGTCTAGGTGACAAATGAACACTGTATTTCTCTCAAATATACCTATGGCTTTGAGACTCGTATGCAATGCCAATTAGAGAGGAGCAGAGGGCAAGAATGTGGATGTAACCAAATTTGCCTTCCAACAACTTTGATTTTTCTTCCGCTATGGTAATAAAAGGATGGGGAATCCCTTATTTCCAACAACCAGAATGACAGCTGCCTATTTGATTATTCATTATCCTCTTTCATTGTCTTAAAGAACATCTGATTTAGTGATTTATCATGCTTTTTAATTAAACTCACGAGTTTAGAAAAACTTCATCAATGAAGCACTGAACTTCTAAGATGGAAGGGGATTTTCAAATACACAAATATAAATCAGGAATTAAATTTCTTCTGAAAGCCACTGGGAGTAAGTCTACTGTCTGGGGCCTGTATCTTCAGTGAAGGTGTTTCAGCAAGAACCTAAGACAACATTAGTCCGAGCACTACTCTAGCTCAGACAGCATTAGCCTAGGCATGAAAGGTCATATCTGGAGCACTGACTGCACTTGCTGATTTAGCTGTCATTATTGCATCAGCATCACCCCTGAAGAAAGGAGCTGGGGTTCAGGCACTTGCTATCCAGTGCTGTCACGTCATGGCTTAAGCAGTCAGTGACAGAAGCAAAGGTATCTCTCAGCTTAAACACAGATCTCCCATGTATGAAATGCAGGCCTTCCACACAGGGCAAAGAACCTCAGACCTGCAAAAATTCTTGCTACACAAGAAGACACATTTGAATCTGACTTATTTAGGGAGTCATATATCATCATTCTTCCAAAAGGATCCTCCCCATCTAAACCAGTTTTGGAGCTTCTGTTAAGACATACCCGTTGCAGATCACAGAATCATGAGAGAGTCTGGTTTGGAAGGGACCTTGAAGATGACATCTAGTCCCACTCCCCAGCTATGGGCAGGGACACCTTCCACTACACCAGGTTGCTCAGATCCCCATCCAACCTGGCCTTAAACTCTTCCAGGGATGGAGCATCCACTGCTTCTCTGGGCAATACGTTCCAGCGCCTCACAACCAGCACAGTAAAGGTTTTGAGTAATAAATGAAATGTAGCCTGAACCCCCCCCCAAAATCTTAACAGTCCTAGTACCATTTTTCTATTAACATTCTACTAAAAACACAGCATTTACATACATCCCCAGAAGGGACACATTATTAAGGGTGCATCCCTCAATTCCTATGCACAACAGCTGTTCTTCAAAATTCATCTGTGGCTAAAGTAAGGCATTTATATTTCTTCCTGCTCTTCCCGTTCCACTGAATTCAGACTTTCAGAGTCTTATCAGAAAAAGACCAAATTCCTCTCCTCTCCCCAGCAGTCTCCAGCCCTTCTATAATGAAGGCATGCTTTTGAGAAAAAGAAGTGAAAAGGTTAGCATGGGCTAACTTGGATTCACTAACAAAGAATCAATAGTCATTCACGTGAAATAAACCACTATCAAAAGAAAATTCTGTAACAAACCTCCATATCAATACTGCCTGCACAAACTGGATAGTAAACTCAAGTGAACTGTTAGACCAAAATACAATTAATCTAAAACCTCCTTTTTACAGTAGGAAAGGAATATTAATATAGCAGAGTAACCAAGACCACAATACAAGACCATTTATGAAGGCACATAAGTATTCCGAGGTACAAAATACCTAGGCATAGGTAAAAAACACCATTTTCCTAGGCACCTCTCAAATCCTAAATTAGGTAGAATTACAGATTAGATTTTCCTCTTCCAGGAGTAGCTCAGAATGAGCCAATCTACTTGCTGACTACTGCATCTACTCATGTGACTAAATTATAAAGCTTGGTATATAATTATATTGGTATATAATTATATATAAATTATATACCAAGATATCACAGATCAAAAGCTCCTTGCTTCTGACACCTATGGCATGGTAAAACAACTAAAGTAATTCCTAACCATTTCATTCTGGACAGCAGAGAGTTAAGTTTTATCACTTCAAAGACTCTGATGCCCTCCTGCAGCAAGGAATAAACACAAAATCTTCACATTAATGAAAAAGAATTGCAACATGTGACTGTCTGATTATCTGCAGACAATTATATTTGATAGGAATACAAGATAGGATATTCTAGTTTATGAGACAATTCTTTGGCATTATATACCATCTTTATAAATAATTTCCCCTGAAAGAAGTTGTGGTAAACAGCTTCTACAGCACAGGCACAACGCAGCTATGTACATATGCATAGGACAAAGAAAAGATAAGGTTGCCAGCTTCAAAGATGAGAGGGCAGAAATGGAAGCTTACTCACAAGTCATACATACTGGAGGTGTGAGGTAGGAGGGAAGAATAACAGCTCATCCTGAAAACAAGGATCACCGCACATTCCCAAAATCAATTTGACACTGAATATGAAAATAATAATAAATACATATATATAAATATCTAAAAATAAAAGCTCCAGAAAATTGTCTTTGATCTGAATAAAAAAGGTTACATTGTGAACTGCTAAGAGAAGGCAAGATAGAAAGGCAGATCAAAATTTTTCACATAAAGGGATCAGGATAAATAATTTCAGTGACTGAAAGACCAATGTATTGCACCATCAGTAAAATGAATATCTAATAACAGCTATAACCATTCCAACTCCCAGACAGGGAAACCAATCTTGGCAAAATCTCCAGCCTAAACTAAGTGCTTTTCTTTTGAAACTTTTAGTACTGGGAAGCATTCTAGAAAGTTGGATTACAATATCACTTTTTTTAAAACAGCAGTATATTATAGATTCAACAGGCTCTGCCAGTAACAAATACACTCGCCCACTCACCAACTGTGGATAAGAAACTCTGCAAGGCAAATGGACACAAGATTTATTGCCTTCTGCAAATCTTAGATTTTCATTTACATACATATCTACGTATATCATAAGGTTGCAACAATACTCAAAGCCCTGCTGTAGAGCTGTTGCTCCCTGGAGCGACAAAGGCAGCCTGAGACAACAGAAAGGGGTGTGAGGGATTATTTCTTTTTTTTTGAAGCAGCCTAACTTTGCCTTCTCAAAATCAGACACAGGCTTCCTGCCACAAAGCTCCAGCTCCACTTTTTATCTCCTGAATTAGAGTATTTAACAGAATGACCACCAGTACTTGATGAAGTTTCCACTTCCTAAGGGAGCTCAACTTGGCTGGCTGAAGAACAGAATTTCAGAACTCACATCAAAGGGATGAAATGACCTACCCCACAGTACTCTGCCAAAAATGCTACAGAAGTATCTCCCATTGCATCAATATTTCATGTCTCCTGGCCCTTGAGAGAAGGGAGGTTGCACAGCATCCCCAACAGAGGAAAAAAACACTGTTTCTTTTCTTTTTTGGTTAAACAAATGGAACACTACTTTTAGAATCAATATATATCAGAAAGCTTCCCAGAACTACCACCTTCATTTCGTATCTTTTGCTCCTGCCATGAATCATACATACAATACCAGCTAAACCTTCCCTTTAGGTGTGCCATACTGCTCCAAGACTAGCAATTATTTCTGTTATGTTTGCTTTACTATAAAGCTTCACAGAATGCTATGTATATATAGGTAATAATTTCCCTTCAGCTTAGTTGATCAAATTCTGAAACTTCTTCACCGACAAACATCACTTCAATGGTACTCAAGATAAGCCCAGTTCCTTGTTTTTCCTTTTAAGCTTCTGTGGAAGCAGTTTCTTTCCCATTAACACTAGCAAGTTTGTTTTGTCTAGTAATTGAAATAGTACAACATCTTGCTTAGTTTCTTCTAAAGCACAACCAAGTTTTAGTGCTCATAAAACAGGCAGCAGTACTGAAAAAACTAAGTACACTAAGAGATCAGGCCAACTTCCTCATAGACACTTAAAATTGTTGGTAACTTTCATTCCCCAACAACAACAAAAAATCCACTTTCTTAGAGAATGGCCAGGTGCCCCGTAGCTGGCAGCACTTCCCTTTCCCTTGCTATTGGAGTTACCCTCTTCAAGGTGTGGTGCTGCATGTCCAAATCTCTAATCTTACAGGCTCTGAACAATGCCAGCAAACACCATTGAGTGTGATTCTCCCAAACACATTTTGAAAAGGCACCTAACGTACTGCAATGATACTGAACACGAATTCCGTATCTCCTGTCTCCTTTCTCTGTTTCATTCTCCATACTGAGTCTCTCCTCCCATTCCCCTGTTTCTCCACGCTGGCAGAGAAAGGCAGCCGTGGTTCCAGCTGCCTGCAACTCAATAAAAGTCATTAGGCAAAAGCACGTATTTCCATTGGTACAAACAGAACATTCAGGAAAATACTGCCTGAAAGGAGAGAAAATTAAGAGGCTCGTAAAATACAACCGAGGAAAAGTAAAACATCTATAAGACGTGTTTTATGCATTTACAGGGATTTTGCTGTAAAAATGTTCCTAATGTCTAATACTGTCTTAACTCAATAGTTAATTAGCAAAAAAGCTGATCTGACTGGCTTAATGTAAAGTGTACCATGAGCAAGAAGTAGAACTAGAGGATTTCCTGGGGTTCCTTCCAACCCAAATTATCTGACAAATCTATGAAAAACATTACGGGAGCCTTAAGCTTTGCTGCTGGATATCTACAGACCTAGGAGTACAAGACAATCAACATTTCCATGATGACTGCAAAATGGCATCACAGAAGGAAGGGAAGACTAGAGAGTTTTGGGGAAGCTCTTGCAGGAGTCTCACCAGATTATCTACTGTTGTATTGTGTTTTTACTTTGAAGGTTATTGTTTGATTTGTATTTTGGTAGTTTTCTGGGGTCTTTTCCCCCCTGGTTTTACAGACCTGCCTTTGTTATTCAATTGAGCCAGGTGTCTTGTCTTTTTGCTACTTAGCTACTTTTTTGCCAAGTTTCAAACCCCATCCTCCCACATCCAGTTGTTAACCCCTTCTGTCCCAAGCAGTCTTCCTCCCTTGTATTCCCTGCCTTGTGTTCCACCCACAGTTCTTACATTGTATCCTCCCTTGAGACCTGCCCCCCTTTATAAGCTGCTGTTTGCCTCCAGCTCCTTGCCTGGGACCCCGAGACTCAGCGAGTGTAACATCAAATGAAGTAGCCCAGTGCCACCCCAGGCCCATGATGCTGCTGTGGCCTTTTTGTTCCGCGTTGCGCTCCCACTGGTAGCTGGGATTCTGCGGAGCCCCAGAAAAGGGGGACTGTCGCCCCCCCACTGTCACCATCTAGCCGGGAGCTGCAACAATCTACCAAGCCATGCGGATCTTCATCAAAGTTCTATCTATCTAGAGATGCTTAGAAACAACAAATGAGCTTGTAGACAACTTGCTACTCTAAAAATACTTTTTGCCTTCTATTTTTGTTCTACTCTTAAAACTGTTTAAGATGACATTATATATACCAGTGGACATGCATTTCTAAAAGCGAAAATATTCAAAGTACAAGAACTTAGCTAAACCCAGTCACTGGTTAGAGGCAGTAGAGCCAGGACTTTGGAGTTCGAAATTCCCACCACTGGGAAAGACACTGCATTGAATCTTTGAGATAATAAAGGGAATTGAGGTATGCATGCCCCCCATGCCATGAAATCCAGCTTTCAGGAAGAACAGTGGAAATGTGGGCCACAGTTAGTATATTAAAATAGAAACTATATACCACAGTTTTGTATTGTTTCTCTTTTTTTTCTACAAGCAGCATTCTGTATTTATATTCAGGAAGTCATAAGGGCTTAAAAGAACCAGCATCACTACTGACATGTCTCTCTAACTAAAATGATGAGGTTGACTTATCTGTTCCAAAGAAATTTATTAACATTAGGCAAATAAGACTTTTCTTAAAGTATCTTAGAAATCCATTTCTTTTTTTCTGCTCATCTCTGAAGAGATAAACAAAGAAACTCAGTCAAGTCACACTAAATTTCATATTGTCAGTGTGGCAGTATTTGGGTTTCAGACAATAAGAATTTTGTCATCCTCTAAAATAAGTTTATTACTAGCACATTTTTTTTACAACTCTATGAGCTTTTGTACTTCTTATTTTATGGAAAACAGCTTCTTTTCCAGCATTTAAATAGAGGCTCATTTTAAAGCTTACATATTCTCTTGGCTTACTTTAAGGATAGATGAAGTTGGCAGCTGTCCACTGAGAGAATTAACGGCAGTAAAAACCACAAAACTTCCAGTGTTCATTATTCACTAAACATAGTTATTACCCACCAGTAATGGACAAACTGGCAGGAATGATGACACTAATTCCTTACCAGCCTGCTGGAGATGAAAGGAGCACTCCCCCCTGCTCCAGAAAGTAAAGTAAAACCTTTTGGTGCTTTCTCTTATTACAATAAATGCTGTCAAAAGCTGCAAATAATTCCAGTTAAGACTGCCCAGGAAAAAAAATAAAGATGGCATGATGCCAACTGATTCTTATGAATGGGAAAAGTACAAATGCTGGCAAAGTCCATTTTTTGGCATCATACACTTAAGATACTGGCACAGCTGACAGAAACCCCTGGTATACAGACCCCAAAGAACTTGAGTTCTTATAGATCTGCAGGGCCTACTTTTTCCAACCTGTGCACTTCAGCTTTGTAGTCTTTAACTATGAACAAAATCTTCAAACCTATCTCTAGAATAATAGATATCATCCAGACTTCTGCCCCAAAAAAAAAAAAAATCAAGACAATTTTTTACATGGAAAAATGAATTTTGAAGGTGGGACTTGAAAGCATTTACATTCACATTTTTGTAAGGCATGAATACAGGGACCAAGTGGAACTCAACTTTTTCACTCTAAATGCACTCCACTGCTAACCATGCCTTCTCCAGTAGAACTCAAAATGTTACAGTACATCGAATACTGCTGAACAGCTCAGCTCTTTACTGCAGCCCTGTAAATCAAGACAATGACAAACCTCAGCCTTCTTAAAGAGCTTCTTGCCCTTCATGTTACCACTTCCACTACCTCTCTTCCCACTGATGCCATCATCACTATTACCAAAAAAACCCACCACTTCAATCTAGTAGAGAACAAGGTTTATGTACTTCTTATAGAAGAAAAAAAAATTGTATGTACAAATTACCATGATGGTTACTCAGCTCTTCCCAGTGTTAGTAATATAATCTGCACACTTATATTTCATTTAAATAGCTCAGGATAACAAGCAGAATGAGAAATTCCCCAATTATAATAGACCCATGAAGAGGCATGAGTCTGGAGTGATTAGTCAGGACTAGCCAGTATTCCAATTCTGTATTTAAACTGTTTTTAAAACTGTATGAAAGAGGAGAAATTGTAACAAATATAGTAACTTTTTTTTCTGCAAAAGACAGCAATAAAGGCTTGATTATCCAATATTAGAGAGCACACATGATAATTAAGGTTGGAAAATAAACACAACCATTAACACAAGGTCCTGGTTTCCATTCATGTCTAGCTCTACCAAAATCCCAAATCTGAGGGGTTTTCAATGCTACCTGTATCCCCACCCTCTGAGTTTGCTCACATTGTTACACCATGCTTTGCAATTTTAAATTTGGCATAAGGAGATCACTTGTATAATTTCATCGCTGCTGACTGAGCTTTATATATTTTCTGTCCTGAATCACTGAGCAGTAAGTGCTTGTATGACCACTTCTCACACAATGTGGAGTCCCACCAGAGGAGTCAATCAACATGTCAACCTTTCAGGTGTTATAGGAAAAGACATGGATTAGAGTCACAGCCACCCAAATGCCCCAAACGAAATATTTCAGCCTGTAAAATAGAAAATTACATTTCTTACTGTAAAGTACCACAGAAGTTGATTGGGTCATGTCCTAGGTTGACTGTATGATGCTTTTATCCCCAATCGTCTTGTTCTGTTTATGCTGAATAATAAGTTTTGCGCC
>JAYDZK010000056.1:51070458-51094960 GCA_034509185.1 Euphonia xanthogaster | reverse complement strand
AGGAGGTATTTTCTCCCGGACCGGTTGGGGGGAGGGGCCGATTGAATCTGCTTTCCTAGAGGAGCCCTTTGGGGGGGGTTCTCTCCCAAATTTGCCCTGAACCAGGACAGGTCAAAATGTTTTTCAGAACAATATGCTCATTAAAGTTCCAAGCTGTCAAGTCAAATCATATTGTAAGGTAAAGTATCTGCTTACTATCTCCTCCAGGAAATGCCTACACAACATGTTTAACCAGCAGGCACACAGGCAACTTTAATTCTGACATATCTTAAAGTGCTTTGGTTTTGATTTTTTAGTCTTTCACATTTTTTAATGTGACACATCTTTGTGTCTGGATTCCTAAATACCAATGCTTACTGTTCCATTATTCTTCCTTTAGTGGCACCAAAATACTAAAAAAAAAGAAGAGAACTTAACCATGGTAAACTCAGCATAAACACTCCAGGGGGAATGTCATTTTTCTCTCAATTTTGTATAAATTTCAATACATACTAACTTTAAAAACCCCTGAAAAAACAGAGAATAACATCCAAGAAATTTCAACACTGATTACCCTCTTTCATTTAACTGATTGTTCCTCTCACATAGCTTGACATTGGTTTGGTTTTTCAACAGCAGTTTTTAGCAGTAGAACACATTTCTGACACAGACTGTCAGCCACAAACTTGGGATCTCAGGTACCCCTCAATCAATGAAATTACATTGACTCAGATTATCTCTGAAGTAGTGCCCCCTGTGTAGAAATCTGGAGGGAAACAGAGTTGCTATAAAGCTGAGAAGCACACACTCTCCTTCAACATGCAGGTGCGTAATAGCCACATAACATGAAATGTGAGGGAGTAGAGATCCTGGAGCTGCTTTTAGACCCATGGCTCAAATCAGGGCTCTTTCTGGCAATCCCTAAAGGAAAAAATTATTGCTGTATTTCTCTACCATCTGTGTCTACGTTTCCAAAGGAATAAACTACAAAAATTTTGAGAAAGTACATGCTGGAACTACTGCAAAGTATAAAGACATTTAGCCAAAAAAAAAACCTTACTACCTACAACAATGGTACTGTGTTCTGGAAAGGTCGAAATTTCAAAAGAAATACGAGTCAAACACACGTGCCATCAGAAACCTTTTCTACAACCTCCAGCCTGCAAGGAAACAGCTTTTTCTCTCAGATGAGAAAATGGCCACCTCACATTGCTCCCAGCCTCAGTCCATTCCAGGCAAAATTATCATAATTAACTGTAATTTGGTCAGAAAATTGAAACAATTTCTTCCAAATCTCTATTCCAGCTTGGCAGGACACAGCAGCTTTTTTGCCTGCTCTCAGTTCCCAGCCCAATTGCAAGGGAGCATCTCATAGAGTCCCCCAAACCCACCTCTGCTGCTGCCTCCAGGTCCCAGCAGAGGACCTGGCAGGTCCCTGGCAGTGGGGCAAACACATCTGAAACACTGACTGTTTCCTCATCTTTGAGCTTGTCACGGCCTACCAAGAAAAAAAATTAAAATTTCCCCCAGCCACTAGAAGCTTAAAAAAAAGGCCATAGATAACAGTCAGGAATAAAATATACATCCATGGGTATCTGCTGTGTACTAGCCATCTGAAGGACATAGCACTGATTTTGCCTTTATTCCACACTATCAGGAACCACAACCTTTAGAACACCTGACAAAATGACCAAAAAAGGGATTGCAAATGTACAGTAATATACCCAAGTGCCAAAAAGTCCAAAAAAAAAAAAATCTCTTCCCCAACCAACGAAGGATAAAGGCACAAAATTCTAGAAAGGCTCTCTTCACACAGATGTGTCACCCTCAAGAATGGTCACATATGACAGTGACTGAAAGTACAAAGAGTCCAAAGATTAAACATCTTGAGTGACACAAACAAAATGTACAAAAGGAAGCTGTTCAACAAAGCAAAGCCTTTACTGCCAGGCTTTTGGCTTGCATACTATGGATGGTCAAGAGTTCACAAACAGCTGGATTAATTACAAAGATCAAGAACAAGAAAACAAAAAAAAAAACTTAAACGTCTCCAAAAGGAAGTTTACTTTCTAATGAAATCAGCAAGGGCTTCCAAAGCAAATCTCAAGACAACAGTGCACATGGAAGTAGATTGTTTCCATGCTTTTAACTGCTTTGCTTGGTCCAGATAGTGCTTCTGCACACACACATTACCACTCATACCAAACTCATAAAATGTTTTTCTTTTACAAATCTCTACTTGTATGCCAGCAGTGGTCAAGCATGTCTAAGGGTGCTGTTATCTACCACTTTCTTGATGTGCACTGACACCAGGCTTCATAGAGGGATCTCAGGTTTCAAAGAGCCTGAAATCATCATAAAGGCAGCCTGGCCATGATTTTAAAATAATATAATCTGAAGAGTAAGAAGGCAATAATCACTTCATTTTGTCCTCCACTGGGCATGAAAATATACCTGCAAACTCTTGCTTTTTTCCCTGCAGTAGTCCTGGCATTTTGTGTAAATTAGTAAGGACAGTTTATCCAAGAGGACAACACCTCAGTCATTCAAGCAGGATCATAAAATTTACAGTCTGAAATTCAACAGCACAGCTATCAACTTTATGAAACATTTATTATCAGTAGTTGAAAAATGCACCATTAACTAAACATACCCTTTCTTTTGTGTTTTACAAGAATCCTTTACAAGTTCCCATGTAGGAACTTAAGGAATATTTACACACTCAGTGTCCAGGCCAGCTGTCACCCCAACAGACTGCCCTTCTTTAAGCAATGGTGCTTATTAACTTGGTTCTAACACGCACTTACAAGGGAACTACTGTCACGAACTATCCCCGGCTTCTAATATCAACTTGAAACAGAAACAGAATCCATGAGATGAAGGCAGTACTTTAGTTGTGAACCTTTACCAATACACCAGGGAGTGGGCTGCTGAACTTGTGGCTAATTACTAACTGGTATGCTGGTTCTGCATGTAAAAATTGCTGTTACTTTGGCATGGACAGCAACAGTTCCAATTAATAGATACAAAAAAAATTCTTGGTAAGAGAAAGCAAAACATGGCCAAACATGCTAATGCAGCAGTCTGTGTCTGAATTCCCAAGTCTGGACTAAGTAAATATTTTTAAGCCTCTATGAGGTGAAAAGGACAAAAAAAAAGGAAAAAAAAAAAATCTGTATTTGCAGCCACTGAGGTTCTCAGCTTCTTTTAATATGAAGCTTTTAAGGAGAAGAAATTAATCTACCCTGCCCCCTCTTTGTGTTTGCAAATTTAATGGAAAGATGCAAAGCAAACCTCGTTCTGTAAGTTAGTGAACCATCTCTCGTAACAGAGGTAATAAATGCAATGGCTCTAGCACACAACATATGAGCAAAAAATACATGTCAAAGAGTAATTTTGGCTTGGTCCAGGAGTTATTCCATTTACGAAACAAACTTATATCTTCATTAGCCCTCTCAAGTTTTAAACATAAAACAAACTCAGTATTTTCCATTCACATGCAGATGAAACTGAACAGAAATTTTTACAACATGAACAGTGCAATTGTTTAGAGCAGACCGAGATCAATTTTGAAGAAAAAATTCTCCATTAGAGATCCACTGTCATTCCTAAGAAAAACATGTCACAAATACAACCAAAAGTTACATGTGTGCTCCCAGGATAGAAAGGGAAAAGACTTCCATAACAGACCTATGAATGAAAAGCTCAGGGAAGAACTTGAGTCGTTTTTTAATCCACTACGGATTTTTTAACAGTGCTTAGAAGTAGTTGATGTGGATCTGAAGGGAATTCCACAATGTGCCTTAATGAAGTTTTACCTACTAATAAACCTCTTGAGGGTAACAGAGAGTAGTACTGATCTTCTGAACCTGATACTGATCACGACCTCTGCTTCCACTGTGAATTTCAGGGATGGCTGAAAGCTGATCACACCCTCTCCAGATATCAGCTGGGGGTGGCTCTAGTCAGATGCCTACCCCAAAAACAGAATATTTAAATCTGAGTTGCTTTGGGATTTAGCGAGTCTTGTAGCCTTCCTTTTTCTCTTCCTCCTCTCATTTCTCTCATGCTCTTATAAAGATTACTCAGGCAACCATACTAAAAATCCATACAAAGTGACCAATTATCACAAAGCATCTGAGAAAACTCACATTATAAAGGAAGGTTTTTTTGAAGAAAACTCAAATTATAAAGGATTTTTATTGTAACCAGAAAAGGACCTGTGTTGCAACTTAATGCTCCAATACAGGAGAGTAACAGTAGACTATGTGGTTATAAAGGGAGCAGAATGTCCAAGTTCAGTTACTGATTTTTACTTTGTTCAGAAAAATATCAGGCTAATGCTTGGATTAGAGAATAAAGGGTAAGCCTTACAGGGAAAAAGAACTTGCCTCTTTCTAGACACAGGACAGGTTAATTTAAATCTCAACAAATAGATTTTAAGAACTCTTACTGAAACATTAACTGTGCTTTTTCTTCAATTTTAAGCCATCATGTGAGATGATAATGTTCTTTCACTGGTAATACTAAGTCTTGGGCAAGCCAGAAAGCAAAAAGGAATTTTAGAAGGGTGGTGGGAAAGAGGAATTTCATGTACCATACAGCATTTACTCTTGCTAGAGAAGTTAATTTGAAACTTTAGCTGGCTCCCATTCTCCCAATATCTGCAGGATATAGTTACCTTTTGTTTTGTTGAGAAATGTAAAGTCTTTTCTTATTCCAACTGACCCACTAATAAAATGTGCTGCCATATTCTTAAGCTTCTTTGAAAAACCATGATCATTTGAGCCATTCAGTATTTGCTACTACTAACCTCAGTACAGGTACAGCTGTCCCTCCAATCTTTTAAGCTTCTGAAGTTTTTTATTAGATTAATGCCCTGTAAGTATTTTCTCCAGGTCAGTTTGGCATTTGTGCACTGTTTTCTGAATGGTCTGCACTTCTAGCCAATACTGCTCAATTGGCTTCCGACAGAAATACCTGGGGAAAAAAAAACAGGAAACACAACTGATAACACAAGACGAAACCATCAGTGATCAAACCATAAAATGTGAGACCTTATTTGACTCAAAATCTTAAAAGATGAAAATCTCAGCATTAGATATAGTTTAACCTTTATTTATGGACTCCTAAATCCCTGTAATGGGGAATAGCTGTTGGAATTCCACAGTCTGAATCATCAGGCCAGATAATCAGATTGATTTTTCTGGCATTAGCAAACACCTCATTATGGAAAACAACCCCCCTCCCATCCCCGCCAAAAAAGAAAAAAAAAAAAAAAAACAGAAAAAAGAAAAACATGAAAAATGAAAGGACTAAGAAATGCAGAGCACCCTACAGTCCTAAACAATGAAAAAAAACAAAAACACCAAGCATATCCCCTATTATATCTCAACAGGATATGCATCTGGAAAGTCTTACCTTCCAGATGCTTTCCCCTACTATTTCATTGTCCTGCTAATCTCTGAAACTACCCCTAGGGGGAAAAAAAACCACTACACAATTTATTGTCATGCTGTTGTTTTAAAATTGGGCAATATAAAGGGAAATAGATCCTGAACAAGTCAGTGTCAATATTACAACTATAGGAACAGAAAACCAAAACTGGATCAAATTGAAATAAAATTGAATACAAACCCTGTACCAAAATATATTAATAAAAGCAAAAAAAAGCATCTTACAGCAACACAACAGTAAGTGCATATGCAAAGAATAAAAATCCTAAGTAAATTAGGAAGCCTACCTATCTCTTCTCAAAACAATCAGAGTCAAATCACATGTCTATGGCCAAACCTTCATACAACTTTCTTTTTTTTTAACATAGAAGCATGAAGTCAGTTAAACCAAACTACTACTATAGCACTTGGGAGAAGTCCACAAAATGTTCTCCCCACGCTTTGGTAGGATGACAAGGCTTCCTCTTATAGAAATCATATGTACCCTAAAGAATCTCATAAGCCATAAGTCAGTGAAGCAAGGCAGAGGCATTTCATTCAGTTACAGGGAGTTTGAAATCAAGTCCTTTAAATCTGAAAGTGACACTTCCTAACCAGGTACATAAATACTTGGGCTTTGAGTCTATTTGGATTATTTTGGTACCACTGGAATTCTGTGTCCAGAAGCTCTACTTACCATTGTGAGTGATTGGAACACACTGAATAGAGCATTCCCATGCAGAAAGTACCTCCACAAGGAGCTGACAGAGTACTCACAATAAATAAATATCTCAGGTACCTAAAAAAGGGTAAGTTTTATTGCTCTCACTTTCTTTTGTTGGATTGCTTTTAAGTGTGATTGAATTTACCAAATACCTCTTTCCAACTCAAGGTGCAACAGTACAAGCAAGCAAAGAGCTGATTCCAAATACAAATAGAGTAGTGGCAAACTTCTGGCATATCAGTGCAAAGAGACACACAGTGAGGAGCAAGAAAAAGTATTTGGTTTGACACTGCTGACCTTCTCTGTAGCATTACTTGCAAGAGATTTGGGGGTGTTTTGAGAACATGCTATTTCATTCTTTCCAGGTTTGTTATCTAAAAACCTCCTCATATCAGTGGAGAAAGTAACAAGTAAAATCACTGCAGCAAGTGCACATAAAATTAAATGTAGGGGTTTACACACCTTTACGCTCCGAAGCTGAAAGCACCAGACACACATGTCCCAAATAATAAAGCAATACATGTATCCTGCACATATAGAAAACACCTCCTAAAATTACTATGAATGTCTGCCCACCATCAGTCTTTCTTCAGGATATGGAAAATATTTCAGTCATCATTTCTATCTGCAAATATAAAAAGTATGTAATTTTAAAAAGAAAGCACAACACAGTCATAACCTTCAAATGAAAAATGTTCTCCTTTACATGGCATTCAGATAGTTCAAAAGACAGAATACATTCATGAAACTACATAGAAAGAAAAGCATCTTCTAACTTATATGAGGACTATCAGCCAAATTTTCCCACATTGTTTTTTAAGTTGTAACAGTTACAAACAGAGAGATGCTATATTTCAGAAGAGCTAGAGAAGACAGGTTCATTTGCTGTAGTAACATTTACTACAGAAATATTTTTATTTGCCATAGCATCACCCTCTATTGCACAAGTAGCTATCTAGTAAGACAGAAGTACTTGCCTTCCTCACCACTGCTAGTTTGTCTCAGGTTTTTCAAAGATTTCTGCTCATAAAATGTTTGTGAAAATGCACTCACAGATAGCACAAGGCAAAGATGAGATGAGAGACAGATGCTTCTGCATGGTAGTGGGTGGGATGGGAGTGAAGCTGGGGAAGCAGTTTACATCCAACCCATTACAGCTAGTTTCCTTTTAACCATCTAACAGTGAGTCACAAATTCACCCTAAACACATCAAATCCTCTGAACTTAGGAAATGATGCATTATTGAAATCACAGCAGGGAAGCCAACTTAGTTGAGAGGACATAAAAGACTAGCACTAGAACAACCTTTTTCATCACAAGGTATGGATTAAAAACAAAGGCAATGTTTTAATGTAGTGAGAAGATGCGCAGTCAGAGAAAAAGCAAGGTAAAAGCATCATTTGTACTTCTTCCCAGAAAAAATTCCTTCCTAGAAAAATTCCTTTCAGACAGATTTTCCACCTCAAAAACATCACTACAATCTCGTGGTTCCCTGCTCCAGCATGTAACCTTTCTTCCCACGTTTTCCTCAGCTAGTTGAGTGTACATCTCCTGGAATAAACTGGGTGTCTGAGGTCTGAAACTCACTTCCATCCGCTATAGATTCTACTACTGCATCATTTACTACTGTAAAACTGCAGCTGCAGTAAATTTAGAAAGTAAATAAATTCTTAAATTTTTTTCTTCTGCTTTAGATTGCTTCTCTTAATATAGACCTTTACCTGTTGCAGTATGTGTCAAAAGTACACAAAGTTGCAAGTTTTACCAACCTATATTCACATATACCAACTACACATAACACATACTGCAAGTACAGTACTTGCGTATCTTACTAAAGTTCCAATATATCAAAGCACAAAATGGAAGACATTTCTATATAGTACCACCATGGAACAGAGCTAAGTGAGCAGAAAGTCCTTATCTAGCTTGATCTAAGCTATTGAAAATGAAATCAGAGGTGAAATGTATACAGCAAGGATGACTAAACCCATAAGTGGTCCAAAATTATTTGGTTTATTACATGAATTCAAGAGACTACAATCATTGTGAACAGGCTATTATCAAATCTCTTCAGTGACAAAGCTTTCTGTCCAAGATAACAAATAAAGCAAGTGCATAAATCACAGGGATATGTGGCTTAAGGCCATAATCCCAGAGGACTGCAGACTGGTTTTTGCATTGTCCCTCTTTGATTTTAGTACCTCCATCTCTGTTTTCATATTGTAGCTGTTACTACCACTGCTATCTGAAGGCTAGAGTTCCCTATAGTTATGAATGGCAAACAGAAAAACTCCCTCACAGGTTAAGACAGAGTCTAGGGTAAGATTTAAAGGTACACTCAGTAAACTTGATTTAGTAGTGTGCTTTTAATGAGCTCTGCCTGTCTTGTCCAACTGTGAATGCTTCAATTACAGAGCACCAGGCTCATCACCCCAGACTGTGGTTGCCAGGCACTACCAAAGACCCACAGCTCTTGTGCTCACCATGGTGCAAACATCTAATGAAGAGACTATGCTTGTTCAAAAGATGCTCACAAAATCCAAGGGTAAGGAAAACAAGCGGCTAAACCAGGGAAATACGTGTCTGTAGACTAAGCAGGCAAGTACAGCAACCAGCAGTGACCACACATTTGGGGATGCAACAAGGTAATCACCTCTCAAACAAGACCACCACTGTCATTGACAATATTTAGAATATTCATTACATACTGGAATTACATAGCACACAAATTCAGATTTTAACCTGGAATTCCAGATACAATGAGAAATCAATGCTCTGTGCAACCCTAAGCAGACAATTACAAGATTTTACCAACTAGCCTACAAACCTTATACAGGTCATCATGCCACCTCACCCCATTAAAATTACAGACATCACTACAAACACATACACTTCTCAATTTTTAAGAATACTTTTCAGAATACATAAATAAAAACATCCCAAACACCTATATCACCATCAACCTCTTTTTTTTTTTTTCCCCAGTAAGAAAGTGCAAACTGTTGGTCTCAAGACAAGCCCTCTTTCCTACAGACACATGTGATTCAAAATGTGGATCAAAACCTAATCAGTAAAAAACATGAAGCAGTATAGTGAAAGTTGGGGTCCAAAAACTAGAAGCAAAATCAGAAGTGAGAGTGCCAGTGAGGAGGTGAAGAAATACAAGCATACTGTTCTAATCTACTAATACAAGAAAACCTGACTACTATTTACAAAACCAGAATGCTCTTCTTCCTGACTACTAAGCCACTATTCTTGTAACGATGAGGAAGAAAGAAATTGGTTGGAAATCTTCAGTCTTAAATCCCTACTTCAAAATTATGGTACTTTTCAGCAAGGCAGCTGCTGACTAAAGTAAAAAGCTTAGCAAAGCTGAGCAGTAATTAAGAAATTTCATTTACAACACAATTTCACATTTGTACAGAAGGCAAAATGCTTCTTACAACATGAAATTTCCCATAAAACACATGGAGATATAACATCATCTAAGACTTGCATTTGTCCTGTGAATTACTCCATCACCTTCTTTGGTAAATAAATATGCACTCTGTCCTGGTTTCAGCCAGGACAGGGTTAATTTTTGCAACAGCCAGGAGGGGCATGACTGAGACTGGAGGTTACTCTGTACCACCTCAGGTCATCTTCAGGGGATGAAGGAAAGGGTCCTTCCCAGGGTACCACAGCATGGCAGAGGGAACAGTTGGGTACATCCACCTCCTCCTTGGATACTCTAACATTAGGATTGTTACTGTTCATTTCCTTAGTTCATTGCTTTTTCCACTAAATCATTCATATCTCAACCTTGATCTTTTGTGCCTCCAAATTGTCCTCCCCAGCCCACGAGATGGGGAAAGGAAAAGGCAAAGTGAGCAAGCAGTGTGCGGTTTAGAGTGTTTCAGTGAGAACACTTCATTGGGGAATACCATTTCTAAACCAAGACACACTTGAATAAAAACAACTACTGAAGGCAAAATTTAAGAGGTAATGAAAACACTAAAGAGAGCAGTTCTTGCAACTTTTGAGGACCATGTGTTCAAGTCCTGCTCCAAAATTTAAATTGACAGACATCATGCTGTTACTTTCCTACACAGTTGGAGCAAGGCTCAATGGCTTCGCAATACACCTAATAAAATTTTCTAAGTTGTATTTACAGAAATTAGACCTGTATCAGTTTACATTTTGTTTAACATCAGTCATTTCAGTTTGTCAACTCCTGAATGTTTTAGATGCACATGCAGATAAAAATAACATAGATGAGTCTGCATTTCCTAGCCAATTGAGAACAACTTGAAAATTGCCTACAGATCACCATTTATTCTAAATATTTTCATAGGAGTCAATGACCTTACAGATAAGAATTTTGACTATGTAACACTCCATACTTATCTTCACCTCAAAGGAAGATATTCCTAAAAGACCCAGAGGATTCACTAATTTTTAGTTTAATATATAAATATAAACATGGGACAGGCAGTGAGACATGTCAGCATTCTAATTCAATTTCTGTAGAACTTCTTCCCCCCACATGTAGTTTCACAATGGCAACAAATTTTACAGTAACTGTTCCAAGTCTGGTTAGAGAATCTCTACTTTATTTGGATATTCACGCTTTTTAAGAAATAAATACCCATGAAACCAAAACTTCAGTCTACCTGTTAGCTACAGACATGCAGGGAGAGAAAAGAAAAAGCCCTGTCACGCAAAACAGCACCTTGGACATCCAGTGATCCTTAAAGAGATTAATTTAATGCATCAAGCACAGTCCATTCTGCATTCTGATATAACAATCTCAGATACACTCCTATGCCAGCCCTTAGCAAAGCAGCTTCTACAATAAAGATCTTTGCCTGCATCAAAAAGATACTCCTGAGCCACAGTGTTGGAGCAAAAGCTCTCCTCTCCATTAGCCCAAAATTCTTAGAATCACTGCATCCCTTCCAGTTTTCACACAAAGTATAAGCCATGACAAGAACACCTCGAAGGAAAATTAGTTTTAAATGAAAGCAAAAATACTTAGCACCTTTCCTGTGCATTTCAGCTTTCAAAAACACTTTGCAAATATTAACATGCCAAGATATAAAAGCACCATTGTTTTAGTCAAAGACAGCAAGAAGATGCAGAAGTTCGTAGCAAAATGGATGGATGGCTGCTATTTTAATTTTGTAAACTGCGGTTTCATTTCCATCACAGTGATGCATTGAAACACGTTCTGCAGTACTAGAACAAAGATGTACTATATTACTGAATATTGAGAGATTCTGGCAGACCTGGTTTAATTTCAATTCTAATACCTTTTCCACTGAAACTCCTGTTGCTTTTCTCAAATTAAACCTGCAACACCTTTTTTTATTCTATACCACCATGAAAAAAGCTTTCGCAATCTTATTAAGAACAGTGTTTTTCCTCTGCAGTACCCATTACTGCCTTTCCAAAGGCACACCTGCCCAGTAGAGTCAAGATGATAGATACAAAGACGTAATTTGTTAAAGTTTGCTCAGTGCATGCTCTGAATTCCATTTTCTTTTTCTAGGGTGCTGTGTAGCTCTTTAGCCACCTCTAATAGGAAAAACTTATGCAAAAAGATTCGTTACAAAGCATCATCTGCTACATTCATATTAATTTGGGGTGTCAAACACTACTAATGTAGATCACTGTTGGGATCTCTTCAGAGAACTCCATGCCCTCCCAAAGCATCATTGCATGCATGCCAGTATTCCCCTACAGAAAACACTGGGAGCTGATGGACAGCAAGTTAATCACAAACATCAGGGACTCTGACAGGTCCTCGTCTGCACTGGTTAGTACCTCACTCCACTATCAGCAGTACTGATTTGAGGGAGACAGACGATAGAAAAAAGGCAAGAACCGCCAAGTGTTTCACTTCAGTATTTAACATCCAGCTCATTAAGAGCCCAACCTGAAGCCCTGTCAACCTGGCAGAAACATTCCCACTCAGGTTTTGAGGAGGGCTTAGAAAAATTAGGAGCTCGAAGTTGCTATTGAGAAAGGAACAGAAGCTAGCTAGGAGCAAGAGGCACAGGTTTCACATCCTCCCACTGTTCAGCCTAGTTCAGCAGGCTGGATTGCTAGTGAGGAATTTGCACTGGGTTATCTCAGTCAACTGAGATGAAAGATCCAGTCAGCAGAGAAAGCATGGAAGTTGGCTCCAGGTTAGCATTTGACAGGACTATCTAACTGAAAACATCCTAGGGTATCATGTAGCAATCTCCTTGGGTAGAAGTAACAAGGATTTGAAAATGGATCTGAGAAAATCAGAACAATTACAGCCATTTCTCACTAGAAAGATGGAAATCAATATTAAAAACAGAACCTGAAAATGCTTCTGTCTTAATAGTGTTATCGGTGACCTGCTGCAAAAGCAAATCCACTAAAACTCCACCAGAAATTCCACTTTGTTCTGATTAATCAAAGACACCAAGTCCTAAAAATTATCTCAGTACCTGACTCAAAACAGACCAAATGGAACAAATTCGTGGTGATCAAGTATAGTTGTATCACAAACTCAGAGATGCATGGTGAATATAGGTAAAGATACAAAAAATACAAGGAGACGTACATTTCTTTCTATCTGTGATGAATGACTCAGTTAATGCCATGTTAAATGCATTTCATCTTCATAAATTACCATCACATGGCAGGTGCAGTGGGATCTGTCTCGATCCTGCTAAAGGTTTTTTGTTTAGATAGTACAAAAATGGTATTAAATACTACTGTAATATTTTATTTTAGCACTTTCAAGTCAAATATAGAAATATACTTAAAATACCATATCAATGTAAAAAAATGCAGTATAACAGAGAAAATCAGTTGTGTCCCAGAACTAAAGTGATTTTTTTCAGAATCATCCCATGTTGCTGCTTTCAGTAGATCTCAACACAGGAATACAGACTTTTTTTTTTCCAAAAGCATTTTAACAAACTAAGCCACCAACAAATAAGCATGCATTACTCAAACAACAATTACTGAGACTGAAAGTACAGTCCAAGAAATTTGAAAAAGGGGAAAGTGCAAACTACCATTTTTCAAACACTTCAGCATACTCTTCTGTATTTTCTGTATTTGAGCAAGAGTGCTTTCTTGTGTTGGGAATTCCTGACACCCCAGCTATGCTGGTTGATGGTGTGAAGAGTGACTGCTGATTGATGTCAGTTGGCTAGCAGAAGCTGCCACACTAGTCACAGTTATACTGGCAAAAACAGTGCTTTCAGCTGAATTGCTTCCCTTGAAAGCAATAAATTGGAATTTATTTTTTGCATGAATAAACATCAATATTGTAAACACAAGGAATTCAAGATTTATGTGCAGTTTGATGGTTATAACCTTGCTGGGATGAATGGAGACACGTTGCAATGGCTTGTATGAATAGAGTGCTGCAAAGGAGGGATACAAGCTCATTGGGAAGGGCATGTCAGAAGGACCTGGAGGTGGAGACACCTCTCATGAGAGAGGCACCAGAATGCATGGAGCTTACTCTGGGCATGGATAATGAGCTAAGTGAGAGCTTACAGGCACGGATTAGGGAGCAGACCAGTATGAGTGACACTGTAGTGAGTGAGCATCTGCTACAGGGTACCTGGCCAGGAAATCAAGTGGATAAGGCCCTCTACAGACAGGGAGCAGCAACCTCACAATCACAGGCCCTGTCCTCATGGGGGAGGACTTAAACCACTCTGGTATCTGCAAGAAGGATAACACATCCAGGGATAAGCATCTAGGGCATTCCTGGAGACCACTGACAGATTCATGACCCAAATGATGACAGAGGAGCCAACAATGAGACATTCTGTGCTGAACCTCATACTTACTAAGAAGGAAGGGCTCCTCAGAGACATGAAGGTCACAGGCAGCCTTAAGCTGCAGTGACCCTGGTGGCATTCACAACACCAACAGGAGGGAGAAGGGCAAAAAACTAAGATCACAGTCCTGGCATTGAGGATAGCAGACTTGGGTCTCTCTGGGGACCTGCTTGAAAATAGCCCATGGAACAGGGCCCTGGAAGGAAGGAGGGGTCAGAGAATGCTGCTTGATACTCAAGGATCCAAACTCAAACTTTCATCCCGAAGATCAGGGAGTCACACAAAAATGCCAGGAGGCCTATACAGACGAAAATGGAGATCGTGGCAAAACTCAAACACAAAAAGAAAGCATACAAAATGAAGAAGCAGGAAGAGGCAGACCGGAAGGAGTACAGAGACACTGTCTGAGCATGCAGAAATGCAGCCAGGAAAGCCAGAGCCCACCTGGAGCTAAAACTAGTGAGGAATGTCAAGAATAAGTATCCGAAGGAAGGCTATAAAGATGGTAGAGCTGGATCCTTCTCAGTGATCCTGTTCAGTGACAGCAAAAGAAGCAACACACACAAACTGAAACACAGGAGTGAGTCCCTATGAACATCAGGAAACACTTTTTTACTGTGAGGGTGACTAAGCCCTGGCACAGGTTGCCCAGAGAGATTATGGAGTCTCGATCCTTGAAGATACTCAAAAGTATGTGGATTTCATCCTAGGCAACTGGCTCTAGGTGGTTCTACTTGAGCAAGAGTGATGGACCAGATGGTCTCGAGCAGACCCTTCCAACCTCAACCATTACCTGACTCTTTCAAAGCACTGCTTTCCAGCCACAAACCAGTGTTTTGCTCTGGTTTAGACCAGCCTTCCTGATAACAGAGTATCCTTCAGGTACACTCAGTGTACTTCTGCTTCACCCAGCATGCAATGAGCCCTCTCTCAACCAGAGCCTCTAGGCATTTTAATAAAATGAATAAACAACTGCTTCTGTATAACATTCACAATTCAACTAATTCAACCAGAATGTAAAGATCTTTTCTCAGATCATATTATTTTCATATACAGCAACTTAAAGCATGAAGTTAAGGACAAAAGGAAAATAAAAAATCTTAACAGAAACAAAACTTGGGCCTTTCTTAATATATAAGTGTCCAATAGCGGGACAGATGAAACTGAGGAACAAAACTCAAACACATTGAATAAAACATGCTGTAAAATTAATTATTTCAAAAATTCTTGATACTAACCTCAGATCCAGAAATCTTTACTGCTGATGCGTAATACAGCATTTTTTAAACTGAGAACAGAAATGGAAGAAACTCTCACTGTGAAAAATTTTAAGAGCTTTACGATGTCTGAAAAAATTGTTGTCTATCAAATTTCATCACCTTCAGACCCCTGTCAAACATGGATTCACCTCAATGCTGTTTCTCTCATTCTCTCCACCCCTGCACCCTTAACAAACTTGCTCAGCAACATGGCACTAGCTTTCTGTTCAGAAAAATGCTGTGTCTGCCCCTGCTCATCATGGGTCAAAGAGGATATAAAATGATGCAATCAATAAAACTGCTATATTTTTAATCCAGTTAACATATGTCAATAATTCAGTGGAAACTCAGGCTTCCTTACTGTTCATTTATGGCAGCTTTTCTTCTAAATGGCAGTGGCCTTTTCCAGTTACACTTTCTAGGTTGTTAGCACCACCTGACCATAGACAAATTCCATATATTTAAAGAACAATAACCTACAACTTTTAAATACCAAGACATATATTAATTTACTCCTTTAAGCATCTTCCTATTTCCTTCTATAAGTGTTGTATTTTGTTCCATTTTTGAGAAGTAAAACACATTCCTTTCTTCCCCTGGTCACAGCACTGCCTCTATATCAACAAAGAGTATTTGTAAATTTCACTTGCATCCATTTATTTTATCTGTTTTCCATTTGTCAATTAACTTTTGCTTCTTTGTTCGAAGATGCACATAAATTCTGAATATCTACACAATATAACTATTGTATGCCAAGTATCTTTAGGGACTTGGTGTCATCATCTAAGGCACAACTATATTAAGCAGTAGTTCTTGCCAAAGACAAGAACTATTCACATAATTCACACGTTTAAGGCACAGGACAGTGACTCTTTCAGGAGACCAGAGTTCTGCTCTTTGCTTTTTTGATTAACCACTTAGGCAACTTTGCTCAAATCACTTCACCCTCAGCGCATCAGTTTGTTGTCAAAGAATGGGTTTATCTTTCTACACTGTCATTTTCCTCACCCTAAGCAGACCTGTAAAGCATTCAGAAACCTACTGATTTATTTCCACAACACGTCTAAGACTAGGAAATTGGCAAAGTTATTCTGCATATGAAAAATACTGTCATCAGTTTCCGTTCCTTACATACTAGTGGCACAATATTACTATTTTTGCTCATCTTAATAAAGAAAAATTGTTAGGAACATATTTCTTCTCAACCCATTCACCAACTGTGCACAGTTAATTCACATTGCAACAGTAATATAAATCAAGATCTAAACTTACTAAGCAGCACTTCACATGCTTTTAGTATATGATGCAGTTGGAATACCTCAGGTGCCAGGCTAGGAGTAGCGGCAATTAGCAGTATGAGTAAGTTGAGATTTTAAGTCCAACTTCCCCAGCACAGCACACAAAAGCAAGGGGCAAGACTCCGGATAGCAACAGCAGAGATGTAAACCCCAAAACTGATAACCATATTGCAGCAAGGCATTACTATGCATGATTCTCTACTCTCCGAACCAGCTGGAAAGCATCCTGATTTTGGCTATGCAGGAATCATTCCCAAAACAAAGCCTTCATGCGGAAAGGAGGTGTTCCAACAATGAAGGATTACATGGCTAATCTGAACAGTGAAAGACTGAATGACCCCAGAAGTTCGCTAGAAGCTACGATTTTAATCCAGCAGCCTTTAAGCTGCAGTAGCATTATAGTGGGAACAAGGGAAAAGGCAGGCAGACTGTAATGTTTGGAAGGAAAGGTAGGAATTTAAGCCACTGTGGCTATACTCCCTTCTTCACACCTGAGGTCTGAGAGCAACTATGGAAGGATGAGAATTTATTCCCATACACACTGGTTCTTTCTCAAAGCACCTGCTCATCACCAAATGGTTTGGCTTAGCCACTAGCACATCCTATAGCCCAATACACTCACTATCAGCACTGATTTTTTTCCCTTCTTTCTTCATTTGTAGCACCCCCATTTTGATGACACAAATCTCTAGGAGGAAGACATTGACAACTAAAAGCTTCTACCATTTCTTAAACTGATCATCTTTGCTTAGTGGTAGTTAATGCCAACATGCAGCTCTTCTAGTACTAAAAACTGTTCACGACATCCTCACCTACTGATTTCTACTACTTGGAATAGTCACCGAAGAGGAACAGATTTCTCATAAATGCAGTTGATATTAAAGAGTTCTGGAAGATCAAGATCAAGGACAGAAGTTATAACATATTCCAATCATAGCAACAAAAACATATCCACCTTTACAGGAGCCTCATTCTTCAATGCTCCAATTCTCTACTTTGATAAAACAGCATCCAATTGTACAGTATGCTCGATATGGAAAAATCCAAAAATACAGACAATTGCACCTTTCCAAAGCAGTAGGAACCATCTTTATCTCATTTAAGAATTCCCAAGCATGCCACCTAATATTTTATCTTTGAAAAGTTGTCTTACAGGAATGACAACCTACAGGTTTAAATCTGAGTCACATTCTAGAACCAGTCTTAGGACTGAAAAACGATGAGACTACAAAAATACAGAATTTAATCGCTGCTTGAAGAGCCTCAAGGTGAATGTCAGTTCATTATATATAAAAACAACCAGGAAACCTCATACATCCCTTCTGTTAACAAAACAACGAAAGTTAATAATATTAAGATTAACATCATCTAAAGAATATACATTTGGCTATTTAATAATGCTAAAATTATGGGGTTTCATTTCTTATTTCTATTTAGTGGCATATACCTTTCTAGAACCTTTGACATGGAAAATATTGAATTAAGCAGATTCATACAGTGAAGTCTAGTAATTTTTAAACATAAAATCCCATTTGCAGTACTGATAAGAAGCAGCATTAACTGAAGACAGAAGGGAAAACAATCACCAAGAGATTTTAGTATTGAGGTTCAGGGGCACAGCAGGGAAATCAGAAAGAGGGAGACAATGAAATCTCACCAGAAGAAGATGGATTGAGAAAACTAAGTATCAACTGAAAACATCACCTCATTTGACTAGTTCTCAATTCTTCTTGCTCACCCCACTCCACCACTCAGTGACACTCGACATTCCACAATGAGAAATACTCAGTTTTCCAAGTTGACAACTTAAATTCATTCCCAAGTCCATCTAGAAATTGCAAGCAGTTTCCTATTTCAGTAAATAAATAAAACTTTACAACTCCTTCCCTTCATTTCTCTCCCCTTTCTCTTGTGCCCTGCTAAAACAAAATCCTTCATTCTTCTTTGTATTTAAATGACGATTCCTCAGTAACAATTTCTAGTTTTCTCCCAGTCTTAAGTCTTAGCTGCCAAATGTCTATCAGCAGATAAAATCTAAAAGCTAATGGTAGTAGAGAAATGTTGATACTCTGTATGCTCATATTTCATTCTGGGATAAACTGTAGAGGAGCTATTGAGAGATGCAACTCAACAACTTAACTTCCCTGGAAGTTTTAAGCAGCAGAACATTTCTTGTGTAGGAAGCAGAGGGTTGCTTAATTTTTTAATTTTTTTTTCCTTAACACATTTTCTTTTAACTCTCAATGCAAGTGAGTGAAAGCAGGTTAACACTGACATGGGTGGTGTCCTTATTTAAGAAAGCTCTGTTTCTGGTGTTACCACTGCTACTTGCAGTTTGGCCAAACAACAGCAGATGAGAAATTGCTACAACTTCTATAATTTTCACAGATTTCTGGGAAAACAGAAAATCAAGCCACTCTTCCTTGATCTGACCCTTGACAAGCTGCCTCTCAGCCAGCACACAGTCTTGGTCATCATGTGCAACTATTCCCTGAGGATTAAAAATTGATATAGATGTGGAGTAACAGAAATGACTCATCAATACACAAAAATGCATGAGAGAAGAGTAGAGTGGCAATAGCACCTATCTTCTAGCATTCACTAGTCAAGCAACCAGAGCCATAAGGACAGGGAACTCGAGCCTTAAAAACCAATCTATTTCTTTTTATTATTCTCAGGCATACCTACCTTACGTGGGGATTAGAAATGAAGACTGCACTCTGCCTGCATCAGCTGAGATTTCCAGCTTCTTCCACCACCAGAGTTACATGATCAGATCTGACCTTTTGCTACAGTACAGGCTGGACATTGCTGCAGGTTTTTTTTCGGTAATTTTAAGTGTAGCTTCTACCCAGTTAACCCCACTGTTGTGGAAATAGTAGCTACATCCAAGAAAGAAGGTGATGTGCATACTACTATAAACATTATCAGACCTGGTCAGATCTGCAAATTAGAATGAGTAATGGAACTATTTTGCACAGTTTGCTTCTAATTCTGACACAGATGGCACTTCAACAAGGATTCCAGCCTTGGCAGATTTCTTCAAAGTCAGTGCCAAGGCCAGGATAATCCTTTCTAGCAATTTTGTCCTTGATTTTTCAGCTACCAACTCCCAAATAAAATAGTATTTCTTATCTGCTGCTCCCTTTCTACAGCTATGCATTGAACAAGTTCTGACAAATACAAGACCTTCAAATACTGAACCAAGCAACACCAAAAAAAGAGGAATGAACCCCTACAAGGTACAAACCTCATTTCTTAACCTTTACCTTCAGGTGGGTGTATCACAAGGAAGAGAAAAATTAGTGGTTCAATGAAAAAGAAATTAAAAAAAAGAAAAAGTAAAAATATCTTCCTTGAGGTAGTTCTGACTCTCCAGCTCTTAAATTATGCCAAGTCTGGGATAATGAACAATGACCATTTTTAAGGCCAGCATTAACCAACAATGGTTGTTTTTTAAAGTTAGCATTCACTACCAAAAGGAAGATGAGACAAACCCAGACAACAGAGCAAAAATAGTGCAATGGACATGTGTGCATGTTTACTTGCAATGGAAACGTGTCTATGTTTCTCTGCAGTGGACACTGTGTACGTTTCCTCGCACAAAACTACTTTTGAGAAAGTTCTTTACCCACAGCATTAGGCAAATAACCAACAGAGCCAACTCTGAAGAGAATGGAGACAAACTTATGAAGAATAACCAACTTCAAATTTGCACTGTTGCACTCTGTCCTCTTCTGACACGAATCTTAATGTTATCAGAGACATGTTACAGGAAAAGAAGATACACCAGAAATCTCATATCCTTAAAACAGACATTTTGTTGATTTATTCTAATAAAGATGATGAAAAGTCTTCAAAGCTGACAAGAGCTCATTAACATAGGCTTTCATACAGGACAGAAAATAAGGATAGACACACATTTTTAAAAAAATTAATTGCTGTTCAGGGTCTAGATAAACACTCCCATCAACATCAACTGGAGTTTGCATGTAGAGAGAGTTTAGCATACAGTGCAAAGACTTTGTAGTCAGATTATGAATTTTACCAATTATTAGCCTTTATAAACATCAGGCAAGGCAAAAAAAAGAAGCTTGGTTTTTGTTGGTTTTGTGTCTGTGTTTGTTTTTTTTAAGATTGTTCTTATAAGGCCACATAAAAAAATTAAAATAACCAGACAAAGAATAAGAGAGGAGAGTAATCCAGTAAGGGTCTATTAACTGCTAATTGTTTATCCCAGGTAAAAACAAAAGCCACACATTAGAGTAGAAAGTAGTCTCACGAGTTCAAAATCATTGTTTTTAAGAACACTTCAGTTCAGTAAGTTAAGTGCACTTGGGAGAGTCCTAATTTTACAGTTTTCTAAAATAATTAATTCAGAAGCAATATACTTTTACTAATATCAAAGTCCTACGCACTGAAATTTCAGATCAAGCCTCTGACAGATCTTAATGTTTCCAACAGGCATGCAGTCATTCATCCCTGCTCTGCACTTTGGCTTTCTGAGGACTGAACTCCAGAATTTCTGAAGATTGAGTAGCTGGCACAAAGAATTCAAGATATAAGTAATACTATTTTCAGTGCTCCTTTATAGAAAATCAGTGCATATTTCTCCAGACCTAAGAAAACTCAATCTTCTCACATCATCCAAACAAAGAAAATAAGTTGTCATATATATTTCAGACATTAAAAAAAAAAAAAAAGTATCTTGCTCCATACAGCCAGTCAAATACCTCCAAGCTATGCTTTACCTACCAGCACCTGAGAAGAGGATATATACTTCAAACACAAAAGATGCCACACACAATATAACCAAAAAATCATGAGAATTAAACATCAACAGGATGGAAAAGAGGCACCAGCTACTACTGCAGGCAATTAAAAGACAAAAAAAATCAAAACCAACCTACCAATCCAATTATCCATCAGAGACTCTGCAGCTACTGCGGCTCTTACATGACTTGCAGCCTTTCTGATCAAGGGTCGTCACAGGACACCTAAGCGGTAAGAATTTCACATTTCAAACTCGGAATACCTACCAGCAATTGCCGGTTTTCAAAAAGTATAGGGATACTTCTTTCACTTTTCTTCATTTTAAAATACTGAAACACAGTGAAGACATTCAATGTAAGGTTTTTCTGTTAGCTTCTCCTATTCCTATAATTAAACTAAGCTCCGATCATCTATCTCCTTTGCAGCAGGGAGCAGAATGACTTTGTTAGAAGATCCCTGCCCTTAACTCATCACCCAAGTTTCTACATATGATTTCTCCTCTAAGCTTACAGTGTAATGATGGAGCTCCACAAGGCTAGAAAAAAAACATTTCATAGGTATCATCACAACAGTCTGTGCATTTTCACCACTGAATAGAGGGGAAGAAGCCCACCCAAACCAGTCCCCCTAGCGACTCAGTGGGAGTCTGAAGAGATGTGGCAAATCACTACTCTGTCTTTTCATGTGTGAGGCTAGCCTTCTGGATTTTTTTGGGTTTTTTTCCCTGGTAGAAGACATAACCCCTTATGGAAACTAGGCAACATTTTAACCCATTCATCAAATTTCCCTCTGCTTCTACTTCTGAACAAGTTTAAAAAATATTTCATCCACAGAAAATTAAATCTGTATCCAGCAGATATTATTAAATAAAATATGCTGACCTGTTGGCAATTGCCAGTTCTAATTTTAACATAGCACTTTGCTTAGCCTGGTGCTTTCTAGTCTTTCCAGCATTTCCAGCACTGATATTGTCTAAAAAGAAGCTAAGAATATTTAAAAGACATTTGATTTATTGCCATTTCTAACCTGGCATCCCCACCTTCCAGAATACATGCATGACAATCAGTGCTGTGAAAATTTTTCCTGTCATATTCTTAAGAGTGCTCTGTGAAATACATACAGAAAAATGTAAGACCTTCTAACATCTGTTCAAATGCCTAAACTAGCTAATTTTCATTTAAAAATGCATGTAGGGAAAAAGTAGGCTTTATATGCTGTGTACCAGTACCCCTGTTCTAAGTTGAACAAAGCAGGAGACACCGTACTCAGGTGAAAACACAAAAATCGCTTGTCTGATGTTCTACAAAGAAGAAAAACCACTTGCTTGCTAAAACTGGGCACAACAGAAAAACCAGGAATCTCTCCAAAAGTGTTACATAAGGTATTGTCAAACTTCACGTCACCTCCACAGGGCCGCAAGTTGCTATTTTCCCCCCAACCCCCGGTGTGCAGGGATTAATGATCTAAATGACACACTTCTCGAATACGAGGTAATAGCAGAAGCCTTCCCAAAGGAGCACTTCCTGGGCTGCAGGCTTGCAAGGGGAGGCTGGCGGCCGATGGGGAAGTCACCCTGCTCGGCTCAGCGTCCCAGCCGAACTCCGCCTCTGCCCCCGGGTCCCGTTCGGGCGGGCAGAGCACTCACGCGCCGCGGCTCGACTCCCTCCGTCCCAGCCGCGGCCGCCAGCCCCGGCTCTCCCGGCCGCGGGCGCGGAGCAGCGGCACTCGGCGGGACTGGAGCCGAAGAGGGGCCGGGGCCGGCCCGCAGCGGGAACGCAGCCCGGCCGGAGCAGAGGGCGTGCGGCACCGAGCCAGCGAGCGGAGCGGAGCAGCCTCCCTCGCCCGGGGGGACGTGCCCCTTTATGCCGGGAAGCGACACGCGCGCCTCCGCCTAAGCATCTCTTCAATTCCGGATCTGAGGGGGATTAAAATCCAGCACATAAAGCTGCCAGCGCGGCCCTCTGGACTCGGGTGCCCCCTTCCCCGGCTGCTGGAAGGGAGACACTCACCGACTGTTTCTTGCCCTCCCCCGCCCCTCGCCTCCAAAAGCAGCAGAGACTCGACGAGAAGGTGCTTACCTTCCCCGGGTGGCTGCTGGGCCGGGCGCTGAGCGCCAGCCGCTCCGCGAAAGCAAGTGGTCCTTCCCCCTCCTGCGCTCCAGGCGGGCAGCTCCAGCTCCGTCCCCGCAGCCCGGAGCTCCGGAGGTGTCAGCCAGCGGGTCCCAGCTGGGGCGGCAGCGGCAGCTCCACTCTCCGTGGGACGAGGAGCCGACAACGATGGGAGGAGGAGGGCGGTGGCGAGGTCCCGACTCTTCCCGGGATGCGCCGCCGCGGTGGCCGCCTCCGTCGCCGCCCAGCTCAGCTCCCTCCGGGGCCTGCCCACCCCGCGCTGTCCCGACGTGCAGCCCGGCCGTGTCCGTCCGTCCGTCCGTCCCGCTCGCCTTCCCCCGCCCCTCTCCCCGGCGGCGAACCGCTCGGCGCACAGGCCCTGCCGGCGGCAAGGAGGACCCGGGGACAACAGGGGATTCCGGCCCAGCCTCCTGCCCGCTCCCCGGGGCCCGGTGCACGCTCTCCGCGAGGAGAAAAGGCCCTGCCCCGGCCTGGCGATCAGCTCCGGGAAGGTCACCGGCACCGTGGAGCCGAGCACGGAGAGGCTCCCTCCGGCACCGCCGCGGTCGCTGCTATTGCTGCCGGCCCGGAGTCAGCGACCGCTGGGTGCCGCGCTCCGATCGGGTTCGCTCCGTGCCCGAGCCTATACACCGCCCCCAAGTCTGAGTGCCAGGCTGCCCCCTTCCCCTTCCTTTCTTCCTTCCTCGCCTCCCGCCCCTTCCCCGCTGTCAGCCTTCCCCCGCCGGCTCCCTCCGGGGCCCGGTGCCAGGCTGCCCCCTGCGGGTGTCGGGACCGCGGCTGCCCGCCCAACGGGCCGAGGCGGAGCCGGGAGCGGCCGCCGCTGCCTCTCGGCTGGTGCCGGGAGCCGCACGCTCGCCGCTGCGCTGCCCCGGGCCGGCTCACCGACGTCTGCAGCGCCTGTGTGTCTGTGTCATGTCTGTGCCTGGGCGGGCGGAGGCGTGGGCCGAGGCGGGGCCAGCCCGCTCTCACACCGCCCAGCGACAGGCGCCTAGCGCCCAACCAGGGGCGGCCGTCGGCGCGCAGTGGCCGCCCGCACAGCGGGGCGCCCCGGGGCGCTGCACCTGGGCAGCGCGGAAGGAGTCTCGGCG
>JAYDZK010000056.1:51047372-51070419 GCA_034509185.1 Euphonia xanthogaster | reverse complement strand
CGGCCCCGCGCCCGCCGCATGGCCGGCGGTCCCGAGCGCCGCCCGGCGCGGGTAAGTGCGGGGAGGGCGCGGAGCGACCCGGCCCGGCCCCCGCCTCGAGCGCCGGCGGCGGTGGAAGACCCAACCCCGAGCGCCGGTACCGCGTCAGGAATGAATAAACATGACGGCTTCTGGCTTACATGTGTGCTTGTAAGGAGCGTGTCCCTGCGATGTGTCCTTTCGTGCTGGCAGCTGCTGAGAGTCGAGTGATAAGCGCCCCTTTTATTTTTTTTTTTTCCCGTGCGTATAGAGCAACCATCAACGACTTTTTTTTTTTAATTCATGATTTTACTTCATTAGCAGTGTAAAATGGATTGTTGCAATACATCAGCATTCTGAGAGGACTGTATGATAACCTGTGTGTATGGCTATAGAGTGTGCCAGAAATTCCAGTAGGAATATGCAAGGAGAACAGAAATGAACAAATGTGCGTACAATCCCATTTTAGAAAGGCATTGATCCATTCTTAGAATGGAAGATGAAGCAAAGTATACATGTGCTTTGAGTAGCAATGTAAATAATCAAAAGTAAGAGTAATTGGGTTAGTAATCAGGACTTAATTGCTTTCTTCTTCTAGAGGGATAAGGGAATAGTTGAAGAGAAAAGTGTTGTTCTCTAAAAGATACCGTGAATGCTAATTTCTCTCATTACCTCAGCTGCTTGAATGCTGTAACTCATCGGAAGTTTCTGTATTGGGCCGAAATTATGTTTTGCAGTATACTGTACCAAAGTATTGTGACCTCTGAAACAGGCTATTCATAGCAAGATAATATTTGGCAGACTTGATTAGGTATTGGTTCATCAAGCTTATTATTCTACCACCAGCAGCATCCTTTTCCTGATGCTTTAATCAAGAGTGATATCAGATGAACTGAAGTAAATCATGATGTTGGACATGCCATTGATATCACGTAAGTGTTACTAACTGAAAATTTTGACATACTGTGATAACTAGGAGAGCATTTGCAGGGGAAAAAACCCAACTCTGCTTATCTGTAAAAGTAATTTAGTTCTGTTGGGAGGGATTTTCTGGAATAGCTGTGTTTGCATACAGATTGGTGTCTATGTTCTTATTTTCATGAGCAAATCAAAGCCAGAAATTAGCTGTACTGAACTGACTAATTTTCACCTTTCTCCTGTGTGAAGCTAAAGGATCAGCCTTTAAGTGATAATGTTCTTTTGCACTGTGGAAGGATTGCAACTGCTTTGGTGACAGTCACAAGGAATAAATTTTTGGGGATGTAGGGAGGATGAAGCAGCGCTGTGTACAGCTTTATTATTAAGAAAACCAGGCTGTCCATTCTCTGTAACTATAATTTTCAGCAGTTCCATAGTTTCCATCCTCATGCTATTTTTTCAAAACTACTAACTTGCCAGAGTCGGATCCTACATAATATTGAACAATTTCTGGAGGTTCTTAATGTTCTTATCTTCTGTTTGGAGCAGGGAAGTCTCAAAACCCACAAGAATTCTTAGGGTTTAAGAGCAGCATGGATTATTAGGATTATCTAATATGCCACCATACATGACAAATGATGGAACATCATACTGGGACAAAATGTCTTACATTAAGTTGCTCTCTATCTGTCAGGTTGGTGACCTACTCACAAAAGTTGTCCAAACCCACAGCAATGTTTGTCAGAGGCTCCAGCTGAGAGTGCTTACCATGAGGTTACAAAACCTAACAGGGACAGGAGGAATGACTACCTATGAAGATAGAGTTGTTCAGAAATTCTGTTTATAAGCAAGTAATCTTTTTCATAGTCACAATAAAATTGCTCTATCAGTCTTTGTCCTTGAAAATCCTGAAGTGGCAATTACTTTGGACATTGAGTAAACAAGCAGTGCAGAAGGATTCTTATGCCAAGGACAGGTAGAAGATATTAGATGCAAATATTTGCACTTCAGATGTCATTCAGCAAGGAGGAAGGTTTCTCTAAAAACTACACAGGTTCTGGAGTGAGATGTCTATTTGCATGTTAAAGAAAACAAACAAAAAAAAAGCAAAATCTATAATAATGTCAAGCATATAGACTTTTTTTTAAAATGATCGTTTCATTAGGTCAACAAACTCAAAGCTTTAATAGTCCTATTATTTAAAAATTTTGTAAACCAGATGTTTATTTTTTTTAATAGAAACATGTCAATTTTGTAATGGTGTTAAAGGATTGATTTATAGGGATGTAAACTTATAACATATTTGGTCTCATTTTTTGTTTTCTGGAACAAGAGATAAGGCACAACAGTTCAGAACTTCAAACAGATTATGATGTCACTACATCAGAACATCAGTAAATAGAATTATAATAAGTCTGACCATAAGACCCTGCACACTTACGGATTATCTGGTTTTTGATTGAAAGAATAAAATTACTTTCCATTTTGCCATTTCTTGTGAAAGGGAGGTGTAAGGCCCACAAGTATTCAAACTTATAAAGTGCATGAAGTTCATCTCCCATTTAACACCAATGAAGTCCTTTCTACGTTCTTACAGTTGCTTCATTGTTCTAGCTGAATTCAACCACTATGAGGTCTTCTGAGAAAAAAAGACAGTGCTTTGTTCAGAAGGCGACTGAAAAGTGCATTACTACTTTAAATACTGCAGTTGAAATATTCCTCAAAGCCAGGAGGTTATTTTGTCCTCATTCCTACACACACACTCTTGTGGCTAATCAGCATTTTGAATACCTAGTGAGGTAGATGCTGCTGTGTCACACTCAAGATATGGGATATGCACGGACAAAACCAAGTTCTTCATTGCCTTCTTTTATGTGGAGTTGATGAAATAGCTACTTTTCATAAAATCAACCATTCAGGGTGTTGTCACATTGAACAGAAAGTCAAATCTGATTTAGCAGGCTAGCTTGATTGTGCTAACTGTTCCACAGAAGGTTGTGACTTTTTGTTTGTGAATTGCTTTTCTTCTAAATGCTAAATTGCACAACTTGTTGATAGTATCAGAGCATGGAGAGCAAGACCAAAAGTCTGAAGCAAGTCCTAACCCTTGAGATGCTTGTTACCATCTGCTTCTGCAATGAGTACAGGCTGAGTACTGCAGAACAGGCTGCCTGGCATGTCTTGTAGTAGGAAAAGGCATTTAGACAAGAAATAAGTGAAATTTAATCTACTCTGGAAAACTAAATTCCCAGTTCTTGAGCATGAAGTAGAGGCTCCGTTACATATACTGTCCACAATGGGCAGTAAATTAAAAATTAATCGAGATTTTCCTGTGCATGTTACAGGGAAAAAAAAAAAAAAAAAAAAAAAAAAAAAAAAAAACACCAACAAAACCCAAGAAAGCAAGATTCACATTGCCTGGGATTATAGGGACTGGGAAAAAATAAAGACTGGTAAACTGAATGCCTTTAAATAACCAGAAAACACCATGAAAACTTAAAACTTCAGAATGCAAAAGAAATTTAGTAATTAATTCAGAAATTACTTCTCATATACTAAAATAAAATTTAGACAATAGTTTAGATTAGAAATAGTTAACACAGATTGTTCTGTGTTAATTTCATTTCCATGTTGGTTTCTCCCAAATTTTAGTTGTACTTCTAGTTGTAAAAAGGTAAACACCCATAATTAGAGGCTTACATAGCATTATGCCTTATAAGAAAAATATATATTGCTTTATATTTCTGACAGAACTCTCTGTGTATGTTTCTTTCATTGTTGCCATTTACTACTTTCCATTTGTTGTGATTCAGTCATTTAGAGAAGAGTTGGGGGGTTTTGTTCTTTTGGTTGTTCTTTTGGTTGATCTTTTTTAAGGATTAGTGATTTTAAACCAATAAAGACTAAGGAAGATAGGCAGAACAAATATGATGCAACTTTAATTTTATGAAGATAATCTGATTTCAGGTTGATAGTACTTCTACAAATTTTGACATACAATGGTCAAGACAATCTTGTGTTTCTACTTACAGAAATAATTGATTACTATTTTGATAATATGATGTGCATAACTTAGAAAATACTTAATTTCATACACAATCTATTTTTTTCCCACATTTTTTTTTTATGCCAAAGAATCTTAACCCCTATGCTACTTGCAGCAAAATTCTGGATAATTAACAGTACCTTAATTGCTCTGTTTTAACACATATCATTGCCTTTACAGAGTCCTCTGGGAAAGAAAAGTAGCACTGGAAAAACTTTAAAATAATTTCAAATTTCTCTGGCTAGGAAAGGGACAGTGATCCAGGCACTCTTAAGCCTAAATCAAGGTATGTCAAAGTCAGTGGAGCAGCTGCATTGATTTCACTGCTATTCAAGCTGAAATATCCTTGATGTCCTGGTCTGTGCTCTGGGAAAACATATATACTCACACACTTTTATGAGGTTTTTTAAATAATTGTTTCTATTTGACTGCTTCACCTCTCTGCCAAGCAAACAGTAGATCTAGTGTCTCTTTCTTGTTACTGTTACACTTGGCCATTTGTTACCTGCACTGTGAATGCTGAAACTAAGAAAAGCCTTAACTGAATTGTAGACATGTATATTTAATATCTGCCAGCCTTTCTAGAAATATTAAAGCACAGTATCTATTATTCCTCCAGTCTTAGCCTTATACATTTAGATTTTAATTCATCTGAGAATATCTTTCACTATCTGGTGAAAAAGAGGATACTCTACATCACAACAAGACCTTTTTTGCTATTAGCAATACCTGTTTTATACATAGAAGGTTTAATTGTTTCCAGAACAGCTTCATTAACTTCTGAAAGTGTTACCAATACAGGCCTCCCTAGAGCCAGGGTACTAATCAGAAAGAAAACTGGCCTTACATTAGTTTGAAGAGTGGTGTCTTATTTTTTTAAAGAGAGCAGGAAGGCTCATTCCATCATTGACAGACTTTCTCTTCCAGAATGTAGGAATAACTGCCAGTTGTATGAACTCAGAAAATACCTGTAAGAAATTAATTATTCCCACAATAAAACAACCTCTTCAGACAACCAAAAATAATGAGCCTAATAATGATTATGTGAATAATGTTAAGATGTGCATTCAAGGTCTGTGCAGTTCAAGCAATGTCCTTTATGACCAACATTTTTTCAGCTCCAAGATCACTGCCTCAGTGGGTTGGGCATGTTTGGAGGTTGCCATATGAATGCTTGCAGTGCTCAGGTACTCAGATTGTCAGTAGTAATCTGGCCTTTGTCATATTTATGCTGATTTTATATTAAACGTGTTTTAAGTCTGACCAACAAAAAAAAATCTATACAGGACTAAAGAGTAAGTGTAAATACAAAATATAAACTAAATTAAAATAGATGGATGAATAATAAAAACACAGATCCTATTACAAGTTAAAGCATGATATCAAGACTTGTTAAAATAATTTGAAGTTTTGTATCAATGGTCAGGCCTTTAGAATCTGCATGAAAAAAGTACCTGGATTGAAAATAGATACTAAGGGAAAAGAAATTACCCCCAACCTTTTTATAAGGATCACTCCTAATGTATCAGGTAGGAAAGTTTCTGGCCAAGAATAAAAGACAGTAATTATCAGTCAAACCCTAGAAATTCCTTATTTTTTTCCTATGAAATGTTGTGTTTTAAATATTTTCTAGGAGGATTTCTCTAGAAAGTAGAAGTGCATTATAGCTGCTACTTTCCAGTGAAGAGAGAGTAAAATAAACCCCAGATCCTGACTAATTACTCAGGCTTATTTGCTTTTTGACCACTGCAACAATAGGAATGCCCAGTATGAAAGTTTTCTGGCAGTTTAACAAAATTTGTAGACGAAAGTCCACTTTCATGTCCTTGTCAGACAAAAGCACAAGGAAAATGTATGTACATGCTTCTGAATATAAACAGGGAACATAGTCTGAACAGCTAACGTGGACTTATTTAAGTGGTCACAACTGGTTGTGTATCTTAGAAATGTACTGTGAATAAACTAAAATGTTCTTTTTCTGTGGATGAGGTGTGACTGTGAGCTTCATCCTGCTCTCTGTGCAGGACTGTCAGTGCTGAAGAAAGTTTCTGTCTTCTTGCTGACATTTCAGAAGGTGTGAGCTATGATCTGGACTTGCTACATTGGCAAAAGAATAGGACAGGTCACGACCTCTCAGCAGTGAAACTGTCAGTAACGAGGATAATCCTCAGTCTCAACAGCAGTTACAGGGAAGTTGGTTTAAGGTCAGGCCACAAGGCAAGACCAATACTAGTGCCAATGAACCTGTTGACATTAAACACCTCTTTTTCAGCGTAGTACTTCAATGCTTCAATAGTCTCTGCTTCAGACTGTGTCTTGACATGGTAGGGGGTTTTCCTTTCATTTGGGTGAAGCTAAAGCTGTCAGACCTACTAGAGGCCAAGCAGACAAGGCCAGAAACAGGACAGACCTTTAGAATCTGAAGGTAACATTGAAGGAATCCAACATCAGACACAAAAAATGCACAAGAAATTTAAGATTTTTACACTCTGTGCATGTACTTGTCTTTTTGAGCTTGGCAGCCACACAGGTGATAACATTGCTACTTCCTCTGAAATTGCAGTCTCTATCAGATTGTGTACTGAAGAAAGGTGTAAGCTTATACTTACACCATGGATGGTGTCAGAATTCACAGTTCCTGCATCACCTAAAAGAAATTACCAGACCAAGCAAATTTTCCAGTGAAATCAGCACATGTTTAAGTCCATTAAGGGAAGAATTTAATCTACAGAGAAAATAATTTTGAACAACACTTTTCCAACCAACATACAAGAGCTCAGTGCTGGAATCAAAAAACTATCCTATCACTGTGCCCTTTCCCCATTTTGAAAATATTTCCAAGTGTGGTACCTTATTGTTCGTATGTCTGCTTGACATTACAACAGTTCCAGTGAGAGGTTATAACTTGAAAGATTTCTCAAGTAATCCTTTTGAAACTTTTGCCCACCTTCTTCCACTCAGCGTAACTAGGTGCAAAATAGATGCAGCCAAGACAAGTGATCATCAGCAGGAAGGACTGTATTTCCTTGCCTTCTCCCAGACCTATGTGAAAAAGCAGCCACTCCTTGGGAGTGGGCTTTATGCCAAGTAGCTTTGTTAGGGCAATCACTCAGCTTCATTATTACCTCATTTTTATCAATTAACTGATTGAAAGAAAGGATTAGTGCAAGTCCTCTTTCTGCACTATAATCTGTGATAAGTTTGAGAGGTGGTGGAATATTTACTACTGGGTGATTGGTAGTTGGAGCCTCAGAACTAGTGATGGTTTATAAATCCTTTCCAAATTCTGCTAGGGAACAATGATACCAGTCTGGGAACATTAAAGGAAAAAAAATTATATAACTGAGCCTTTAGAAATATGTATGTGCTTAGTAGAAAGTTGATAAAAGGGAACGGCTGCATCCTTAAAGAATCTATACCCATGAAGTAAGCTCAGACCTCTGCTTCTTTCTTGACTAATACAGCAGCTAAGAAAGCTCACTCTCCTTAGAATCATTACCAGTCTTTACATCTGCTGATCCCTGACAGCAAATGATTTAAAAAAAACATTATCTTCACCACTGCAAGAGAAAAACTGAGTTTTTTCTAAACTGGATATCCCTCTCTAATCAAGCCTGGGTAGGGAAGGGTACTGGAATTAACAATGGTGATTTTATTTCTTCAATATGAGAGAGAAAGAGAACAAAAGAGATTTGATGGGGTGTTGGGATACAAAATGAAAAGCAGGATTGTCTGGGTGAAGAAATCACGTTGCTAAGATAGAAAAGGATACCTTAGAGTTCTGTGAAGTTGGCACCCGATCCTTTTGCGCATCAAATAAAGTAAGGGTCTGGTGGAAATCACTCTGTCATCATGTAATTAATAATCATGTAATAATCTGCAAAAAAGGGTATCAAAATCTGTTTGAATGTGAGAACTTAGTTGTCATTTCTTAATTTTGTATACTTGAGTTTGCTGCCGCAGCAATGTTCTGTTAAGGTAGCTTTGTGTGTAAGGCTGGCTATTACAGGAATGGAGAAGATGGAGTCTTAATAAAGATTTTGTTGCTTCAAGCTTGTACTGACTGCATTGCTCACAAGTGCCTATATGAAGAGGAAGATTTTTTTCATAGTTTCTTTCTAATGATGACACCTATGGTAAAAAAAATCCCCCAAACCTACTAATAGGCACAAGTAAAGGTCAGATGCCAAGATATCATTGAAGGTCTCAGAATATTATGATAGTCCAAAATGTATTTGTTGTTGGCTACAGTTAGAATAGAATTCTGCCATCAGATTTGGGATTTGATCCCTGAAATAATAGAACACATATTTTTCCTTCTAAGCATTTTTTAAGAAACCAGGTCATTAATAAATGACATTTTTTGAAGAATATTTTGGCAGGATTGGTGTAACAGGGCATGAGCAGAAAGACAATCCTAGCAAACAGCATTCACATGGTAAAGGCTTAGATGCAAGTGACACCCGCATGACAAACTGGATGCTGGAAGATACAGCTGTTACTGCTTAACTTCCATCCATCTGCCCCATCACCTCAGCAGATCAGTTGTTATATGTGCTAGTAAACAGGTGCACACAATGATTAATTTGATAATCTCTCTTTCTACTGTTGAGCAGATTTAGGCTCAGAACAAAGAAAGTTGTGGTCTACCTATCCTGTAACTGATAGCAGAATGTCCATAACACACAATCACAGAACCATTTAGGCTGGAAAAACCTCTAAATAACTAAGTTCAGGTCAGAAAATGTGAAATCCAGCAGAAGTGCAAGCAGAGAATACTGTCTTTAGACATTAGAAGGCTGATTTTAAAGACGAATTATACGAGCTGAATTGATATTATGTTCCAGTTGATTTTCTAGATCTATTCCTTCTGCTAGGAAACAAGGCAGCCTTTCGGAAAATATTAATTTTTAGTTTCCTCTGCTGCAAAGAATAGCTTGAGAAGAAGGACATGCTTGAAGCTATTTGTCACAAAGTGTTTAGGTTGGCCAGAGAGCTTGACTTCATAAATATGCCTCAAATATGCAGTGCAATGGAGTTTCAGCATAGTGTACATCCCTGAAATAACTGATGCTTAACATGCTGTTTCAAAGGCATCCTTTCAAGAAAATTTCAGTAGGCCCAGTCTCCAGCCTATTCACAGGGTAGTTGTGCAGATCCACACCAAGTTTAGTGAGAAAATGACACTTTCTATGTTAGAACCTTAACATATATTGGACTGGTCAACATTCTTTGAATGACAGGATTGCACAACAAAGTCAGTAGCCCCACAACTCTGTACTTGCCAGTTAATTTTGGTGGAAACATGTAGATACTTTTTGTTTGTTTGTTTGTTTGTTTGTTTGTTTGTTTTTTGTTAGCAGGACTTTTCTTTTAAGGACTCTGACAGCAACAATATGTTTTCCATTTTGTGTCTGTCATTTCACCAGGGACAGAAAGATATGGATGAAGTAGGAAGAGCAAATGCGGGACGACAAGTAGTTAGTAGAAATCACTAAACTCCAATACTAAAAATATCCTGTCCCCACCAATTTAAATTCACACCTACTCCTCTGAGTAGGTAAGAGAAAAAAGAAAATTTCCATCTGCAGCTTTTGAAACTCCATTTGTCTCCTGAGTACTGAGCACCAGATCTTCAGCTGGTAGCGCTGAAACCTTACCATGTTTCTGGCAGATCCATTCTTCATCACCAGACAACGAACTTGAGTGTCTAAATTCCATATGACCCTCAGCAGTACTTGAGGGCAAGCAACAATTTCCTGGAATCTCACACGATATTGTCAGCCTGACTAGGCTAAGCTGGGTAGTAGAATAGAGCATTTTACAGTTGGGTATAATGTGTAATTAATTCCTTAGCCTCTTCCTGTAGATACTCTGACTGTTCCCAGCTCTGCCTTTAGTACTGCTGCTCAAATCTATTGCTTTCCTGAGACCTAGACACTAGCTCCTAATGAAGCACTTCAGCAGTGCATTTGCTATTTAAAACTAGGGGATGACCATCTCAAAGCAAACCAGACACCAGAAATAACACTGCAGTGTGAACTTGGACTGGACAATGAGCAAAGAGGATGGAATCAAAGAGCTGCATCATGCATTTACAAAGTTGAGGTGAAATGAACACAACAGTACACCAGGCTGGAATGTAGTTGCTGGAAATGTGGTCACAAAGGTCTTTTTGCCTAGTTAAGGCTGTTAATGACAAAAATTTCATCGCTTCTAATTGGTATGCTTGTTAAAAGCTGTGCCCCAAACAAATGGAAATCAGACAGGATTCTGAACAGACTGTGTAAAATAAGTCTCAAAGAGCAGAACTCAGAGGAGAGGAACTTCCTGGTAAAACAAGTTAATTTTACTGCAAGTAAAAGTCCTTGCAAGTAATCTCAAACAGATTCTTTATACTTTAATATTTTTGTGATGTCAAGCTGTAAGAGCTCAGAAATTTTCCAGAGCTTGTTGCAAATGCTATGACTCAGTGGAGGTCAGAGACTCTTAAGGACAAGACTGAAGATCCCATCTCTAGCCTCAGTGAGCCACCAAAGGCTATGGGTACTGAGACCACAGCTGTGGGAAAGATATACAGATATCCTGAGCGCTGCATATTGTCAGTTTTCACAGGGAAATCAAGAAGGCTTCTATTGGATTATGTAAACCTTTGCAACAGAGCAGCACCGTGTGTGGACCAGGTGAGCTGTGGCCCAGCAGGCTGCTTTCTCTATACCAGGGCCATGGAAAACCAGGTGTGATTGCAGCTATCATCACCGAGAAAACAGCCAGGATGAAGAGAATTAAACAGTCTGAGACAATTATTGCATAAGACATTGTTCCAGAAGGAATCAAAAGGTGCAGTAGTAAAGAAGAACTAGTTAGGTGGAATCTACTACTGCTGTTATGAAAATTCTGATTTGGGAAATAAGTTTTGAAGTAGTAATCTCTATATGACACGAAGGTAATTTTCCAGTTGACACATGTTTTTTCAGAGGGGAAGAAAATCAGCCTGACTTCTGTACTTCTCTAGTTATAGGAATCCTTTTCCAAATTTCTCATCTCTTCATATATTTCCAGATTCCCTTGAATTTTTTTAAAAGCAGTTATTCGTGGCTGCAAGTGCAAACATCTGGTCAGTGGGAGGGAGCAAAAGGTAGCCAGAATAAAGAACAGTTGTCTGGAGCACAGACAAATCACTGAAGAATTCACTGCTTATTTCTTGATTTATCTTTTTTTTTCCCTTTTATGGCTTGCGTATGTGGGATTTACAGTCTAAGAGCTAACTCATTGTTAATGCTGGTTCTCATCTGGGAACAGACACATTTAAATGCTCATGCTGTTGTAGGCACTGAAATTTAGCAAGCCTTTTTTTAACAGTGCTATTCTATAAAAAGCATAGGGAATGCCCATAAGAAGACCTTTTCCTTTAGCAAAAAGACACAACCTGATTAGAACATTACATAATCTTAATATATCTTTGATATCTTTGGTATTTAATGCAGAACTCAGACCCTAAGGTGCCGGTGATAACAGCATGCTGGAAAATGGAAAACTGCCAGTCTGGTGACTTTTTCATTGTTTGCCCAGAACTGATGGCAATTGCTAGATGAGAAGAAACACATGAGAGGAAAAGAGGGATAGCTGCCAACACTAAAAGTCACTGTTGCTCTTTCTTCTTCAGCTAAGACAAAAGCCAATGCTCCAGCCATAATCAGAAATGGGTTAGTGGAGGATTAAGGAGCAGTGACAGATACTTGGACTCTGGAAGAAATTGAGAATGTCTGAATGAGAAGATGGTGCTTGAATGCAGATCTTCAAAACTGAAGAAAAATAAGTATTAAGAACACGTGAAGGGGGGAAAAAAAAGGAGGGGGTGGAGAGAGGAATAGGTCAGGAAGAAGAAATTGCAACATGATAAAAGAAAAGGTGGAGGTGAAAATGGAGCCAGAGACCTATGCAAAAATAAATTAAAAGAATGAAGTAAAAACATTAGTTGATGTTTCAGAGAACATCAATATTAGTTGATGTTCAGAGAACTGAAGGAAGTAATTAAGATGAAATCTGGAAGAAAATCACAAGAATAAACATGGAAGGCTACAAACCTCATTGCAGCTCACAGCTTTCCCAGTGTGCTGAATGACTAACTCAACAATCTCATCCAACTTGTGAAATATTCAAAATACCATTAGTTAATTTTGTAACCTCCTCCCTGGAAATGCAGTACACTTTTTATACCACTAAATATGTGCCCCACAAGCTTAATTTGACAAGTTATTAACTGTTGAGCCTAACTGTCCCATCAGTAACCAACTTGAATAGGAAGACCAGTAAATGTGATGGCAGTGAAACATTAGTGACTAAAGCAGTTATCATTCTGTAGAGGTTTAATGGAAATGGCAAAACAGCTATGCTGGCTCTTGCCTACTCTGAGCTTGTGCAGTAAATAAAGTCAGTCAGTCTCCAAATGTTACATGCAAGAGTGAAGTCAAGATAAAAGATTTGAGCCTATCCCTGATCTGATCTCTCATGAAAAGGAGAGGACATTTTAGGAATATCAGCTTTGAGTGTAAATGAACACAGAATATAAGCAGAGACTGATATATTTGATTTATAAACACCGTATAGAAAACAATCCCCAATTTCTTGGAGTTCTTGGCTTCTTGTAAGGACTCCTGTCCCTTTTAGTATCCAGTATGGATTATGTTCAAAGTAAATTCCTCTGTTAAATGTCAGCAAATCCAATAAATGCATTAGCATCTTATCTAAGCAGATTGTTCCAAGTGGTTTTACAATGGTTAGTACATTTTATATGCATCAAAAGTGTTTTATATGCAGCAATATCTGTTTACCTTAGTTTCCTGTTAATTTGGCAAAGACTGACACACCAGTCTTCATCACAGACCAAGACTGCATCAGGCAGGATGAATTCCAGATGAACATTGACCGCTGAGACTAATAATATCTAGTTACGGCAAAAGTTTCTCCTGTGTGGGCACTCACAATTCTCCTCAAAGCAGACTGTGAGAATATTTGCAGCAGCTTTTGTCTCTCCCTGTAAACTGATGAAGCCCCCGCCAAAATGCAAATGAAAATGCTGCTGTAGTCATACCACCAAGGTCTCACCATTTCTGCTTCCAGTTTTGACAGAAAGATTGTTAAAAAAACCCAAAACCTCTAGGCACATCAACGACCAAACCACCAAGACAAAGTAACTCAGGGTAGGAATTTAGATTCAGCTGTTTCTGGACAGAATGCCTTTTATCACAACTATCAGAAATATTCAAAGTCTAACAGTCCACACCTGCCTCCAGCAGGCAGCAAGAGATTCTGGCAGATTCAGTTATGCTATGAGTCTGGGGCAGCAAGAGGTTTCTGCTCATTTGTAAAGTACAGTTTGAGGTACAGTTAAGATTTTTGTGTTGTGAGGGTTTCACAGCCCCTTTTGGCAGAATGCAGTGCAGATGAAACATTTGAGTTAGCAAAATGACAGTTAGCAAAATGCAGTTTGCAATGTAAGATTAGACCAGACGAAATTGTAGAGGGAGCATTTCTAAGAGAAAGATAAGTAAATGTCACATTTGGGTTAGGGTCCTCAGGAAGTTAGAAGTGAAATTCAGTGGTTTTTTCAAGGGCCTTTGGAAAATGGTAGCTTATTCCTTGGAGAATGCAGTAACAAACCAGCTGATAGGGAGGGGTGATGCCAGATACTGCAATGTGTGCATTGAGGTAGGGGGGGGGAAGATGAAGTAAAGGAAATATTCTCCAGTCTAATAGGCAGCTAGAGGAAAATTACTTCAGGAATTAAAAGCATGAGGAGAAAAAATACAGTGGCCCAGCATACTGGAAGCTGGAGATGAATGCAGATCTCTATTGTCTCCCAAAGACAGACATAATTTTCTCTTCTTGAGAATTTTATTGTTCATGCCCATTTCCAAGACACAGGAGGATCATGGCTCTGGAATCTCACAAAGTTACAGCCAGACAACCATTTCCCCAGAAACTGACAGAGGAAAAAGATTTGTAGCACTGGTGAGAGTGTTTCTAAAAGAGGAAAAAACTACTTTGAAGATGTTGTACACAATCGTGTCAGTTTCAAGCTGGAACTGATGTAAATCTCTAATGGAGAAAGAAGAATGACAGAGCTCCTGTGGGACTTGCAGCCAGCTGTGGACTGCCCCACAAAGACTGTTTTTCACTTCCACATTAACTTCACAATATGCAGTTTTCAGTCCTGTTGGTGTTGATGCATCCTTCTGTTTCTAGCAGCTGCCTGTGCACAGTATGTATTGTGGTAGAGGAGTAATGAATCAGAGAATGCTTTCTCATGAGACTAAGCAAGATGCCTGTCTGGTGGTAGCCAGCTTCTTTACTAATAAAAAATTCAAACCATTACATCTCCTTTACTCTAGGGCTGGCTCCAGCACTCAGTCAGCCTCTTCCTCACAGAAAGCTGACAGTTAGACCAATTTTAAAGCATACAAATCTCCTCATCTTATCTTCATCTTTCCCAAAAGAAGCAGAACTGAGCTTAAAAAACCAAAACCATGTAACCTAAACCCATAGTTTTAAGAGGTACTTGTCCCTAGACAGCTAACTGATAAAGCAGCATTTCAAACCACTTTTCCCTGGCATTCTTTTCACCTATTACTCTTGACCTATAAATAAGCTCTCAGGAGCACTGTAATGACTAAAGCAACAAGTCCTGAGCCCTTTATCTGACAAACACAACTGAAGGGACAGCTGAGAACATGCTTTGTAGAGGTAGAAGCAGCAATACTGAAAGCATTCATTGCCGTAGCAACTAGGACAACCTCTTCTTTAATTAGCACATCATGGTCTGAACTTTGCTAATAGAACCTGCCTACACTGCATGCTAACCATGGGTTAGGTAATCTCGCGCTTGCCAACACAGGCAGCCTACCACGCTTCTGCTTCCTGACATTCTCCACATGAGCACTCTGTTCTCGGGTCCCACATCTGCAGGTAGGCTGTGGGTGGTGTTAACAAATGATACGTCCTTGTGGTTTCTCACCCTGGACTCATGATCTCCTATCCCATCACATATTTGTCTGGGCTGGCAGACGCTGTGGAACAGCTCCTGTGTGCTCTCTTAGGATTTGGGATGTTACTGTCCATGACAAAGGAATTATTTCCTGGCATTAGCTTAGCAGATATTGCAGAGAAATAAGAAGGCTACCTCACTGGCCAAGCAACCCCCTTGGCCTATCCTCCCCAGCTCCTCTCCCTGCCACTCTCTCCTGGATTTTCTTCACCAGTGGCATTACAGATGACTATGTGAAATTTCCAGGATCCAATGGCACCAGCAATTATGGAATACACTCTTCCAGAAGATATGCCATATCGGTTTGTAGTGAAGTTATTCTCCGTTCCTTCCCCAAAATTGCAGGGGAAAAAAACTTATTAAAAACCTGATCAAAAGAAAATAGATATCTGGATGAAAACAAGCTTTGAGGGGAAAAAAAATAAGGTTTACGAAGTCATTGTCTTAGCTCTAACTATAGCTCATTGAAATTTGTATCAGCATAGCAATAGTAGCACTAAGTTTAGAGCAGAAAGTAAAACTGGTCTGAGTTAACACTGCTCAAATGTTCTGAGCTGAATTCTGTACTGCCACTGGCATTAGAGAAGGAGGGTCTAAAGGTAGCATGGGTATGTCTATGGGAAATCTACCAAAGCAGTGGAACAAATCGTGCTCTGAGACAACAGGTCTCACTAAGTGGGAAAAACACAGCGTTCAACAGAAGAGAAAACTAAATTTTGATTGTTTTAAATGCTTTATTTAATAACACTCTAAACTAAGGAAGCAAACTCTTCTCTTTTTTCTCCTGCTCTATTGAATTAACCCTGGGATTTAGGGAAAGAGCACAAGATCATATGCTGGGTTTGGAATGCCTGCTCAGCAAAACAGTGAATGGCACTGACTACCTTCAGGGTACTTTCACCCACGGTTTCTGTAGAACTGACAAGATGTTTCTTTATTAAAATATTTACATGTTAAAAATGTTGAAGGAGAGGTTTTCACAATAAAGTGGGGATGATTTCTGTAGATATTTATTTAGGGTTTTGGTGTGGTTTGTTTTGCTTGTTTTTAATGTTGAACAAGATGAGCAGAAGGAGAAAGCTGCTGCCATCCTACAAAAGTAGAGATAACTATTCAAGATACCAGATACTCCTTATAAAGGTGCACTCTTAGAAGCAAGAAATTGCACCTCAAAATCAGTAAATTCTGAGTGCACATGCATACCATACAGTATCAATTACACATAAAATATAAAGCTTGCATTCTCGAATGCAGCTAATGCTTGGAATGCTGGCAAAAAGATGCTTTTCTTCTGTTCTTTAAAATGCCAAACTTTTAACAGATCATTGCCCCAACAGATTCAGAGATTCAGAGAAGTGCCGTGATCGAAGACACCCACCATTCTTCTGAAGAGAAATTCAGGAAATGCAAGTTCAGCTAGTATAAAGAACTATCACCTCTTTGCTCTGGTTATGTGCATCTTTAAATTAGCCATTAGATAATTCTGCCACTTCACTGAACTTTCTGCATTGAGGATATTTAGTCTTCCTTGTCCAGGAGGAATGACTTTAGTGGTAGTTATGGAAATAAAAGAGATTATAAAGCTCCCATGCAAATCCTATGTTTTGTGTATTTTCTTATTTGACTATAAAAGTGATATTCCCAAAAGTGTGGAGTCAGGAATGTTTTAAAACTGCTGATGAGCATCACCCATTGCTATCTTAATTAAATAGTAGTGATATACCCATTCCAAAATACTTTGTTCCATTACAAAATCCTTTCCTAGTGTATGGAGGCATAAAAAGAGATTATAATATCAATGTCATAAACCATTCCTATAGAATGGAAATAGTGAAGTTGACTTCCTCTTGTGAAGTATTTTGAGATCTACTCATAGAATGTGTAGTAGGGGCAGGTAATTTTATTACTACTCTAAAAGCCCCTTGCCCTTCTCTACACTGGCAGGTACTTGCTCAAGCAATTAAGATATGGGATGCTATAAATTCAGGGTGTTCCTTCCTTTAGTTGGAATAGTAATAGGACCTTGGAAACCACAGAATAAAATTACTTTTCAAATGAAATCTGACATACTTGCACACTGCAACTTTTTTTAATGCACTGATCCCTCCACCTATGGAGAGATTTTGCTGACAGTTCCTGTTGCATTCCTGCCCCAGGATAGTGATGATGATACTGCATTAAACATCTCCTTGGAAGCCAGCAAGCCTCTATTGCTTCTGTAAACATCTCTGGCAAGCCAAGCTTGCTCTTCTCTTCCTGTGCCATGGAACCATGGCGAAGCAAGAATGAAAGCAAGAATCCCTCAGTCCATTAAAACCTGGAATTTCTGCAATATTTAACCTTCCAAGATTATTTGCTTCTGGAATAGGAGAGCCTTCCCACATGGTGATTGATGGGAGAGTAGAAGAAAAGCAACAGATATTTCCTGTGACATTTTTCTTTTCACTTTTTTGGTTGTGTGAAGACAGCCAGGAGAGGGTTTTCAGAGTTGTCCTTATTCGTTATGTCTCTCTTATCCTTCCAGAAATGTCTGTAAGGTGTCAGCATCCCACATCCAAGGAATTTTGGTTCACTAATGCCCAGATTAGGGTACTCATGAAGATTCAGAAGAGATTTTATGATGTTTGTTTGCCAGAGCACATAGCTTTGAGAGGGAAAAAAAAAGAAGGTAAAACCAAAAAAAGGTGTTTGGATTAAAAGTACTTTTAAACTGTAAACTTTAGCATGAGAACTCCTGTCATCAATTTGCTTTTGCACACAAAGAGTGGGCTAAACCAGGGAACTTCCAATAATTTTCCTGGATAGCGGGCAGATCACATGTATGTTAAAGGTTTTCCTTTACCTCAGACAGCTGAAGCCCAACTTCCTGGAGAAAGACCACTGTGCATTCAATTCTGATTTGCCATTATCATGAAATACTCTTTAATGACAATGTATAGTATGGGGGAAAACTGGTGAGAAATGCTAAAAAAGCTCATGTCAGTGCTACGATGTGTTGACATGTTTAAAATTCATCCCTGAAATGGATTCCTTTGAGTGAAGCACTAACTGTACAATGACCACAACTCGTCAGGAACTTCTTGTTTGCCGAAAGGGAAGCTGAAGTCCCCAAAATCTTGTTTTACATTCACCTGCAACATGGTGTGGGCAGGAGTCCCTCTGTTTCACACACATTTGGCCAGTTGGGGAACTCTTGAGTTCAGCATTCTTAATCACTTTATTATTGGATTCTTTTTTGGGCCACTCTGTGTGCATTAATCAAAAAAGTCCAGATCAAGAGAGGTCACAGCAAAGCCTCCCCAAATTTGCCACTGCCCTTTCCACAATTGAGATCACTCCTTTAAACTTTAGACCAACATTTTTCTTTATGGCATCAGTGGACTAGGATAACATTTACCTCAAATGAAATGTATTTCCATAAGAGTGACAGAGGGCCCCTGTATCCTTGCTTGCCTGCAGGAGCAGGGCAAGAGGAAATGCCAAGGGCAAGTCTTGCTCAGACCTGCAGTCTTGTTCCCTTTAGATCCAGAATGTGTTTATTTTTTTTTTCTTCCCTTCAGCAATGAATTGAGTTCCTGCAGCAGAAGGAAGGGTTGTTGACCTATACATTCACAGTGGAAAGGTTACTTCAATCAGAGGGGGAAAAAGTCATAAACAAGAGGAAATGGTCCCCAAATTGTGTGCGTGCATCTTGGAAAGAAAGCTCTTCTACTCTTAAACAGAGGTGTCAGAAGAGAGCTCCTTTATGGTACTTCCAGCAATCATTCCAGATGACATTTCTTATTCTTTTTAGTATTAACAGGAGCACACTTGAGAGCTCCACTCCTAAACCCATTTTGGGTTAGAACCAATTTTGTTAGAAATTGTACAAATAATTTCACACTTTCTCTTCATGGGAGATCTTACAACTCTTCAGGAGACTATACAGAGCAATTATCAGGCTAAAAAAATTGGTTTTAGTTTACAAAAAAGTCAATAAATAAGCATATTCCTTGACTAGACACAGAATAAGAAACTATTAACCTCTTATCAAAGGATTCATTCTGAGATTTTTGTTCTTTTTTTTTTTTTTTAATTTATGCAGAAGGTCCCTCCCTGTTATCTCCAAAAATGCCAGTGAAAATGCTATGTGAGGATGAGGAACTGATCTTATTTCCTCACTATGAATATGCACTGTCCTCTGGCTCTGGGCAGAGCTCAGCTGTAAAGAGTCACAGGGACAGCACAGGTCCCTGGTAATTACTTGTGTGGATGGGGACAAATATAATAAAAAGCAGGCCATTGAAGGACTTCAGTAGCCTCTGTGGTCAAAGTACATAGACCTTGTATCAGCCAGAAGTTAAGAGGGCTAAAGCAATTTCACCAGCTGTGTGATCTTTCTGTGACTGGAGCAAGAGGCTTGTGAGAGCACAGCAGAGCCTTCATATACACAAGTGTACACAAAAGCTTCATGCTTTTCCGAAGCAAGGACAAGGGAAGCAGTTAGTGTGAACCCTCTGATTCAAGCACAGGTACATTAGGACATAACAGAGTTACAAGAACATCCTGCGTGAAATCAGGTGTTTTCAGTGTTTCTAAAGGGTGAAGAGGATCTGTCTGTATCTGGGGGGTATGGGGAGAGTGGGGTTAGACAAAAGAAGAAACAATAAAATTAAGTTTTTTAGTTATTTGTTAAAATAACTGAGGCTAAAATATTTCCTACCAACCCTGACCACTTATATCTGACTTGTTGTCCTTTGAGACAGCCAGCCACAGCACTAGTTTTTAAATTCCAGCAAGAAATTCAAAGCTGTTTAACAAGTCCTCAAACCATAATAAAATACTCACATTTTCTGTATATAAGTTTGTGCACAAGACTGTATGTATTATTAGTCGGGCACAATCACCTGTATTTACTGGAATCTGAGTTTTCCAAGACAAATGCATCCTCCTGTTTACAACATTTCTTTTCCTCAGAGACTGCACAGTGATTGCTTTTCACAAAATAAAGGTGATTTATTTCCTTGTTGCATCACTTTGAAAATGTGGCTGCTTCTGGAATGATACTGAGCCAAATGGTTTAGGTATCTGGCCAAGAGTAAGTCTGTGAAGTTGGAGCAAGTAAAAGTTCAGTTCAGCTCAGTGCCAGTTCCCCAAATTGCTATACTGTACCAGTTTCCCTGAGGCCTTTTCTTTACAGGCCAACATCTCTCCTTTTGACCTTGGACCTTTTAGTTGCATATCCTTTTAACAGTGCTTTGTAACATGCTAAAGGTATGGTGGCACATTTCACCTGTGCTTTGCACCAGGCCACAATGCAGCATTTTACTCAAAATCAGCTGTGGCTGCACAGGGGTAAGCAAAATTTGCAGTGTCTATAGTGAATAGAGCTGTACCTTGAAATATCCATCCACAGATATAGTGAAAACCTGACTAGACGAGGCTTTAATGAACTTGGTATAAATTTGAAGTCAGTTTAAAGCATGAGGGTTGAACTCGATGTCCAGCTGAGACTCCTTCCCATCTAAAGTGTTCTGTGGTTTTTCACAGAAGCCAGGCATGACAAGGAATATGATGTGAAGTGGAATTAAAATCAGACTGCCCTGATTTGTAAGAGCTGGTGTAGAAGTGACCAGGTCACCAACAAAAGTCATCCCAGCTCACTCACACAGATGTTTGGTGAAAGGTGGAGTGCTATGGAGCGAGGCCACTAACTGTGAGTGCTGATCTCAGCTCTGGAGCAAGCAGCAGTCACCAACATTCAGACAAACAAAAGCGTCTCCCTCCTGTAGATTTCAAAGTTTCCTCAGTCCTACCTTAGATGCTGAAAGGAGTAGTTGTTCCCTGCTCATGACGGACTTTTAGAGTACACAAGAAAGACTTGTCTTTGTGAAAGAAGATTTTTGATTCTAGGTCTTGTCTCACTTTCAAAAATCAGTATTGCTGTCCCATCAAACTACCTTTGGAACTGATTTTAAAGCTTCTGTCAGAAAAGCCAGCAGAAAGACTCTCTTATTTCTAAGTAACATAGCTATGCTAGAAACTCCAAAGGTGCCTCTGATTCTTGTTGCTTGCTGGAGAACTTTCGTGGGGGAGCTCTATCTTGAGGAAATTAGAGCAGCTCCCAGAAACTCTGCCTCAGTTTCAACAGGAGTCCAGAGCGATATAGAAATGATGGGTATGATTCACTTCTCCAGATCCATCTTGTCTTAGTGTAGGTGTCTAAAATAGGTCAAATGAATCACAGCCTAAAATTCCTGCTTAAAAGACAGTCTACTTCCCTTGCTCAAATACATGTTTTCATTCCAAATGATTCTTATCAGACAGTTCTGACACTCAAACCGCAATAGGAATGGTACATGTATTTTCAGCTATATTGACATATCAAGTAATCAGTATAATGAAATTACATATTTCAATGCATTTGAAATAATTGCAATTCCTTTATGAACATTATCCGAATGGTAATTTCATAATTTCTGGGTTCCAGAGTCAAGGCAGGAATGTTAGGGTTACTGACCAAATTATGAATATTTCTCTAGAGAGCTCCAAACAGCAGTCACTCACAGATCAACAAAGACTTCTCCATCTTCCAAATCTCAAGATCTCTCTTCTACCTTTATATTCACCATGAGAGGAGATGCATTACTTATATCCAGGAAAAGACAGTTAAAAAAAATTTGAGGAGGGACTATCTGCCAATCTTCTAAATCTAGTAAATTCTGCCACTAATGGGATAACAGCCTCTTTTTCTTATGAAAGAAATAATTAATTCAGTTTCCTCAAGAGAAATAGCAGTTAGCTTTTCACAGTGTTCAAATGTCCTATGGTTCATATTAACTTCATTCATAGGTCTGGCCCAACAAATTGAATCACACTGCACTGGTCTCTCATTCTACCTCATTATTTTAGCTTATTTCATAAAGAACACAGTCTTTGCTAGCATTCTTTTAAAGCCAGGGAATAACAGCCAACACACACATGCAGAATCCACCTCCCTTGAAAGAAAATTGCATTACCACTTACAAGAGGGTTTTACCCTTTGCATGTACTATCATAGTCTACATAAATCACAGATTTAACATTGATCCCAACATACCCCTGTTCTTGACCACAAGTTTTTATGCCATTGCCTCAGCACTCTGAAACACATCTATATAGGAACTAGAAAAATTTGTGAATTCTGCTGAGCAGAATCTATCAGAACAGAATTCTCTACCTGGAATTCCATTCTAGATGCTTCAGTTATCCAACTTGGAAACAATCCGGAGTCAGGGGGGTGAAATGTGTGTGTGTGTGTGTATGCATAATGGATATCTAGAAAGATTCAGATGAGAGAAAACAATGTCATAAAACAGGGATGCAAATTATCATATCTCCATAATTTAATAGTTTCTGGAGGAGAAGATAAACACCAATGATCTCTCTCACTGATTCTCAATCATCAGTGTTTCACCATTTCTAACACTCATCACAAAGGTTCTCTAAGTTTGAATAATTTGCTTTCTGCCATGATCCCTTAAGGGATTTGAAACTAAAGAAACAAAAAAAAAATCACAGTATATCCTGTATGACTATTCAGTAATTCATTTATTTTTGCCATATGCTTGTAATTTTCACTATTAAACACCTAGATAAGTACCAAGAAATCACTATTCGCTGGCCAAATGTGTCCCCATTAAACAGAGTTTATGCTAATACTATCTCAGTTAAGTAACAGTTATTCATTATCCTCAGGCTAAATGGTTTCACTGGCAGATGTCTCATCAAAACAGCTGTTCTGAGCAACCACAACCATACAAACCAGGGGATTTTCTATTGTCATTATTGTTGTTGTTATTATTAACAGTAATCATTTACATAAACACTTGTTATATTTGCCCAATTATCCCTTCATAAAAAAACCAAACAATATTAAAGGTAGCAGCAATTTTAATTGAGTAACTTAGAATATACAAAATCGGATACACTTGAAATATTGACAATATAATTTGGTTAAAATAAGGAATAATTTGGTTCCAATAATAGCGCATAAGCAA